>LPNX010273027.1:5037-161890 GCA_001517045.1 Pseudotsuga menziesii
ACAGTGAGCCTCAATTTGTGTTCCCCACACTTAGGTAACTGAAACATGTGTCCCAATTAGGTCAAGTTTAACCAATGGTGCTAATGACTATAAATAGACTGGATGTACTCCCGATTTAGACATATGACCAAATTTGGACAAGGGAGGATTAATAATCCTAACAGTATGTTGTGCTCCCATTTCTGTTGTAAGTGCTACAATATACTCCTGAAGTTGCTGAAAAGGTACTTGTGTTAGATCCACCTCTAAATAGGAAATACACGTTGTTGTAGATAAATAAAACTCAACTTCCTTTGTTACCACCACATGGGGGTCTTTACTTATAAACATTTTCTTCTTTATCCTTTTAATCTACCTTCGTGGACTTAAACTTGAATCTTGCACAATAGTTGTTGTACCCTTGGTTGATGAAAATGGTGTCTCATTGCCTAGCTCAAGAACCGATAACTTCAATGCAGACATCAGTTCCATAAGGTACTATGCAGAATCTGACTGAAGCACCTGTTTCACATCAATATTGACTTTAGGTGTATTAATAATATTTCGCATCGTTATCATATCTTGTCCATAAGTGTTATGATTTCCTCCCAAAAACAATCTACTCCAAATTTTTCTTGTTCTTGCAAATGGTGTTCCATATGATGATGGTGTTTCCTGGTTATCCTCTTGCTATTCTAGTGAACCTTGAATTGTCATAGGATATTTCTGTGTACGTGTCTACTTCTTCCTTTGAGGATTCAATAACTCTTGAAGTACCTCCTTCTCCTTCTTCTTCTTTGCAGACAATATTGGAGATTCTCGGGCTTTATTGCTGGTGCAACCTTAAACATCTTGTTTTTTTACTTACTCTATGGAGTATTGAGAATGTCAACATCAGGGTCTAGTTGAGTCTTAAAACATAGACGTTAATCCTCCATGACTTTATAGATATTTTCTTCTAAAACAAAAATTGATAAAACTTCTGTAGTTATGTAGATCTAAACGAGGAATTATAAAATGTTTATGAGCATTAATTGAAAAACATAAAGAAACATCATATTTATCTACAAGTTGAGGTGGGATCCTATAGGCCTTTTGTGTTTCTTGTATCATCTTAGTATAGCAGCACTATAATGGTAGGTTTGTACTCTGTTGCGTTAGTGTTTCTTAGTGTTTCTTGTATCCTTATTAGCGTTATGATGCCAAACATTAAACTTAGGAGCAGGGAGGGATGGTGTCACTTCTGTATTATACACTTTTCCTTATGGAGGTATCCATTCAATCATTGAAACCAATAATAAAACCCAACTCAAATGAAATTCTTTATCCAAATCGTGAGCATCAAGACAAATCTGAATAAATTCATCCAATAAATACTTAGCCAAGTTCATTTTTATTCCTTGTGTACATCACTCTGCTGCAAATAATACCCCCACATGATATTCATCCTTGCAACACTTAATACACTTATCTCATTCCTTAGTGTGTTCCATACTTCTGATACACTTAGTCATCCTTCAAATCTCACGTAGACATTGCATCTACCAAATATTCTCTCGTGTGCGGTAACCCTGAAACCGTGTGGGCTCCTCTCATTCCTCGAAGTTTTCCATACTTCTGATATGCTTTGTCATCGTTCAAATCTCGTGCAGACATTGCCTCTACGAAATCTTTTCCTGAGTGCAGTAACCCTGAAACCTTGTGCATTACATCCAAATCCAAGGGGTATACCTTATCCAACCAGAGACACGCTCCTTCTAACTAACTCCATAGAAACTTGATACAATGGGTAATACTAGGGCCACACCTAAAGTGTGAAACATACAATACACACTCAATCCTTGACTCATAAATTTTATGTTCCCACTCCTTGGGCATGACACGCTCAGTACCATCTGGTCCCAAAATAGTATCTACATAGTTGAAAAACTATAAACTAGAATGATTTTTGGCATCTTGCAGGTTAAAATCCAAAAATTTTAAAGAGGGAACCTTCCCTAACAATGGTTCTATATTGATAACTCTATTATCAACTTGCAACAATGGCATATCAACTTCTTTTACCACTTTCATCTTACGATGTTTTTTCAGCACTACAGAGCTCACCATGATGCCCAATACAAGTGACTATTACTCAAATTCTACAATCCTCTCTAAATACCAAATACTGTAGCTACACTATCTCACTGTGCTTAACTCTTCTCCAGATATGTAATCCCCCTTCAAAATCTCACCTGCTTTATAAATATTCTCCCCTTTGATGTCCATTTCCACTACCGTTAATTTGCATTTTCCTCCATAATAACTCTTGATGCGACAATTCAAAATTTATAATCTCTTTCCCCATACAAAATATATCCTTTGATCCCGGTCATCATCACACGAGCTATCGCTGGTTCAATTTCTTTCCTTCATATCAACACCTTCCATAAATGTATAAATGACATCCAACTATACTTGGCTTTATTCAAATATTTACATTAACTAACTTTTATTCCTTATCATCTTATCTATCTTATCAACTTAGGAAAAAAACATAACACACACACACACCAAATTAACTATCACCCCCAACTATAAAATCTAAAACGTACACACTATTAAGAAATATTTATCCATCAATCCTATGACCCCCATGGGTCATAATACACCTTGAGCCTACTTCCATTAACTAGTCCTTTAAGCGGTTCACCTCCTAAAGTTTGTAATTCCACAACAACAACTTCACTAATATACGTAATTATGAAAGAACCCATTCAACACATCCACAAATTACTAGGATTTTTAATATACTTGCTGTCATACAACAATACTAATGAACTAGGTTCCAATTCTCTTTTCTTTATGTTCTTTTCATGCCAACCTTTCTGTTTTCACTGCTCCAATTGTTAGTTAAATCCTAAAAGTATTCTATCCTCCTCTAACTCCATCAATTCATTCAACCTACATTGCAAATCTTGATCAACGGTCATCTATGTATCTAGCACAAGGCATGGACTAGGTACCACAAACTCTATAAGAATCATTGCTTGCTTTCCATAAACAAGTTGAAATGGTGTAAATTTAGTCAATCATATTGAAGGAAATTTGGGGTCTAAAATGGGACTTATAAGAAAACGAGCCAACAATAAATTCTTGTGAGTTGGAATTCAAAAACCAATCGAATTTAAATAAAATGAGACAACCATAATGGTTGACTTGACATATTTGTCATAACAAAAGCTACTTTTTTGTTTGTATTTTCAACATATCTCCCTGTGTTTTTACTCAAATTTCAAGTGGGAGGACTCGTTGGATGCAGAATTAAATTACGCATCCAAGGAGTACCCACATTGCATACTTTTGATGGACCATGCTGCCAAAAAAAAAAGAAATATCTGAAAAAATGCGATGATAATGTCATCATCACGTTTTTCCCCAAGTATTTCTTGTTTTTGGGGTAGCGGGGTCCGTCAAAAGTATGTAGTGTGGGTACTCGTTGGATGCGAAATTTAATTCTGTATCCAACGAGTCCTCTCGCTCAAAATTTGAGTAAGAACACATGGGGATATGTTGAAAATACGAACAAAAAAATAGTTTTTTTTATTTCTTCCTCCAGAATTAATAAATATTATTTTATTATTTTCCTTAGGAGGTCCATTTTAGACCTAAAATTTCCTCTAATACGTTTTGTAAGTACTATGATAATCCCATAACAATGGTGGAATTCTCTGGTCCCAATCATCATGCTTGACATTGCAAACTTTTGTTAGTGCATGCTCCAACACCTTATTAAATGATGGAACTGTTGAATTTGCTTGTGGATGGTATGGTGTACTCTTCTGATGATGTATCACGTAATTTTGTGCTAAAACATGAATAGCTGCATGCAAAAAATGAGACCCTTGATCACTCATCAACACTTTAGGACAACCAAATCTTGTGACAATATTATCAAAAATAAACCTCACAACAGTCTCTACGGTACAATCATTGACCGATGCTATTTCTGCCCAATGCCTAAACTACTAAGTAGTTGTGATTATGTAGTTGACACTTGATCTCTTTGTTGGTGGATTGATAGGCCCAATGAAATCAATCACCCACTTCTCAAAAGGATCCATCGTAATAACATGGAACAAAGGAAATTCATCATGACCTGAGTTATTTCCCATAGATTGGTAAGCATTAGAATGTTTACAATATTCTTTTGCTTCCCAAAATAATGAATACCACCATAACCTTGCATGCAATACTTTCCATGCAATATTTTTTCATGCATTATGTCCTCTTGTAATTCCCTCATGGCATCATAAAGTATTGTTTCATGTTCATGCTCCATTACACATCTGCACAATATTCCATTATCTCCCAATTTGTATAACTACCCAAAAACCAACACTTCTTGTTACTAATTTACTTATTTGGTCCATGTATAATCACCGGGTGCTTTCCTTGTCATAAAAAAATGATGCATTCTTTGTAAACCTATCTGGCACCACATCCACCAAAAAGAGTTGCGCATATGGAAATTGATCATCTATACTTCCTTAAGCTTCCCCATATTCCAATGTTGATAAATGTTACAGTTCAACATTTTATTTACTAGGTTTAACCACTACTTCAAAGTCAAATTCCTAAAACAACAATAACAATATATAAATTCTACCCCCCAACACTAGCTTATTCACCAAGTACTTTATAAAGGAAAATTATCAATGAAGAATTAAAAAAAATCCTAATAAATAATGTCTAAACTTATGAAGTGCATACACCATCGACTATCTTGCTTGACGTTCAGTTGTAGTATAATTTGTCTCTACATCTGACAATTTCCTTCTAGCAAAATAAATTGGATGAGCAGTGTTTCCCTCACCTTGTGAAAGTACACTTCCTAATTCAAGAGGATGCATCCACATCTACATGGAATATATTCATCCAATCTGGAAAAATAAGAATTGGTGTTATCACTAATTTTTCTTTCAAAGTATCAAATGCTTCTTGACATTATGGAATCCGTAAATATTTATTTTCCGTCTTCAAATTTTTTTCCAACAGTGCAATAATTTTTGCATAATTTTGTATAAATTTATTGTAATAACATGTATGACCTAATGTTGCATGCAATTCCACACATTTCCTTTACTAAGGTAGGGTCTGGAAAATTTACTATAACAACAAATTTAGTTGGATCCACAAGAAATCCATCCTTAGATATTACATGACACAACAACACTCCAATTGGTGTACATAAATCACATTTTTTTCAAGTTCAAAGAAATATGCAATTGCCAACATCTATCCAACATCAACCTCAATACCTGAATATGGTCCTTCAACAAACTAAACATTGTCCCATTATCTAGGTAAACTTCTAAAAAGTTATGAAACTCTTTAAAAGATATAAACTCTTCTAAAAACTTATGCATAAATTCAAGAAATAGTGCAAGAGCATTCTTTAGCTTGAAATGCATCACAATATAAGAAAATGAACCCCATTCTATTGCAAATGTATTCTTTGTTCTATCCTTATCTGCAATATTCATCCGTTGATACCCATAGAGTCCATCAATAAAAGCATAGGATTTTCTTTCCCTAACATTCTCTAAGAATTCATTTTTAAAAGTAGGAAACAAATCATCTATACATACTGCATTTAGGTCTCTTAGATCAACACATATTATGATCACCCCATTTTTATTATTATCTTGAACTACCATTACACTAATCCATTCATATTCTTCCACTTAAACGATAATTCCTTCTTCCAACATCCTGTCCAATTCTTGACACACATTCTCTTTATTTCTAGGGATAAATCAATAAGGTATATTTACACCAAGTTTTAATTGAATATGCATTTCACCTAATGATCCTGCAATTCCCTTCATCTTAGAAAAAATTCTAGGGAAAAAATATTCATAGTATTTCATCAAATCTACTATCTATTTCATCATCTCCCGATCCCAATAATCTCAATTACAACCATATTAGGATGCTCCTTTGTACCAATTTTATATTTAAATTTTTTCTTATAGGGATGTAAATACTTTGACGCATCATGATCAACATCTGTTTCTTGTACCACAAGTTCCCCTTCACTTTATTTAATGTTTATTCTCTTGTGATCTTCCTCATCTCTACATCCATCTTCAGTTACCTACCAACGATGAACCTACTGATTGAGTTGTACCATCTTTTTATGAGTCACACAAATTCATTTTTATGAATGATTTGGACTTTTTGTTTGAAAAAACTAGCTTCTTTATTCTATGTAAAATTTCCTTCAACGCAATATTTATTGGATGAAAAAAAATGGTTGCATAAAAATGATCCGCCATATCCATGGAAGTATTTGTTTTCCTTATTATTTTTCCTTGAATATACTAACTTCTTGGTAACACATCCAATGTATGAACAAACTTGTGAACCCATTGTTCCATATGAACTTGTTTCTCCTCCCATATTTTTTCACAAAACCACACATGCTTCTTGGGATCTTGCATTCCTTTATATCGATTCCTCAATTCCATTTCTGCCATTGGATGAAATTTGATATGTATAATTTCAACTAACTTACCCCAACTATCAATCCCTTATTTATGAGTTTCCCACCATAACACATGCATTCCTTTTAGGACAATATCCATTACTTCAATACTTACTGGTTTTGGTACCTTTTCCTCCACCTGACTTATAAATTCATCCACTACCCTAGTTCTATCAACTTGTGGAGAATCACATATCTCTATTCCTACCCAATGCAAGGACATAATGATTATTGTGAATCTTCGATTAGACACTTCATATAATCTATTCTCCCATATTTCCATAGCCTCTTCTAAATCAATATCAAATGAACAAATACTATGCCAGCTAGTATCCCCCACAATTGTAGGATTTACATAGTCTTCACTTGGTCCTGTAATATTATAAATATTTTGTATTCCCTTGTTCTCTATATCACCCCTCACTGGATCATAACGTCTTTCTTATTCCTTAGGATCCAATGGGAAAACCACTTGGTTTGCCTCAATTTTAAAGGGCATATTCCTATGATTCAAATTCAATATAACATTATTTCCAAAAGCCCAATTAATTACCAACAGAGTTGGGTGGGGATACGAGCCCTCCAAAATTTCAAACACCTCAAAATATGCCATATTTTTTATCCCATCAATATGAAATTCTACATTTTCCAATCTCCCTACTAGAAAAAATCAATATTGATTAGCTAATCTCAGCTGAATTGGGGACCATACCAACTTAGGATTTCCCATCACTTCCCATGACTTCTTGGCAAGATATTCACATCATATCCTAAATCTAGTATAAAATCTTGCATTTTATATCCTCCCAAATCTACCTTCATCTTGATTTCTCTCCCAATTCTCTTTATTTTACTATTGCACTATAACTTCCTTTCAGGAAATATCGAAGTAGTAGGAATTTCTACTTCCCATATAACAATTATCTTTGTGAAAATTTGCGTCAATTTCTTAGTTACCGAAAAATCATTAAATAACTTAACACAACAACAAATAAACTCACTTATTATAATATTTGAGTCATCTTCCTTATCAACATCATATCTAGGTTCTCCTGCGTGCTTTTTTGCTTCTCCAACTACTTCATGTGCATCATGCATAAATTGTCTCTATCGTGTAATACCAAATTTTGGTAAACGTTTTGCTACATTCTTTGTTTTATCTCCAAACATTTGTTCAACATAACCTTGATGATATTGATCTTCCCCAATCCTTGCTACCCCTCTATTCACAATCTACACATTCACGGGTTACTTCAGCTTCTGGTCATCATGTAGTTTTGCTTATCTCCATATTAGAAAGGCCTCTCATTTCCTTCCACTTAATTATAAACTTGGGACAATATTATATTGTATGCGCTATATTGCAATAATATCCACACAATTATCTAGGATTTGTACAAATCCATTCTACATGAGAAGCTTCTCCACAGTTGAAGTCAACATGTTGCTTTCCATCTCCCCTAAATCCTCTGCCTCTACCTCGAAATCTGATTAAAAAACCACCACAACCTCTAAATCCTCCTGTATTTTCCACCATCCCCTATACATGGTAGGAATTTTCATTATGTTCCTTCATTAATTGTAATTCATGACTGTAATGTCCCTACTAGGAATTTTGGAGAAAAGTGCAATTTCGGCAATTTTCGAGCTTTACTAGTTAAGATTGCAGGGGGTTCCAACTAACTCCAAATAGTCTCAAATTTGAAATGAAAGGGTATTATGAGTCTTATAAATAGACCAATTTTTCATATGAACACTTTGTATTTGACTTTAAGCTTCTTTAACTTGGTTTTGGGCTAAGGAGAAAAGGTGCAAATCTCGTAGGAAATTGAGGTCAAATCCCCCTAGGGGTGGAGGCCAATTTGTCTCTCCAACTCAAGTATGACCCTCCAAAATTTTAGAAAGGAGTGTGGGGATTAATATCAGACATAAATGGATATAATTAGTGATGGTTATTAATATCTATAAACTGATTATGATATGCAACATTTGAATGGTAACTTTCATGGAAATTGCTTAAGGGGAAATTACATTACTAGATCAAACTTGAAACATGAAGAGTAGAATATATGGTTAATGGAGTAACATAACATATAGTCGTCATATATAGTATAAAAATTTAACTCCCAACATCATCAAACTCAGAGAAAATCCCTCATACAAATATGATATAAAACTCTTTTGAAATTGAAGCCAAATTCTTGAAAACTAGTGATTTAATGGCATGAGAATGCAAGCCTTTCACATACGAATTTATTGGGTTTCGAGTTACAGAGAATATTTAAATAAAGGTATAAATACATAAATCATATACCCCAAATTTGGAATCAAATGGATTCAACAAAGAACAAGCACCACTCCAACAAGATCACCATCAACATGACAGTGTGGGGGAATGGAGAAGAATGAAAGAGAGAAGAGGGAGATATATAAGAAATATATATGTATGGACCTTCAAAATGAAACAAAAAACCATAAATAATATCCATTTATATTTATGAATGGACTCTCCATCAACCAACTTGGAAATGATTCCAACTACCTCGAAATTGGTTCAAACAGGGAGAGTAAACACCCATCATACAATGGAAAAGAAAAAGCTCTCCAACATGCCAAAGTACAATTAAAAAGTGAACAAAATCCATTATCCTTCCTTAATACATCATTTTATTAAATTCATGAGGCCTCCTAGGGTCGAATTTCCCTCCATAGGATTCCTCAAACTCACCTTAGTGGTTTAGTAACTCCTATGACACTTGTCTTCTTTCTTCATGCTCCAATTATTTCCCCAATTCGAATGGCTTACTCTAACTCATAAAGTGAGACAGCTTGGTGGATATTTTTAGACCTGTCATGTTATATTTGTCATAGGTATGCGACCAGGTCTGAATTTTTCATATTTTTCATAGAATCTTTCATCATTTGTTGTCATAGAGTGCATGGAATCTCCCTCCTAGTGGAACACATTGTCTTTTTGGTATCTTCCTCTTCCATGGGAGTTAATCTCCTCTCCTAATTTGAATTACTTGGCTCATTCTAGGATATGTGACACCACAACATCATCCAAGAATGTTATATTCCCCTTGGGTTTGAATTTGGATGAAGATCATGCCAAGTGTGTGGGGAATCTAGTCACCCAAAGACTCCACAAGCTTCCAATTGTCTTCATGAACCAATGCCACCTTATTTTATTAACATTTATTATTTATGTGGTCCATTTTAATGTGAATATGGTAAACTAAGGTCCTTTTGAGTCCTATATCTCCCTTATTACAAAATTTATGCCTCCACCTCAACCTAGGGAACTAGTAGGTTGGTGAAACATTATTTGCAAGTAGTCTTATTTGGATGGGGACGTGATAGTCCTCCCCACCCAATATTTCTTGTCCTCAAGCAATTCCAATTTTGGATGCTGCAAAATTTATTCATCTTCCCAAGTGGCTTCCTCACTAGGAAAACCCTTCCATTGTACCAAGTATTCCTTTATAGTTTTCCTCCTTAGCTTTCTTTCCCTTGTCTTCACTATTCTTTCAGGAATGAGAATGAGTTGTCCTTCATCATCCAAGGGAGATAATATGTTTGAAAATGAAATATGTTTCCTTATAACCTTTTTAAGACATGAAACATGAAATACAATATAGATTTTACTTCATTTTGGAAGTTCCAATTCATAGGCCATTTCTCCAACTTTTAAAACCACTTTGTAGGGACCATAATGTTAGAAAAACAGAATCATAGAGCAATAAAAATTAAACAATTAAGCAATTAAACAAGATGTAAATACTAAAACACATTACAATAGAGACACATATATAACGTTGTTCACCCAAGATGGGCTGCATCCACAAACCAATTTCCAGTCCTTTATTATTATAACACCCATCAAAATGAAGGGATACAACTTGCAAGAACCTTGTTGCACTTCCTCTTCACTCTCTCACTGTCTCTCTCACACAATCATAGAGATTGTTTTACAATGATACAATATAATACACAATCGTATTACAATGCTTTCCTTTTATAAGGGAATTACCATGGGAAAATACCACGGGTCACCCAATACCATGGGCATGTAAACTGTTTCCTAACACACTTCCCAAAAATTTCTTTCAGGGGCTTCGCCCTTGATCTACCTTTCTCAGGGGAACTACCCCTGAACCTGCACTGGGGGCCCACTGGCCCTTGGACCCTCAAGTGGGGATGATTTTCTTACACACCCCCTTCCTGGCATGAGTGTACAATAAAACTGTGGTAAAAACATGACTGAACAATAACATCTCTGAATATGGAAGATAAGGCTCCACAACCAACATATAAAACCTTGTTTGAGATTTTATGAACCTTTTCCTTTTAAGGAGGTTTGTTTTTAGGGATGCAACCTCAATTAAACCAATTCATTCACTTGGAAATGTCTCTCCACTCTATGTTGATATGCATATTGTTTTTGTTGGTTTTGGGCAACCTACAAGTTATCTTTCAAAACCTTCAAAATATCTTGACTTTCTTCAATCCAATCCTTGACTTTTCGATCTCTACTATCACCAAATATGCAACCAATAAAAGTGGATGCATCATAGCCATAAAGTGGTTTTAAATGAGACATGCCAATGGACATATGAAAATTAGTATTATAACAAAACTCACCCAAATGCAACCATTTGATCCATGCTTTTTTCTGCCCACTAACATAGTTTCTCAAGTATCCTTCCAACCATTGATTCACCCTCTCTATTTGGACATCGGTTTGTGGATGATATATTTTGCTAGGAGTCAAGTTTGTTCTGGCCATTTTGAAGAGTTCTTACCATAATTCACTAAAAAATATGCCATCTGTATCACTAACAATGCTCTTGGGAAGCCTATGCAATCTGAAAACATCTCTAAATAATAACTCAACTACTTGTGAAGCAGTAAAGGATGTAGTAATAGAAAATAAATGATCACATTTAGTGATTCTATCCACCACTACAAATATGCAATCCTTACCAAGCACTTTGGGTAAACCAGTGATGAAATCCATGAAAATGCTTTCCCATTTTTCTTCTGGTATTGGAAAGGGATGCAAGATACAACTGGATGATTGTGCTCTATTTTATTTTGTTGACATGTTGGGAATTCATTCGCATATTTCATAACATCACTCTTCAACCCCTTCGAAAAGAATATTTCTCTACGTTCTATATGTTTTGAAGAAACCAGGGTGGAGTTCTAAAGGATAATTAGGAGCACTCTTCAAAAATTATTGCTTCAAGCTCAAACCAGGGTGGCCTGCTAAAGGATAATTAGTAGCACTCTTCAAAATTTTTTGCTTCAAACTCGAACAAGAAACCAAATAGATTCTTTATTTGTAGTATATGATTCCATCCAACACCTTATACATATCATAATGGTTAGTCCCAAAAAAAAATTCACAAGCAAACTTATCCTTGGTAGATTCTACTTCTAATATAGCTTTCCAATCTTTGCAACATCCATTAGAGAGATAGAGGGTATTCTAGATAAGGAATATACTACCACATTACTCTTGCCTTTTACATATTCAATATAAAAATAAAATGCTTGAACCTAATCACTGACTTTCGTTGCCTTTCATTTATATCCGTTTGAGTGAGGAAGTATCTTATGATTTTATGGTCAGTTTTGGCCAAAAACTTGTTCCCCACCAAGTGTTGTCTAAACTTGATCAAAGCATGCATGATGTATAACATTTATTTGTCATAAATAGAGTAAAGCTTCTCATATTAATGTAGCTTCCTACTCTCAAAATCTATTGGGTGTTGTCCTTACTTTAGGACTGCTCCAATGCCCTCCCCTGATGCATCACACTCCAAGACAAATGGTTTGTGAAAGTAAGGTAATAGAAGAATGGGACAACTACTCATTATCTCTTTCATTCTTTGGAAATCCTTTTCATCCTATTCATGCCATTGTAAAACATATTTCTTTGTCAAATCAGTGAGAGGTGAAGTGAGTTGGGAGAACCCCTTCACAAATCTCCTATAGTAGGTACAAATCCCAATGAATCCCCTCAATTGAATAATATTTTTAGGGCATGGCCATTCAATAATGGATTTTATTTTCTCTAAATGCATGTTTTCACACCATGTTGACCATGATGTTCCCAAGATACAAAATTTCTGTCAAACCAAACTCACAATTTGACATCTTATCAAACAAAGATTGAACATGCAAATTTTTTAATACAACTTCTAGATGATGCAAATGTTCATTCCATGTCTTATTGTAAATAATAATATCATCAAAGAAAACTAGAACAAACTTACAAAGTTTCTTGTGGAAGATATTTTTCATGCATGATTGAAATGTGGCAGGAGCATTTGTCAATCCAAAAGGTATGGAAAGGAACTCAAAGTGACCATAGTGACATCTAAAATAACTCTATGGTATGTATTCCTCCCTCATTCACATTTGATGATAATGAGAGCTAAGGTCAATATTTGAGAAAAAAATTGCTCCATGGATCTAAACCATGAGTTCATTAATCCTTGGGATGGGATATATGTTTTTCATTTTCTTCTTGTTCAAGGATCTAAAATTAATGCACATTCTTAAGGTTCCATCCTTTTTCTTCACCATAACAACCGAAGAAGCATAAGGGATTAAACTAGGTCTTATGAGACCCAATTCCTAGAGCGCTTTAATGGAATCCTCAATATCATCTCGAATCCTTTTGTGGTGTCTATAGGGATGCATTTTGATA
Organism: Pseudotsuga menziesii; assembly: GCA_001517045.1. Lineage (NCBI taxonomy): Eukaryota > Viridiplantae > Streptophyta > Pinopsida > Pinales > Pinaceae > Pseudotsuga > Pseudotsuga menziesii. The sequence continues at coordinate 18,267 of LPNX010273027.1, forward strand.
GGTTGGTTCCCTATCTCTAATTCAATTTCATTCTCCACCCCTCTGTTAGGTGGCCTTCCTGGAGGAAGGTCTCCAAAAACCTTCTCATACTTACTCAACAACTGTTCTATCTTCTTTGGATGTTTGAAAAACTTCAAGTGATGCTTGGAAGAGGTGATCAAACATTCAGATACCCATTCAATGTCCCCATGCCTCAAGGTAGACCTCATACTGTGAGAGGACACCACTTGGTTAGGGTAAGTGTGCATTCCTCTCAACAAGATGGTTTTCCCTTCTGAATCTTTGAACCTGATTTTAGGGACTTTATAGTTGATTGTTTGCTCCCCTATAGAATATAACCATTGGAATTCCAAAACCACATTTATATCAACCACATTGACTACATATGAACTATCAATACCAATGTAATTTCCTATATCAACTTGAATATTTGGAATCCATTTGGAATAGTCCATAGAATTGTTACTTGGAATGATGATTGTGAAGCCTTCAAAAGTTTCATCAGGTATATTTCTCCTCTCCATTAAGTATGCATATATGAATTTATGAGTGGCTCCTTGATGAACTATAACTGTAACCCTTTAGCATTGTATAGTAGCCTTGAATATAAGGGTGTGAAATCGAGGCACACCTGAGAGTACTGCAATTTTTCCTTTCCTGGGAGAAAGATGCTCTTCTTCTGTTGTCTCATACCCCTCTTCTTGTTCTACAAGTTGTGCTTCTTCCTCCAAATCCTCCTCATCATCTTCAGAGAAGACTTCAATATAGTGTTCCTTCCCCTTATCACACCTATGTCCAAGAACCCAAGGCTGCTGGCATGTGAATCACAATTTATTCCTCTTGAGTTATTCTTTGCTTGGTCCCTTGTTATTCTCATTAACAAAAGAGTTCCTTTCCATGGTTTATTCCCTTATTTGAATTTCGAAGGAAAAGTAGGCTTAGGGGGATGCCTTGTCCTTGGTAACACATTTTTGTAGATCTCTTGTCAAGTTTATGGCATCCTTCAATGTAGTTGTGTTGTGGGGTTTCACTAGCCCTTTCAAATTTTATTTCAACCCATCAGTGCATAGTGGAACTAATTGATCCATAGAGATATCAGAAACTATCACTAAGAGATTTTGAAATTCCAGCATATAGGCTTCAGGGGTCCCAATTTGCTTCAATTGTGCCAATTCTTTGAAAGGAAGTTCAGGGTCTTTCTTGTCAAATATATCCACTGATGCATTGAAAAAATAATCGTAGGATGAAATTTGATCATGTACCAATGTATTAATACCATGGAACCTCCAATCATTGGCTTCTCCCTCAAGATGTAGAATGGCCATTTTCAATGCATCCTCTTCAACCATAGGATTCAACTAGAAATACACATATAGTTTATTGCATACAAGCACTAGAAGAAGTTTGGGAAGAGACATCAAAGGAAGGGAGAGTTACCTTTCCTATGGTAGACTTCAATTCCTTATTTAGAAAAGGTTTCCTACCCCAATTTCCTCCAGACTTGAGCTTGCTTGATACCTTGAAGAACTGGTCAAAAGGCATAGTTTTCCTACATTCTTCACTAAATGCTGCCACTCATCTACTGCTTCCTTCATGCCATAATGAGTGTCAAGTTTCCTTTCAGAATCTAAAAACTTAGGAGTTGTAGGTCTGGTCGGATTCTTGAATTCATGGGGTCGATTGTGAGGTCCATTCCTCAAGACTTCCCCATAGGTCTTCTTCTCTTCACAATGTAAACTACTACTACCCACTGCTTCCAGCTTACCCCCAAGTTGGATAGCCATCAATTCGAGACCTTGCATAATATTCTTGGTCATATCATCAAAATATGACTTCAATGAGTTTCTTGAATTCCTCATTCTCATCTATAAATTCTACTCCTAGTTTATCCTTAATCACCACTAAAGTAGAATTGACTTCTTCACCTTCTTCTTTTCCATTAATACTGTCTTCAGTTTTAGTCTCTAATGGAGGGATATAAACATCATGAAACATAAATATAGAAATTCAACAGGTCCCAAGACCATGATTTGATACCACTGTAATGTCCCTACTTGGAATTTTGGAGAAAAGTGTAGTTTGGGCAATTTGTGAGCTTTACTAGTTAAGAATGTAGGGGGTTCTAACTGACTCCAAATGGTCTCGAATTTGAAATGAAATGGTATAATGAGTATTATAAAAACCCAATATGGCATATGAACACTTTTTATCTGAATTTGAGCTTCTGCAACTTGGTTTTGAGCTAAGGAGAAAAATTGCAAATTTCCTAGGAAATTGAGGTCAGACCCCCCTAGGGGTGGAGGCCAATTTGGCTCTCTAACTCAACTATGACCCTCCAAAATTTCAGAACAGAGTGTGTGGATGAATATCAGACATCAATTTATATCATTAATCATGGTTATTATAATTTGCAAATTGATCATGATGTGCAACATTTGAAGGGTGACTTTCATGGAAATTGCTTAAGGGGAAATTGCATTACCAACTCAAACTTGACACATGAAAAGTAGAATAGATGGTTCAGAGAGTAACAAGAAATATAGTGGTAAAATACATAATACAAATTTATGTCCCAACATAATCAAACTCATATAATTATCCCTCATACAAATATGATATAAAACTCTTTCGAAATTGAAGCCAAATTCATGAAAACTAGTGATTCAATGGCATGATAATGCAATATTTTCACATATGAATTTCTTGGTTTTGATTTACAGAGAATATATAAATAAAAGTACATACCCATACATCATAACCCCATTTTTCACATCAAATGGAATCAACAAAGAGAAATAACCACTCCAACAAGTGCACGATCAACATGAGAGTGTGGGGGAATGGAGAAGAGGGAGATAAATGAGAACTACAGTTGTATGGAAATTAAACTTGAAACTAAGCACAATAGATAATATCCATTTATAGATCTTAATTTCCTCTCCATCAACCAACTTGGAAAGGAATCCAACTCCCTTGAAATTGGTTCAAGCAGGGAGAGTAAACATCCACCGTGTAATGGACAAGCAAAATCTCTCCAAAATACCAAAGGACAATTAAAAAATGATCAAAATACATTCTCCTTCCTCAATCATCCTTTTATTAACTTCATGAGGCCACCTAAGGTCTAATTTACCTCCATAGGATTTGTAATATCCCAAACTCATGTTCTATTGTTCTTTCTGGTATGTTGTTTGCTCATACACTCAAGATGGTGCAAATATAAAGAATAAAGCGTGCAAGCAAGGTGCCATGGAAAATGGCCCTAAAAAATAGATAAACTGGAGAGATTATAGAGAAAATATTTTCAGGAGGACGATATACACATACCACTCATAAATAAGCTGGTAGTACTCCAGAGATATGATGCATGAAAGGTGTGCCGAAATATAGTGCTATTCTCCTCAGTTTGACGCCCAAGTATAAGTGTGCCCTCTTATGGAAGATATTGAAGTTTTTGAGGAAGGAGCGGTCTGCTGTTGCTGAAAATTTGTCAGGATGTTGGTATTTACCTGCTGGAGATACTGGATACCATATGTCAGGATGTTGGTATTTACCTTGCAAATTGATATGCCTCCCTAGTGCTCACGTCCCCCTTCCTCATGTATTTGCTGATAACTGCTCTGGATAAGAAAAAAAGGAACTGATAATCACCCTATGTAGTGGAGTGATTTTGTCAAGAAAGATGAAGTTGACATGCAGAGGAAAAATTGAGATTTAGGGTCCCAATGAATCCTTCTGGGGGTTTCCAACTATTCCCCAACTACAAAATGTGAAATTACAAATAAATCATCTGTGTGTGTTGGATCACTGAAAACAGATGAATATAATGAATGTTAATGATAAACCTGGATGGCCTACCCTCAAAAGAGATTAGGGAAGATATATTTTTCTACCAAAACCCGTGTTAGTTGAAGACCTCGTCTTCAAGCCCAACATTGCTGATGCACTTGTTGCTGCTGATCCAAAACCCGTAAGCAACAATAATGATAATATATGTCCTCTTTGGCCCAATAATCCTTCTTAAATAGATTAGAATGTACTTTTAGGGTTTGCATGCCATTTTTAGGGTTTATATGTCACTTTTGCATGCATGCAATTCTAATTTCATGTTGAATTTAAGCCTAAAGAAATAAGGATTTCTTTACCATACCGATGACTTAATACTGAATGAATTCCCTGTTCTATTCTAAGTATCAAATGTCCTCATTCAATTCCATTTTATGCAGTACCCGCTCGAACCTATGGGAATTAAGTTGGTTAGCAGGTGTTTTGGTGCTTAATTAGAAGAGGACATTATAGTCCTCCCAGCTTGAAATTGCTTGTCCTCAAGTAACCACAAACTAGGATGTTGCAATACCCGTTGTCCCTCCCATGTGGCATCCTGCATAGGTATTTCTTTCCACTTTACCAAGTATTCTCGAATCACCCTATTTCAGAGTTTCCTTTCTTGAATCTGTAGGATTCTCTCTGGAATCAGTACCAAAATCCATTCATCATCTAAGGGAGGCAACTCGGTGTATGGAGCAATGTGCTTCCCTACTGTTTTCTTGAGGTTGGATACATGAAATACATTGTGAATTTTGCTTTCCTTTGGAAGTTCTAGTTCATAAGCCACCTCTCCAACCTTCCTAACTACTTTATAAGGACCATAGAAGCGAGGTTTTATCTTTTCTGCCCCTTTTTTCTTGAGTGAAGATTGTTTGTAAGATTGTAGCTATAAATATACTAGATCTCCTAAATAAAAACTACGCTCAACCTTGTGTTGGTTTGAATATAGCTTCTTCTGATTATGAGATGCCATTAGATTCTCTTTTAGGACCTTAAGAATATCTTGACTGTCCTGTACCCAATCTTTTTCCTTGGGTGCTCTCCTATCTCCAAAAGCTAAATATGAAAAGTTTAGTGTCTCATAGACATATAGAGCCTTGACAGGTGTCATCTTAATATAAATATGGTGGGTAGTATTATAGCAGTACTCCCCTAGGTGTATCCATTTAATCCATGTCCTTTGTTGTCCTATTACATAATTTATCAGATACCCCTCAATCCATTTGTTGACAATCTCAGTATTCCCGTCGCTCTAAGGATGATAACTTGTGCTAGTAGCAAGTTTTGTCCCCACTAGTCTGAACAAATCCTGACAAAAAGCACTGGTGAATTTACTGTCACGATCATTGATACTGGTTTTGGGTAGTCCATGGAGTCTGAAAAATCTATGAAAAACAAGTCGACTACCTATGATGTTGAACAGTTGGAAGAAATAGAAAATAAGTGAGAAAATTTGGTCAACCAATCTACTACCACATAGAAGCAATCTCGTCCCTATACCCTAGATAAACCTGTAATGAATCCCATCGATATGATTTCCAATTTATTCTCCTATATCGGTAATGAATGAAGTAACCCTATTGGATGAGTGTGTTCGATTTTATTCTATTGGCAGATACTACATTCCTGAGCATGCTGTATTACATCCTCCTTGATGCCTTTCCATGAGAACCTCTCTCTGATATGTCTGTAAATTTTCAAGAACCCCTAATGCCATGATAATGGTGAATCATGAGATGACTATATAATATTTCTATTTAAATATGACTCTAGAATGAGGTATATTCTACTATTGTAATAGATCATATCATCAATTACCTTGTACCTGTCATCATGTATCTATCCATCTAATAATTCACAAGCAATTTTTTTTTGGAATATTCTACCAAGAGAAGAGACCTCCAATGTGTAGATATACTCATGAGTGACAATGAGGCAAGTCTCCTTGATAAAGCATTGGCTACAACATTGTTCTTTCCCTTAACATATTCTATTTCAATGTCACATGCTTGTACCTTACTGACCCATTTTTGTTGACGCTTGTTCAACTCTTTCTGCTCCAAGAAGTATTTGAGGTTGTTGTGATCTGTCTTATTTTTAAACCCGCTTCCCACCAAATACTGTCTGAATTTTATTAAGGAATGTAGAATTTCTAGCATCTTATCATATATAGAGTAGTGGCGCTAATAATATTTAAGTTTCCTACTTTCAAATGCAATTAGATGATGGTTTTGCATCAATACTGCCCCTAGTCCCTCTCCTGAAGCATCACACTCAACTATGAATGGTTGTTAGAAATATGGTAGTGCCAAGACTGGACAAGAACTCATGATTTTTTTCATTTTTTGAAAGGTTTTCTATGCCACTTCTATGTAGGTGAATGCCCCTTTCTTTTTAATATCGGTGAGTGGTGTGGAAAATTGAGAGAACTCCTTTATGTATCTCCTGTAATATGTGCAAAGGCATAAGTATCCCTTAAGTTATGTTACTGTCTTTGGTGTAGGGCAATCCAAGATAGCTCTAATATTTTAAATGTGAACCTGTACTCCCTCTACGCTAATTATATGCCTTAGATACAACATCTCCTTCATACCAAAATCTTACTTAGAAATTTTTGCGTAAAGCGACCGTTCTTCTAGAATTCCCAGTACCTCATCCAAGTGTCTCAAATGATCCTCCCAAGTTTTACTGTAAATCAAAATAAAATCAAAGAACACCAGTAAATATTTCTGCAACTGAGCCTTAAAGGTGTGGTTCATGTAAGATTGGAAATTTGCTGGGGCGTTGGTGACTCCAAAAGGTATGAATAAGAAATCATAATGACCATAGTGGAAACATAAGGCTGTCTTTGAAATATCATGATCCATTACTCGGATCGGATGGTACCCTGATCGAAGAACAATTTTTGAAAAGTATTTTGCCCCTTGTAACTCATCCATTAATTCATCAATCCTAGGAATGTGATACCTATTTTTGATGGCTTATTGGTTGAGTGCTATGTAATCCATACACATATGTAAGGTGCCATATTTCTTTTTAACCATAACCATTGATGATGCAAAAGGAATAGAACTGGGTTGAATACATCCTAGTTCCAACAATTCCTTGATTTTTTTCTCGATCTCCTCCTTGTAACTTTTGGGATTTCTGTATGGAGTGGTGATGACTGCTTGTTTCCCCTCCTCTAACTCAATAATGTGCTCAAATTCCCTATTTGGTGGTCAACCTATTGGAAGATCTCTAAATGCCCTCTCATGTTTCTGTAATAGTGCCTAAATATATGCTGGAGGTTGGGTGTTGTTATCAGGAGGTTTTCTAAAAGTAACAAGGAATTCGATTGACCATTCTATGTCCCCCTATTTGAGTATGACCTCAATTATTTGTGATGATACTGGTTTGGGGGGATAAGTGTTCATGCCCCTCAAGACTACTCATTTTTCATCCCGTCCCTGGAATTCCATTTCCATTGCCTTGTAATCCATAGTATATTTCCCTATTGAGTAGAGCCATTGAGCCCCTAATACTACATTCGTATCAGCTACATTCAACACATAAAGTGATTCGATCATATTGTAGTTCCATAATGTGACATTCAGTTTGGGAATCCAATGGTTGCATTCCATGCTATTTTTACCTTCTACCGCTATGGCAAATCCTTCAAATTTATCTGTCTGAATACCCCTCTTAGCCACCCATGCTGCATCAATTAAGTTGTGGGTCCCCCCCCCATTAATTAACACACCTACCTTGTGGCCCTGTACCACTCCCCTGACCCTGAGAGTATGAATCCTGGGTACTTTGGATAATGTAGCAATGAATCCTCCCGACGTTTCTCCTTGAAGTGGCTCCTCCTCTACTGCCATCAATTCCATAGATGTTTCTAGTTCGGATTCCTCCCCTTCACTGTTGGAGTAGAATTCTATATAGTGAGCCTTTTCCTTCCCTGTGCACCTATGGCCTGGAACCCATGATTCCTGATAAGTAAAACATAATTTTTTCTTCCTCAAATCTTTCCTTGTGTCATCTCCCAACCAATTTTTATTTGTCCATTCCTGTTGAAAAGGTCTTTTGTCTTTTTATTTTATTAGGAACTTTTTTTTACTCGAAAACCTCTTCTTAGGGACTGAGTCTTGTATATCTCTGGTTCTGTTGATCGCATCCTATAGAGTGGATGGATTGTAGGCTTTCACCCACCCACGTAAAGGTTTTTTCAACGCTTATGAAAATAACATAATCAATTTGCTCTTGGATAGATATGTTACTATAACAACTACTCTCTGAAACTATGAGATGAAGGGTTCGACACTTCCTATTTGTTTGAGTTACGCCAAGTCTCTAAAATGTATCTCTGGGTCTCTTTTTTCAAATCGATCCATGAGCTCCTAGGTGAACTCAATGTAGGAACTGATGGTATTTTGAGCCAACGTCACCAACCCATGGTACCACCACTCATGAGCCTCTCAGTCCAGAAGTAAGGTATCCAATTTAATGGCATTTGTCTCCATCATAGGCTTGGTTTGGAAGTAAGTACCCAACTTCTGGACCCATATTCTCGCTGAACACCTGCGAGTCCCTTCAAAATTAGGGATGGTCAATCTGCTGAAGGTTTTCTGCAACTCATAATTATGGGTAAACCCTATGTTAAAATTCCTTGGTCGGTTTCTTCTTTTCATAATGCAGAAGTCTGAAAATGACATAGCTTCATGGAAATCATCTCCCTAATCCCTGTACTCTTGTAAATAAGCCTCAAATGGCTCACTAGGTTATGTTGGCATGACAGGTCCTGCTACTGCGTTCTCCAGGAAGTGAGGCATACTAGGTCTTCTAGATGCTTTTTTATATATATGAGGCGTGTTTTGCATATTAGTGTGTGCATGTTTTCGATTACTACTGGTAGATACTCTATTTACTGGTGAAATAGGTATACTGTTATGCCCCAGTTCTGGCTTGAGAGAAAATTTGTTTATGGCATGCAATACGTATTTCTTGCCTTTAGCTAAGTCATTCAATGCTCTCACCAAGTTATGAAATTCCAAACCGTCTTCTTCTTTTCCTACTCCTTTCCCTCCATCAAAGTATATCATTGTTGGGTCCATGTATGAATTGGTATCTTCTAACTAAATATCCTCAAATTCCTGCTCCTTAGTGTACCTACTCTTCTTTCTTCTATAAGTTACAAAAGCATCTTCTTCTGGATTCATTTACTTTTCATGTTAAATCCCACAACTAGAAATTAGGAAAATGCTCTGATACCACTGTAATATCCCAAAATGATAATCTACTATTCTTGTTACTATGTTGTTTGTTCATACACTCAATATGGTGCAAAAATACTGAATATAACGTGCATGCAAGGTGCCGTGGAAATTGAACCTAAAATATAGCTAAACTAGAGAGATTATAGATCAACAATTTTTAGGAGGAAGATATACACATACCAATGATAAACAAACTAATAATACTCTATAGATATGATGCATCCAAGGTGTGCCAGAATATAGTGCTATTCTCCTCAGTTTGATGCCCAGGTACAAGTGTGCCCTCTTATGGAAGATATTGATTTTTTGAGGAAGGAGTGGTCCAATGACGGTGAAAATTTGTCAGGATATTGGTATTTACCTGCCAGAGATACTAGATTCCACATGTAGGACTTTTTCCTCCTCTGAGGCACCTAGCGAATTGATCTTCCTCCCTAGTGCTCATTCCCCTCTTCCTCGTGCATCTGCTGATAAATGATCTGGATAACCAAACACAGAACTGATAATCACCCTATGTAGTGGAGTGAGCCTATTGAGAAATATGAAGTTGACATGTGAAAGAAAAACTGAGCTTTAGGGTCCCAACGAATCCTTCTGGGGTTTTCAGCTATTCCCCAGCTGCAAAACATTAACCTGCATATAAACCTTCTGTGTGTGCTGGATCAGTGAGTAAAGATGAATATGATGAATGATGATGATAGACCTGGATTTCCTACCCTGAAAGAGATTAGTGCAGATAGATTTCACTGTCGAAACCCTTTTTATTTGAAGATCTCGTCTTTAACCCCAACTTCTGCTGCTACTCCAAAACCCATAATCAACAATAGTAATCATAGATGTCCTCTTTGGTCCAATAGCCCTTCTTAAATAGATTAGCACGTAATTTTAGGGTTTTCATGCCATTTTTAGGGTTTATACGTCACTTTTGCATGCTTGCAATTCTAATTTCATGTTGAATTTAAGCCTAAAGAAATAAGGCTTTCTTTACCATACTAATGAATTAATACTGAATGAAGGCCCTATTATGTTCTAAGTATCAAATTTCCTTAGTCAATTCCCTTAAGTAGGTTAACATGTGTTTTGGTGCTTAATTAGAAGAGGGCATTACATGCTTCCTCCAACTTAACTTAGTGGTTTAGTTACTCTCGTGACACTTGTCTTCAAACTTCATGCTCGAAATCTTTCCCCAATTCGAATGGATGGCTATAAATTCCAAAGTGTGCCATATTGATGGCTAGTTTTATCCATGTCAAGTCATATTTGTCATAGGTCTGCAATCAGGTCTTATGTTTTCATATAATCTTTCATCATTTGTTGTCATAGAGTGCATGGAATCTCCCTCCAAGTGGCACACATTGTATTTTTGGTCTCTTCCTCTTCCATGGGAGTTACTATATCTCCTAATTCGAATTCCTTGGATCATTCTAGGCTATGTCACACGACATCATCTTCCAAGAACGTTACATTCCCCTTGGTTTTGAATTTAGATGAAGGTCATGCCAAGTTTGTAGGGAATCTAGTCACCCAAATACTCCATAACCTTCCAATTGTCTTCATGAACCAATGCCACCTCATTTTCTTAACATTTATTATTTATGTGACCCATTTTCATGTGAATATGGTAAACTAAGGTCCTTTTGGGTCCTATAGCTCCCTTATTACAAAATTTATGCCTCCACCTCAACCTAGGGAGCTAGTAGGTTGGTAAAACATTATTTTCAAGTAGTATTATTAGGATGGGGACATGATAATGACATCCATTTACATCATGTCCAAATAATATTCAAGATTCATAAAAATAAGTATTTCTTGTGGTTTGATAATTTTACAACATTATGCATCTAGGAGGTGTATGGCTTCATTCACACCTTTCCACCCGAGGTTCTGTAGGGAATGGATTTTGTGCATTAGTACATGCATAATTCTTAACTATAGGGTACTCATTATGCAGGTGTCCTTTTGTGTGACAAACCATGCACCAAAAATTCTCGCGCATTGAATCCACCTTTGCTATATCCTGCAACCGCGTTGTCAATGTATCAAGTTGAGGATGCACCCATGCCATACCTTCTAAATATTCTCCACCTGGTTAGACTCCAATTGCATTGTAATTTCAAACACATTAGACTACGTGAAAACATTTTTCTACGTCAAAAGAACCCTTGTATGTAAAATAATTCCTGCAATTGACCATTCTCTATGTTGCACATCCTGAATTTGAAATGACAACCTTTCTTGTGTAAAATTGAATCATTGATCATAATACCATATAGTCTCTCCTGGTTTTTGTTTAATTTCTTTAATATTTGTAATACAATGGGATTTTGATTTCAGTTTCTGAAATTACTTTAACATTGATTTCTTGATTTCATCCAACATTCTAGTAAATCACATGGATTTATTCATGTCCTAATTCATACACCACGTCGATGCACAATTTCTAAGTGTAATCTCTAGTCGTGCTATCTTATTTGACTCATCAGTTACCTGTTTTGTGGCCCACACAACTTCAAATGCGAACCAATGTTGTTCTGCATCATCTCTTTGAGCCCTATGACATATTGGAAGCCTAAGTATCGAATCATACATTTTCCCTTCCATATTCAAACATCTTATTTCTCTTCCACTTTTACTCTACGCTCCTATTCTTCTTACTATTTCTAATCTTTACTATAAAATGTTTATGACCTATGTTTCTTTTGAAATTTTCAATTATATTTGAAAAAAAATGTGTAGAGGGGGAGGTGGTTCAAAAAGAGGGTTGTACAACACAAATTCTCCAACCTTTTATCGGCTGGATCTAGATGAGTCCTCAATCCTTGATTGATTAAATAATTTTACGATCCTCAAAACAGTATCATCCTTGATAGTTTCTTCTCCCGATACACTCCCCACAATTTCACTACCTTCGGTCTCATTATCAATTTGCTCTGACTCTTATACATCATAGCATCTTCACTGCGTCACTACACAACTAATTCTTTCTTATTCCACATCTTCCTCTAATATGTCCTCTTCTATGTCGTGCCTCTTTGATGGGCTATCTCCTTCTATTTATTCCTCCATTACTGCTATGCCCTCCTTTGATGCTACATTATAGTCACCATACATTTGTGGAACGTCCCTCTTTTCATTTTCTCCTACAACTGAAATAAAACAAAAATTCATAAAAATTTAAAAATTTTCATGTAACATAAACTGTTCAAGGTTGTCATTGCCAATGAACCAATAACTGTTAGCAGTTACTCAAACAGTAAGAATTAACAAAGAGCATTATATTTTTTTAGCTCTGTATAATTTATTAGTTTTTCTTGAAGTACTATGTTAGGGATGTTAAACACAACAATTTTTGTTTTAGAAAGCAAGAAAGGAAACTATATCTTAATCTGATACTAAGTGTGTTATTACTTTCTTTTGTCAAGTAGGAAATAATCTTAGATGATATCGAGACTTACTTAGCTTACAGCTAACGCAGTGGAATGATGCTTCTTTTACAGGTTCTAAATAGGTAAGCAGTGTTGTTACCAGTAAAAATATCCAGATCGAGAATAATATTCAACTAGCATAGGATAAAATGCTAGTAACAAAATGTTTGTTTGTAGTTTGACCCTGTAAAAGGTATTGTTTGTATTTCTAATGTTATCAAACTGCATAAATGATGGTAAAAACAATACTGTGAAAGGATGGGTTATGTGCAGTTAAGTTTACCACCATAATATGTGATCCAAGTAATTCTTCCTTCTTGTATTTTCAATTATATGCTTATATATTTCATTTTGAAATGTTATAGATTAAGAATAGTTCTACTTCTGTCAATAAGAACTTAATGACCTAACAATTTTATAAACGAGAAGATATGTTACACATACCTGTACCCATAACTACATATTTTTCGTTTAGAAATTGGAATATGTTTCTTTTCATATCTACTTGAGTTCTTGTTTTAAACTTTAAATACTCCATGTTAGTGATTTTTCTAAATCATGTATTATTTCTTAGTTTTCTTGTATATAAAACTTTGTTTTATATGAGCTCTTGATTTCAATAAATATATTGTGCTTTCTAAATGTATTTACATACTGATCCTTGCTCCAGGATTCTTATGATTAGGTGTCTTCATAAAACTAGTTTATCTTCCTTGATTTGTAAAATGCTATTGTCAAAAGATGGCATTAATTTACATGAGGGACTCTTATAAATGTTTAGGCTTATAATTAAAACTATACACAAACCCTATTGTAAATGAACACCTTCCAATATACAAGATCCAAGGTTATGTACTTCTAGGGAAGGTTAATTTACCTCTGTCACTGTTGTCTTACTATTATCAAATGTAAACATTGTTTACTACTAAGAAGAATATAGATAGAATATTGTTATTCCAAGTTTTCTAGTAAAATGAGCACTTTTCAATTTTTTTACTATCCTATGGTTATAAACCAAGAAATCGAAACAAGGAACAAATATTGTTACTATGCAATGATTTATATAAGGTTTTGACTTGTATCTAAAATGATTATATAGGATACAAACGATACTCTCAAACTATAGCTCATTACCCATAACTTGCAAATGATTTTGGAGGACACGTGGATGGTGGTTAATGATTAGGTTTTTATGTTGACTTTGGAGGCAAGATAAGGTTTGTCTTAACCCTGAAAACTGCATTTTCTTGGTCTTGGATGTGGAGTGGTCGAGCTGTGAGGTCGTGGTCACTAGTCTCTCCATTTCTTGCCCACAGACCTTCGTGAGCCCTACGAGCTCCTATTCGAAATCGTTTTTCATGAACTTGTGTGGAAGAAAAAATGTGCAGGGAGGTTACGGTTGTTGTGAGGTGTTTTCTTTTCGACTGTCAGTAAATTTGAAGGATGTGTTGTAAATGCTGTTGTTTGGTTTTGCTATGAGTGTTCGGACTTTAAGAAAGTAACGAGTGTGAAGAGGGTTGTTTGAATGAGCGAATGGGTTCTTGGTTTACTACTCGATTTATTAACTAGAGTTTGGTCCAAACCTCCTCAGGGCCTGGGGATTTACTTCTAAACACCGTCACTGCCTTTCCTTGTCAGTAGGGCTCCACTGCAGTTCCCAGAACATACTAGGAAACTAGGGTTAGCTCGCAGATCCCAGACTGCTGCGCCATTCTCCAGGGTAAGTGCTAAAAATTAGTTTATTTGTTTTGCATAAACATAAATTTATTTTTAATTATGGAATAAATTATTAACATCATATTTTGTTTGATTTGAAGCAGGCCTCTCAATGGTGGATCGAATTGTTGTTAAACTCAACCAACAAGGCTTTTGTGAAGGCTTTAAAACCGGTAAGCCTCGGTTTCACCTGAGGTACTCCTACAAGAGTTATAAGGTGGATTTTTATGGCACTGCCATATGTTGTGGTTGTTGGATTGGTCATAGCCTTTAGTTTCTCAGCTTGTTCTTTAATTTCTATTTTTAAAAATCCATAATGGTTGCTTGTAATGTGAGGGTATGGGATTTCACAGCCGTGACTTACATATTTTGTTTTTGAGCCTTCTTGGCCTTAGTTGAATATATGGTAATAATTTTAAAACTGGATTTTAAGCCGTGACTTTACTGTTAGGCTAGTTGGTCGTTTCATGAAGATCTGAGTAGGGTATTTAAAGAAAACTTGAAGGGTTGTTCTCACAGCACTACTTGCTTTGGTAACGGGTTTTCGTAGCTGAAAAGATAGTTGTTTCGATTTTGAGAACCCTGTTTAGGTATTGATACTTTTATGTAAGCTTTTAAGCTTTGATTGATAAATAAAAGTTGCGAGCCAAGACTCAGTTTGTTCAGTTTCGTTTTTATTATTAAAGGATTTTCACAGCTTATTGTTGATTCAACAGTATTTCATCTTGGTTTATATTTATGTATATTTGGTTTATTTTAACTATTTTATTGTTATTTACTTTTTCGATGGACAGAGTTAACCAAATCAATAAGATATTTTGTTTCTTATTAAAGGACTATAATTTAATCATCTTTGGTTAAGAATTATTTTGCTAGCAGTAAAATTAATAATACTGTAATAAATTCTGGAAATGGGATTGAATATATAAACGTATTTCTTTTCTGTAATTTTCTGGAATATACTGCTAGGTTTTAGTATTATAAATTTTTATTTTATTATGTTGTAAAAAAAAGATCTTTTGTAAACCCTAATTATTCTTAATGGTTTATAGAGCCAGTATTTTTGTTTCAATAAACCTAGTTTAATATTTGACTGTTCCTATATTATTTATTTAGGTCTACTTACTAGATTTATAATTTGTAACTTTATAAGTTTTACTGTATAAAATATTATACATACTAGTATGTATTATTTTAAACTTGTTCTTCTATCTTTAATTAATTAATTTAAATACTTTAAGTAGATATTACCAATGCAGCTAAAGTCCTGCAAATAATTTACACAAAATCCTATAGAAAGTAATCATTTGCATATGCATTCGAGTTTTATTGAATCTACTTATCTGAAATAATTATACCTACTGTACTAGAGTAATGCCTTGCAAGAGGTGTGGAAAAATACAGTTTAGGTAATTTTTCCTATCTATCGCAATGTCTCTACTGATTTACCCTAATCTAGCTAGTTACTTATTTTCATAGCATAAATAACTCTTCCTATTTATCCCTAATAGAAATAAAACAACAATATACTATAATCATGAAAAAATATTAAACTTTTGTGATGGAGTAGGTAAAATAATAACTGAACTTAAACAAGTAGAACCTGTAATATAGATGAGGTGACAACAGCTTAAGGAGGCTGTTCCTCCCAACCAACTCCTGGAGAAGAGTTGGACTGCAATTCTCAGGACCCCTGAGCTTGTCTCCTGGTCCTCCTGGTAGAGTACTAGGTGAGAGATGTAGTCTTGAGATCCTTTGGAACTCAACCGAGTGTTCAACAGTAACTCAGTCTGCTTACAGCAGTATGAACTCAGCTTAGAATAGCTGCACTAGTTCAGTCCTTAGCACTTATCCCCTCAAACTTACTTCAGCCGCGTCCCCTCCATCGAATTCACATGTGCACTTTATTCACTCAGAATGATCACAAATCCAGAATGAGCAGCCTCAGTTGTCTTCAATGGGAAGTTTTATAAGCATGCCTAGGTCTTTTGGGTCATTTTTTACTTTATGAGCCACCTGCTCCTGTTCCACTTTCTTGGGGAATCATGACCAACAAAATAGGGAAGTTGCCACCTGCAACAACTAGAAGTAGTTTGAGGATGTTGCCACATGTCAATCTGCTCTCAGCTCAGTCTCCTCCACCAAGTGACCAGTAAACACTCATTTAACAACTTCCCTAAGCTGTTGTCTCATCTTTTATTTATTTATTAATAAAATATTCTGCAATACATTAAATTATCCTTGACCCCACTTGGTCATTAATTACAAACTTTAACATAAAATATAACATAATGTTCCTAAAAAACATAAAATTGTTTTTGCAAATTAGGGCATGTGACATACACACCCCTTAATTTATAACATTGTCCTTGATGTTATTTATTCTTCGTCCTCAGAATTGCCCTGAAATAGAATTGGATATGCATCTTGGATAACTTTCATCTTGTCCTATTCCTTCTTCTAGCTGTTCTTCTAAATCTATTTTATAGGTGTTGATTGCTGCTATAAAATTCAGCTTTGCATTTCTGCTTAATGCATCAACAACCTTATTTTCTTTTCCTTTAATATGTTGGATTTCAAAATCGTATTCGCTAAGGAAAGCTAGCCATCTAGCTTGACTAGCATTTAATTTAGGTTGATCCAACATATATTTTAACCCTTTATTATCTGTCATTAATATAAACTTCCTTTCGATTAAATGATGACACCACATTTTTAAGGCATGTATGACAACAACCAATTCTAACTCATAGGTTGTAGAATTTTTCTCATGAATCTTTAGCTTCCTAGACTCCTAAGTAATGACGTGTCCTTCCTGAGTTAAAACTCAACCTAAACCATCATTGCATGCGTCAGGACATACTATAGAATCGTTATTAGGGTCAACAATTCTTAAGATGGGTGCAGTGGTTAATAATGTTTTTAACTTTTTAAAACTGTCTTCACACTTTTGACTCCACTCGAATTTCTTCCTTCTTCTGTAAAGAAGTTATGGGATTTACAATTCTTGAAAACCCTTTGATAAATCTTTGATAATAGCCAGTAATCCACATGAATGATTGTACGCCAGTTACGTCTTTTGGGATTGGCCATTCTTTGATTGCCTTTATCTTTTCAGGATCAATGGAAATTCCTTCTTTAGTCACCACATGACCCAGATACTGTATTTTATCCTTAAATAAATCACATTTACTAAATTTTTCATAGAGTTGATGTTCTCGTAACTCTTGTAAGACAATTTTTAAATGTTCTTTATGTTCTTCTTCAGACTTTTAATAAATTAAGATGTCGTCAATGAATACGACCATAAACTTATCAAGGTATTTATGCATTACATTATTCATCAGACACATAAAGACAGGTGGGGCATTAGTAATCCCAAATGGCATAACAACAAACTCGTAATGACCATACCGGGTCCTAAAAGATGTTTTAAACTTTGTCTTCATCTTTGATTTGGACCCGGTGGTAACCAGATCGCAAATCAATCTTCGAGAATAGCGTTGCTCCACGTATCTGATTAAACAGATCATCTATGTGGGGTAATGGATATCTGTTTTTTATAGTCATTTTATTTAGTTGACGGTAATCTATACATAGTCATAGAGTTTCGTCCTTCTTCTTAACAAAAATGACAGGTGCTCACTAGGAACACACACTGGGTCTAATATAATTCTTATCAATGAGTTCTTTTAACTGCGACTTTAGTTCATTTAATTCTAGTATATTCATCCAGTAAGGGGATTTTGAGTTGGGTGCCACTGCACCAGGTACCAGCTCAATAGTAAATTCTAACTCCTGCTTCGGAGGCAGTCCTATAATTTCTTCTAGAAATACATCCGAATACTCCCTTAGGATCGTAATATATTCCAATTTTAATTTATCCTTGTTATTATTGATTTCTACGTTAATTACTGTTACAGCAAAGGCTTTACAACCTTCCGAACAACTCTTTTAAGCTACAAAGTAGAAATCTATCTTACAACTATTTTCCTAGGGATTCCTTTTACATTTATTAGTTCTCCATCGTTACTTACGCAAGTAAATATTTTATCAAAACAGTTCAGGACTACCCTATGCTGTTCTAACCAATCCATACATATTAACATATCATAAGAACCTAAAGGTAAAACATTAAGCTTAACTGACGGTTTCAAACTGATCCATTTTTACAGTACAATTCTTAACAAACTTGATCACCTTTATTTTTGCGCTAGTAGCTAGCTGGACTAACCAATACTTTGCAAAATTTTCTACTGATAACTTACACTTTTCTACTAAATCAAGAGAAATATAACTTAAACTAGCCCCTGGATTGATTAAAATAGATATAGGTATTTGATTCAGCTTACCTTCCACTTCCACCATGGAAGTTTGGTAATATGCTTGACGATTCTTCAGTGCTGCATTGATCCTGGGCATTGTCCTCGCTAGATCACCAACAATAATCTCCTCTTGTATCGTGTGTATGTTTCTAACAGTCTTCTTCCGATTGGGGAAAACTGATGCATAATGAGGATCATTACATTCCCAACACTTTATTGGTTCCTTTCGTTCAAAATTCTTGGTATAGTTACTGTGATTATTAACAGATTCTTTATTTTTTGACCATTTGGATTCATCTGTGAATTACTTTTGTTCCCTTGAAAATTTTTATTTGGAAAATTTTGTTTGTTATTATTCTTAAAATTTCGGTTAGGTACAAAACCTTTCTTCCTCCATTCAAAATTATTTGTTCTTTTTGCCTTCCAGTTTGTCATACTTTCCTTTTTTTGATTCTGTTCATAATAGATATTTGCCTTTCTCATTACTTCTTCTAAAATTTTTGGATTGTCATACTCAATTCCGTCTTTTATATGATAGGGTAAACAACTGAGAAATTGCTGTACCTTAGGCTTCTCGTCCACAATATACGACACATACCTGAATAGACTTAGAAATTTATTATTTAGTTCTTTCATATTCATTGTTCCCAGTTTTAATTCATAAAATTCCTTAGCCTGCTCCTCATAGTACTGTTTAGATAAAAAATTCTTCTTAAAATATTTCTTAAACGTACTCCAATTAATGTTTTTCTCCCTAATACCTTTTACTCTTTTTAGGTCCTGCCACCAAATATCTGCCTTCCTAGTGAGGTTATAAATAGCCATTATGGATTTCAGTTGATTAGAGTAATTATAAATTTAAAAATATTTCTTCATCTCGAACAGCCATGATTCAGTCTCTTCTCCCTTCTGAGTTTCACCATTAAAAGTTGGTGCTTTAATTTTCTTCAATTCTCCAAAGATTTCCTCGTAAGGTTTAAACTTTCTCTTACTGGTATGATGATTATCTTTGCTACTATCACTAGTATATTGATAATTATTTTTATTTGGATCGCCATAAACCTCAGAAGATGAGCTACTTTTGATTTTAAATTGTTTAGTATTTTTTATCTTTATGTCGGTAAGGCATATCTTCAGACTCTGTTAGTTTATCTTTTTCCTCATTTTGAAATCTTTCCATTAAAATATGGTTTAGCTCCTCTTGAGCGCTCAAAATACTGTCATTTTCCTTTTTTACTGTTTCCATCTTTGTTCTTAGTTCCTTGACTGGTTGTATTAATTCAGAAGAATTATTGGTTATTTCTTCTTGTATAGGTTTTCTTTGAGAATTATTTTGTTCAGTATAGGGGGACTCCTCATCCGCATATTCTTCCAATCTTTCAATACTTGCAGTTAACTCAGAAAAATTATCTGTAGTGTAATTCCAAAAGAAAAGTAAAAATCAGTATACATGTTTTAAATCTACTGTTTTAATGATGCAAGTCGAGCCACATTCAGGCCTAGTGTTTGAACCTTGTGCTCTGATACCACATGCAATAACCCAAAAATTTATAAAAATTTAAAAATTTTCATGTAACATAAAATGTTCAAGGTTGTCATTGCCAATGAACCAATAACTGTTAGGGGTTACTCAAGCAGTAATAATTAACAAAGAGCATTATATTTGTTTAGCTCTGTATAATTTATTAGTTTGTCTTGAATTACTATGTTAGGGATGTTAAACACAACCGTTTTTGTTTTAGAAAGCAAGAAAGGAAACCGCACCTTAATCTGATACTAAGTGTGTTATTACTTTCTTTTGTCAAGTGGGAAAGAATCTTAGATGAGATCGGGGATTACTTAGCTTATAGATAACGCAGTGGAATGATGCTTCTTTTACAGGTTCTAAATAGGTAAGCAGTGTTTTTACTAGTAAAAATGTCCAGATCGAGAATAATATTCAACTAGCATAGGATAAAATGCTAGTAACAAAATGTTTGTTTGCAGCTTGACCCTGTAAAAGGTATTGTTGGTATTTCTAATGTTATCAAACTGCATAAATGATGGCAAAAACAATACTGTGAAAGGATGGGTTATGTGCAGTTAAGTTTACCACCATAATACGTGATCCAAGTAATTATTCCTTCTTGTATTTTCAATTATATGCTTATATATTTCACTTTGAAAAGATATAGATTAAGAATAGTTCTACTTCTGTCAATAAGAACTTAATGACCTAACAATTTTATAAACGAGAAGATATGTTACACATACCTGTACCCATAACTACATGTTTGTCGTTTAGAAATTGGAATATGGTTATGTTCATATCTACTTGAGTTCTTGTTTTAAACTTTAAATACTCCAAGTTAGTGATTTTTCTAAATCATGTATTATTTCTTAGTTTTCTTGTATATAAAACTTTGTTTTATATGAACTCTCGATTTGAATAAATATATTGTGCTTTCTAAATGTATTTACATACTGAGCCTTGCTCTAGGATTCTTATGATTAGGTGTCTTCATAAAACTAGTTTATCTCCCTTGATTTGTAAACTGCTATTGTCAAAAGCAGGAATTAATTTACACGAGGGACTCTTATAAATGTTTAGGTTTATAATTAAAACTATACACAAACCCTATTGTAAATGAGCAGCTTCCAATATACAAGATCCAAGGTTATGTACTTCTAGGGAAGTTTAATTTACCTCCATCATTGTTGTCTTACTATTATCAAATGTAAACATTGTTTACTACTAAGAAGAATATAGATAGAATATTGTTATTCCACTTTTTCTAATAAAATGAGCACTTTTCAATTTTTTTACTATCCTATGGTTATAAACCAAGAAATCGAAGCAAGGAACAAATATTGTTACTATGCAATGATATATATAAGGTTTTGACTTGTATATGAAATGATTATACATGATATAAACGAGAATCTCAAACTATAGCTCGTTACCCATAATTTGCAAATGATTTTGGAGGACATGTGGATGGTGGTTGATGATTAGGTTTTTATGTTGACATTGGAGGCAAGATAAGGTTTGTCTTAACGAGTGTGAAGAGGGTTATTTGAATGAGCGAATGGGTTCTTTGTTTACTGCTCGATTTCTTAACTAGAGTTTGGTCCAAACCTCCTCGCAGCCCTGGGGATTTACTTCTGAACACTGTCACTTCCTTTCCTTGTCGGTAGGGCTCCACTGCAGCTCCCAGAACTTACTAGGAAACTAGGGTTAGATCCCAGCTCCTAGACTGCTGCGTGATTCTCCCGGGTAAGTGCTAAAACTTAGTTTATCTGTTATGCATAAACATAAATTTCTTTTTAATTATGGAATAAATTATTAACATATTTTTTTATTTGTTTTGATGCAGGCTTCTCAACGGTGGCTCGAATTGCTGTTAAACTCCACCAACAAGGATTTTGTGAAGGCTTTAAAACCAGTAAGCCTTGGTTTCACCTGAGGTACTCTTGCAAGAGTTATAAGGTGTATTTTTATGGCACTGCGATATGTTGTGGTTGTTGGCTCGACTATGGCCTTTAGTTTCTCAGCTTGTTCTTTAATTTCTATTTTTAAAAAGCCCTAATGGCTGCTTGTAATGTGAGGGTATGGGATTTCACAGCTGTGACTTACATATTTTGTTTTTGAGCCTTCTTGGCCTTATTTGAATATATGGTAATAATTTTAAAACTGGCTTTTAAACCGTGACTTTACTGTCAGGCTAGTTGGTCGTTTCACGAAGATCTGAGTAGGGTTTTTAAAGAAAACTTGAAGAAATGTTCTTACAGCTCTACTCGCTTTGGTAAAGGGTTTTCGTAGCTGAACATATGGTTGTTTCAATTTTTAGAACCCTGTTTAAGTATTGATACTTTTATGTAAGCTTTTAAGCTTTGACTGATAAATAAAAGTTGTGAGTCGAGACTCAGTTTGTTCAGTTTCGTTTTTATTATTAAACAATTTTCACAGCTTATTGTTGATTCAGCAGTATTTCATTTTGGTTTATATTTATGTATATTTGGGTTATTTGAACTATTTTATTGTTATTTACTTTTTCGATGGACAGAGTTAACTAGATCAGTAATATATTTTGTTTCTTATTAAAGGACTATAATTTAATAATCTTTGGTTAAGAATTATTTTGCTAGTAGTAAAATTAATAATACTGTAATAAATTCTGGAAATGGGATAATATAAATGTATTTCTTTTCTGTAATTTTCTAGAATATACTGCTAGGTTTTAGTATTATAAATTTTTAGTTTATTCTGTTGTGAAAAATAGATATTTTGTAAACCCTAATTATTCTTAATGGTTTATAGAGCCAGTATTTTTGTTTCACTAAACCTAGTTTAATATTTTACTGTTCCTATATTATTTATTTAGGTCTACTTACTAGATTTATAATTTATAACTTTACTAGTTTTACTGTATAAAATATTATACATACTAGTGTGTATTATTTTAAACTTGTTCTTCTATCTTTAATTAATTAATTTAAATACTTTAAGTAGATATTACCAATGCAGCTAAAGTCCTGTAAATAATTTACACAAAATCCTATAGAAAGTAATCATTTGCATATGCATTCGATTTTTATTGAATCTACTTATCTGAAATAATTATACCCGCTGTACTAGAGTACTACCTTGCAAGAGGTGTGGAAAAATACAGTTTAGGTAATTTTTCCTATCTATCGCAATGTCTCTATTGATTTACCCTAATCTAGCTAGTTACTCACTTTCATAGCATAAAAAACTTTTCCTATTTATCCCTAACAGAAATAAAACAACAATATACTATAATCATGAAAAACTCTTATACTTTTATGATGCAGTAAATAAAATTATAACTGAACTTAAACAAGTAGAACCTGTAATATAGATGAGGTGACAATAGCTTAAGGAGGCTGTTCATCCCAACCAACTCCTGGAGAAGAGCTGGACTGCAATTCTCAGTACCCCCCGAGCTTGTCTCCTAGTCCTCCTGGTAGAGTACTAGGTGAGTGATGTAGTCTTGAGATCCTTTGTAACTCCACTGAGTGTTCAATAGTAACTTAGTCTGCTTACAATAGTATGAACTCAACTTAGAATAGCTGCACTAGTTCAGTGTTCAACACTTATCCCCTCAAACTTACTTTATCTAGTCCCCTCCATCCAATTCATATGTGCACTTCATTCACTCAGAATGATCACAAATCTAGAATGAGTAGCCTCAGCTGTCTTCAATGGGAAGTTTTTGTTGGGTAAAATTATTGCTATTTAATTTACCTTCAATTAATTGTCAACCAGGACACGTAAACTTCGAGTCACTACACCATATGTGCAGGGCAAATTGGTTTCAGGATCATGACTAGATTAATTTTGATTTACTCATAGACAAGAAACAAAATGGAATTGATGGAACTACTACTTTATTAAATAATCAATGCCAAGAGGTATTAGGTCTGACCTAAGGAAAGGGAATCAGCTTGCTGAGCCCTGTTTTACAATATACAAACTTGTCAAATCCAATGTAATCTACAACAATCTCGAATTATGCTACTTGTTGATCTATTCTTTGAATCAAGCAACCAAGAAAGGAAATCATTTATTAAAGGAAAACCCTAATTTCAAACTTTCCTACAAAATGAATATGCTGGATCAATCTTAATGGTTTTATATCTCCTTAATATTCCATCTAAGACTGCAATCATCACCCATAAAGAATCTTATAATGTCTCTTCTTAACCCTAAATCATTCACAAAAAATTACTAGAATGAAATCTATCTTCTGCTAACAACAAATACACTCTACCTGTGTTCTATGCACACAAAAATATATTGGAACTATTCAGAAAATACACACTTCACTTTCATTTGCATGTCCTACGAGACTGATATTCGAACCTTAGGAAACAATGCTGTCACCCATTAATGAACTATGGTTCTTTTCCTTAATTTCATTCAATATCATGAAGTAAACAAAAGCATAACTCCAATCCCTATATAGCCAATTCGAAATGCTGTCTGGAAACCCTAGAAACTCTATAAACTAGGATCTCTATCACAAACAATTACTAAAATGAAATCTATCTTCTGCTAACAACAAATACACTCTACTTGTGTTCTATGCACACAAAAATATATTGGAACTATTCAGAAAATACACACTTCACTTTCATTTGCATGTCCTACGAGACTGATATTCGAACCTTAGGAAACAATGATGTCACCTATTAATGAACTATGATTCTTTTCCTTAATTTCATTCAATATCATGAAGTAAACAAAAGCATAACTCCAATCCCTATATAGCCAATTCGAAATGCTGTCTGGAAACCCTAGAAACTCTATAAACTAAGATCTCTAAACCCTCTATGGATTCAATAAGTACTGCAAGTTCTTTCACACTTTTAAAAACAATACAATACAATCCTTTAAAATACTCCACAGCTTTGTAAACTCTATAACCCTGAAGGATTCTAGACGAAGATTGTGACCATCCAATAATCGGTATCACTCTGGAAGTAAAAGAAGTATGAAACCCAAATCCAACTCTCACTACTCTGCTAGATTAATCCTACAGGCCAAACTGAATACACTCAAACTCATCACGCATATTGTAATGACATCGACTAGTTTCATGTAAGCATAAATCTCATTCCAAATCACAAGTGAATAAAAACCATTAGCATACCTTCATAAAAGCAGTGTCAAAATATGCAATATAACTTTACTTACAACAAAAGAAAACAATGATATACACAGATGGTCAGAGTTGAAGGTGGGCCCTGCCTTCAATGCCTACAAGTCTGAAATTAAAGCCTTAAGAAGATAAACACTTGATCAATTAATAAAAATAGAGTTTACAATGTCTTCTCTCCTTTTTTTATTTAGGGTTTCAAAGTTACATCTTATACTTGAATCTTGAAATGAATCGACCTTTGAGAAAGGATCGACCCCATCCTAACAAATCTACACCTATCTTGGCATACATGAACCAAAAGATTGGATTCGAACTTCTTGGAATCCATAGATTGCTGAAGATTTAGGGCAACGTTTCCTTGAGCGAATGACAGCTACAAAACAACACTGGGTAACTTCACTTGCATCCTGGAAGTGATTTGAAATCAAACGAGACATTATCCTTGGCAATAAAATCCCCCAAATCTCTGCATCAGTCGACATACACTCCTCAAGTGCCGAGACAAGCGTTGAATCGAACAACCAAAAGACCACTGCATGAAAAATAAAGACTTATCAATTGACCAATTATTAAATAAAAACTAAAAGTTTCATTATATAAATAAAAACCAAACAAAATAATAAATAAACAATGAAAAATATTAAAAAGTCATCTGCCAAAACACCTTGCAATGTTGCTCTTCAAAAGGCATAACCAAGCACAAAACATAACTAGATAAATTGTAAAGAAGGAAGCTGCGTTGGAGAGTTGAAGATCTCGACGTTTCGACCCCTACTCTGGGATCATCCTCAGGATCTTCAACTCTCCAACGCAGCTTCCTTCTTTACAATTCTCCGACTGCGTAATGACTACCTTTAACTAGATAAAGCTGATTATTACTTGATTTCATGGGACTTTGAACTAGAAAATATAGTGCTGAACAAGCAAAAATAGGAGGCCATCATCTTCCCCAGACTGAAGACCTTACATGTCCCAATGCAAGAAAGTGCAGATAGACAAAATTGAATCTCAAAATAGATGACTAATCTGTGGGTTAAATTCTAGACACCGAAGCTGAAGTATTAAACAAGACTTGTACTTGAGGAGGAGATGGAGCTGTTTGCTGTTGTACACTAATCAATTTTTCAAACTGTTTGTCCTTTTTCTTTAACTGTTTCCTGAGACTGTGATTAGACCTTGTAATGTCATCAACTAAGGTTTGTAAAGAGGCTACCTTAGCTTTCAAAATTGCATTTTCCTGCTTGATAAATCGGTCCAGTCTAACATACTCCTGTAATTTTTTAGTCAACTTAAAGTTTCTTTGTTGAAAGTAATCAACTCCCTGAGCTGATCTGACCAGTGGGATTTAGCAGACTTCAGACCAGATTTTGAAGGTGATGCTGGCAATGAAGGCTCATTGACAGGACTCGGTATGGAGGAATGATGATGGGAACCATGGGAATCAGAATTATCATGGGCAGAAGAAGAAGTGGATGAGGACAACTGGACATGTACAGGTGCCTTACCTTTGGATTCCCTCTTCTTCTCTTGAACAACCATACTATGGGTAAATCTTTGATTTGATGAAGCAAGCGAATTTTCATTACCAGACTGACCTTTTCCCCCCCCAGACTAAGATTTTACACGCTGCCTTTAGACCCTCGAGACTTCTTAGTATGGGATGGTCTAGCCTTCTTACAGCTCTTGACAGCTGGTTCCTGATTATGACTAGTTTGATGTTCAGAAACATTTACAGAGGATGCTTTTTCAACAAGATCAGGGATAAGAGGCTCACATAAATCATTACCCAGGGATGATTTAAGATGGGAATTGGACAATTCATACATGAATTGTTCCCATACCTGATCCTTCTTCTTCAACTCAGCTAAAATAAGCATCTTGATAAGCCCATGATGGTATAGACTATGAGTAGGATTCTCTATGTTTTTCCTAACTTGCGAGGCCATCTTACCCAAGCTCTTCCAAAAATAAAATGGAAAGTTAAGAAGCTTACCGAACTCAAAATGAGCAAGCAGGCGAAAGTGACAGGCTTTGAAGGTGGAGAATCGACCTTCACACGTAATGAGCTTAGTGATGACCACTAAAGAATTGAGAAATTATTCTCTGACCCAAAGCTTTGAGAAGCCTTTTTCACCTTTCACGACCAAAAATTCAGGTTTGAAAACACAATCGTAATCTTTGCGTGGCAGCCAGAAATTCTTAAACCAACAATCCCCTGTGCGTGGAAGCCCTGTAGCCTGTGCAATTGACTCCTCCGTAACTTGAAATTCCAATGACCTGACCTTAGCTGTGTGTCCGTCAAAACCTAAGGCGAATTGCAAGGAGACAGCATCATCGTGGCCTTGTAAATTGGTCAATAAAGAATGCCACCCGGCTCGAATAAACATCTCTTTGCAGGCTAGAAACTCAGGCATGGCTAATAACTGCCCATACTCCGAGGGTTCATGCTGATTGAGCATTGTGGATACCAGAAAAAAGATGAGACAATGAATTAACAGAGATCATACAGTTAATTCGAATACAATTAAAAACTTCATCAATCTTTCTCCCGCTGGCGATGGTGAAAACTGGAAACAGGCCGTAAAAATGATGGCAAAGGGTGGTAATGACAACGGTGGTAATGACAAAGCATCGTGCAAAGAAAATCATGGTGAACTAAGGCACGTATTGTCCACGTTGTATTGGGTTATGATAATATGGACACGTCTCGATCAACCCGTAACCTTAAGACATCTTTAACCATGGCGTTCAAGAATTCCAATTGGAATAGATCAATGTTATGACTTTCATTAAGAATGACACATTGATAATATAAAATGAAGTATTGCCAAAGGTTAATGTCATTAAAATATTGACAAAGGAAAGGTGGTGGATCGACTAGATAGGTTTATAAGGTGATTATGGTACATCCCACAATGCATCAAACTTATATTAAAAGCAGAAACACTTGGTTTATAACAATTAAAAGTTATCCCAGCGTTCATTACCTTCGCCACTTAATATATCAATTTCCCAATTTTATTCCGGCACCTCATCCGACACTTGATCCGGCACCTCATCCAGTCTAAGACACAAAGGTATTTTCAAGCTAACAAGGGTGAAAGATGATTACCAGCATAGTAGTGATATAAATAACTTTCTCCAAATATACCACTTGTATGAGTCGAAAAGGCAAGTAAGACTGATTGAAAATTTGTTTTACCCCAACATTCTCATGGCACAATTACCTCATTTCAAGGTTGCTTCTTCACTTGGCCACACAGAAACAGAGCTGAGTCATGAAACCAATCTTTATTAGCAGTACAAAAACAAAATTAACTACAATTCATAGACAATCAATCTCACTCCTGTATTCAAAGCTTCAATCATGAGCATAGACTTCTTTCTCTTTATTCATATAGAACTTTTTCCACCAGAACATGTGCCTTAAAACACAAGACAAGAGGAGTACTAAAGGAAGCCAATGGTGTACTAGCCAACTTGACTCAGCTTCACACAAGACAGTTTGAGCAGTGAAAAGAAAAACCAATACTGAGGTTCACAGCTATGTTCATTGAATCAGTAAACGCCAATACACTCTAAAGGCATAAACCTTTTCTTCTAGGAAGGATCATGTAACCAAAACTTAGAGCATCTGAAGATGATTATCAACTGGCTATTACAACAGTTCCCTTAGATTTTTATTTAACCCACACATGACCTCTCTTTAACATTTACATAGGTACATTGTTCACACAGACAAGTATAGATGAGGCTTTTAAAAGAGATATCAGAGTCAGAACCCACTGCCAGCGAGCCTGTTCAGTACTTCGGTGGGGTAACTGTAACATCTAAGAAGCTTCTTCCCCAGGCAGATGCCCCATTGCCAATAGGCCTGTTCAGTACCCTGATGGGTTTGCCTGTTTATACCACAGGTCGGTACCCGCTGCCGGCGAACCTGTTTAGTATCCCGACGAGTTAACCTCTTACACCCGTTTTCTATCAGAGGCCCTTGTCCCAAATTCATCTTAAAGATAAATTTAATGATTTGCTTATGCATAGATGAGTGGGGGAACAGCTCTGAAAACCTTCTAAGAGTGGGATGGTATCCAAATTGGAAGAGTGTTCTTGATACATGCCTGTAAAGATTTGTCCAAATGAACAACTAACCTCTATAACTGTATAAAGTGAAAGTCATGAAGTGGCTGGAAAAAAAAATGTATATATATATGTGTTTGATATAATGGAAGCCAATAGATAATAATCAATAGACTGCTCAGTCCTGGAGACCTTTTTCTATAATGGTGCCTATCTGGATAATAACTCAATGCCCATAGCTGCTACTACTTAAAAAAAAATACCCTCATTCCATCCAGTGTGAAACCAAGTCAAATGGCACTAGTAACCCATGAGTTCATAAGTAAAAGCCCCTTTTGAAGCTTAAATCACTAATGGAGGCAGTGCTAGGTGGATAGTTACTTGTATGAATAAAGAGGACAAGTCTAAAAAACTGAATAGCACACACTTTATTTACTTGACACAAGCATTCCAGTTACACAGTGAAACTCAGAAATTTAATTCAAATTAACACAGTCCTTGAAAATTCTTTGTAAAAGGAATCAATGGGCTGAAGTAGGAACAATAACAGAAAGAATTCCCTTTTTTTAAAAACATCCTGAACCTCACCAAAGAGAATACCTGCATCATTCAAAAGAACTTATTAATAATAAAAAGAACTCCTGCACATATATACAAAAACAATTTCATTGGATGTTACTGCGAGAAAGTAGGGGATGAAGAAGTCATTTCTACACCTACCAACTCTAGTTCAGATTGCTGACTCATATTATGAATGAATTCTTGCTTAGAAAGAGGTTTATGATATACCTTTAACCCGATGTCCATTCACCACAAATGCAGCTTGTTCTTCATCTATTGTCCTTATTTTGACAGAACCATTATAAAAAACAGTCACAATTTCATATGGTCCCATCCATCTAGTGGTAAGCTTACCTTTGAAGTGTTTAAACCGTGAGTCAAACAACAGAGCCCAATCACCTTCTTCAAAAGTTTTCTTCTTCAAAAACTTGTCATGCCATTTAGTCCTCTGATTCTGTATTAAAGCAGTTCGTTGGACAACATCTTGTCTGATTTCATTAAGCTCATTCAATTGCATCAACCTCTGCTCCTGGGCTTCATCTAAATTCAGGCTCAATTGTGCAGCAATACGAAAAGTCTTCACCTAAAATTCTATAGGGAGCAAAACCTGTTTCCCATAAACAAGCTGATATGGGGTATGCCCGGTGGTGTTTCTCCACGTAGTTCTATAAGCCCACAATGCCTCTGGTATCCCGTCTTCCCAGTTCTTGTGATGCATCTGCATAGTCTTGGTTAAAATGGCCTCTAACACTTTATTTGTTGACTCCACCTGACCATTTTCTTGGGGGTGGTAAGGAGAGGATTTATAGTGTTTAATCCCATATTGCTCTGTCAGTGCTTTCATTGATTTAGAGACAAACTGTGCTCCATTGTCAGTCACAATTTCACAAGGAATCCCAAAGCAAGTGAAAATTTCTTCATAAATGAACTCTATGACTGATTTCTTAGTGGCCCTTAATAGAGATTTTGCCTCCACCCACTTAGTCACATAGTCAGTACAGACTAATATATATATCTTCTTTCGTGACATTGGTGAGATTGGTCCAACAAATTCCAATCCCCGTTTTTCAAAAGGTTCAATCTGTACCTGGGCTTATAAAGGAATTTCATCAGCAGCAGTGGGTCTTCCCATTCCTTGGCAGCTGTCACAGCCCTGTACATATTTTTCAGCATCTTTAAAAAGTGTGGGCCAGTAATACCCTTGATGTAACACCTTATATGCTGTCCGCTTGTCTGAAAAATGCCCTCCACAGGGTCCGTCATGACAGGCTTGAAGGATATCATACATTTCATCCTCCCTTACACATCTCCTGATAATCAAATCTGGAACAGTGCGAAAGAGGTCATTACCTGCCCATGAATAATTGGCACTCTGCTGTATGATCCTTCGTTTTTCATATGATGACAGATGAGCATGTATTTTTCCTGTGACCAAATAATTGGCTATATTTGCAAACCATGATGTTTTAATAGAAACAACAAATAAATGTTCATCAGGAAAGGTATCATCTACAGGAACATTATCATCAGTATGAGTCAATCTTGAGAGGAAATCTGCAACCATATTTTCCTTCCCTGGTTTATCAACTATAGTAATGTTAAACTCCTGTAGCAAAAGAAGCCACCTAGTAATTCTGCCACTAGTTATAGGTTTATTCATCAAAAATTTAATAGCAGAATGATTAGTATGAACAAATACATCATAGCCAGTAATATAATGCCGAAATTTATTAATGGCATGAACTACTGCTAGAAATTCTTTTTCAGTCACTGTATAATTTAGTTCTGCTGGTGTTAAATTTTTACTAATGAAATAAATAGCATAATAAGATTGATTTTCTTTCTGTCCAAGCACTCCCCCTAGGGCAGTGTCTGAAGCATCAGTTTGTATATGAAAGGGCAAAGACCAATTTGGCCCCTGCAGAACTGGTGTTGAATACAATTCTGTTTTTAAAGTATCAAAGGCTGTCTGACAGTGTTGATCCCAACAAAAACCAATGTCTTTGGCTAATAATTTGAACAGTGGAGCTGCTATCTTTGTAAAATTGGCAATAAACCTATGATAGTAACCCGCATGTCCCAGAAAACTTCTGACTTCCTTTTGTGTAGTTGGTGGAGATAAACCAGTAATGATTTCAATCTTTGCTGGATCTACCTTAATACCTTTTGATGAAATGTGGTGCCCTAAAACAATGCCCTCAGTTAACATCATTTTACACTTTCATGACTTAAGGCAAGATTTGTTTCTTGGCACCTAATTAAAACTTTCTCTAGGTTACCTAAGGCTTTTGTGAAATCATTACCATACACTGTGAAATCATCCATATATATTTCCACACAATCATGGACTAAGTCAGCCAGGATACCTAACACTACCCTATGGAAGGTGGCAGGAGCGTTACACAACCCAAATGGTAACACCTTGTAAGCATATGTTCCCCATGGGCAGGTGAAAGTAGTTTTTTCTTGGTCCTCTAGGGCTATCCTTATCTGGTTATACCCACTGTATCCATCAAGAAAAGAAAAGCACTGTTTTCCTGACAAGGTGTCCAAAACCTGATCTATGAAAGGAAGAGGGAAGTAGTCTCTAAGAGTTGCTTTGTTTAATTCCTAGAAATCAACACATATTCTCCACTTACCTCCCTTCTTTGGGAAAATCACCAACGGAGATACCCATTTACTATCAGAAATGGGATAGATAAAATCTGCATCAAGCAATTTTTGTAACTCCTCCTTCACAATATCTTTAAGAGCATGGTTCATTCTCCTTTGTGGCTGCCTTACCGGTCTAATATTTTCCTGAGTGTAAATGTGATGGATGCATGTGTCAGGGTGAATGCCTTTCATGTCTGTATAAATCCAAGCAAATGCCCCAGACTGTGCTTTGAGTAACTTAACTAACTGATTTTGTTGGTCTTGAGACAGATTTGCATTAATAAACAAAGACCTTCCTGAACTAATCTCCATTGGTATGGTTGAGGCTCCAACCTTCTCATCTATGAATATAACCACTGATGATGAGATGGTTGAAGGGTAGTACTGTTCTTGAAAATCTTCTGTGAAAACATGGCCTAAGTTAGAGAAGGACTGGGGGAACTCAATACTAGTAGTGGCTGAGATAAATTGATCTAGGATATCATCTTTAGTCTGATCTTCCAGCCCCCTAGTTTGACTAATGGACAGTAAGGGTTGTTCCACGTCCTCATCTCCGTAAGGAATCTCTAACCATAGCATGTTTTCTGATACAGGCTGTGCTGGGGGATAAATAATAAGGTTCTGTAGAGAAGTGCCATTTGATATAGTTAAAAAACCTTCTCTACAACCTATAAAGGCATTGGCAGTGGCTAACCAGGGCCTGCCTAGTATAACAGGATGTTCCCCCATTGGGTGTTTGGTTTGGAGTACCAGAAAATCCATTGGATACTCCCAAGAAGCTACAGTGACAGTAATGTCATCTAATGCCCCTACAAGTTTAACTGTGCTCCTATCAGCCAACTCCAAAATGGTAGGAGTAGGTCTGAGGAGATTATACAACTGAAGTTTCTGCATGGTGGTCATAGACATGACATTAATCGCAACCCCCAGGTCAACTAGAGTGTTTCCTATTGGAATCTCATTAATGCAAATGGTCACCACTGGGTTCCCAAGATTTGCAAATTTTGGAGGTAAGGAATAGTTTGAAATATAATTGGACAGCTGGCCTATAACATGTATTGTGGTTGGATCTTTTTGTTTTCGACCAGGTTTCTTTAAACACAATTACCTTACCATTTTTGAATAAATAGGAACGTCTCTAATGGCCCGAAGTAATGGAATCTTGATACAAACATTTTTCAACTCATTTTCCAAATCAAATTGCAGACGAACCATAGGCTTCTCTATTAATAACCTCTCTGGATAAGGGGGTTTTTTATTCAATTGTGGCTGAGCAGATGATTGGGAATCTTGAGTTCCAAGCACTTGAGTGTTTTCTGAGGCAATCTGCACTTCTTCTTCCTCTGGAATTTCTTTTTCAGTGCTTTCTTCTCCAGACTCTTCTTGAATAATCACTGCTGGAGGAGTTTTATTTAATATTTTCCCAGACCTTAATTGTATTTCCTGTATAGGAGCTGAATGGATCACATAAGTTGGGGCCATTTGTATTTCAGCATTATGAAGATGCTGGGATGGTCTGTTGTTAGGGTTTGGGATAGGTTGAGCTGGAAACAACGTGGGTCGAGGTGGGTTTGGATTTTGATACTGTTGTGGAACTAGGGGTATAGGAGGAAGTGCAGGTGGTGTAAAGCCAGGTAATAGCTGTTGCATATTTGGGGGCATTGGACAATAACTAGGAGGGGTGTGTAATGGGGCTGTTGGTTGTGTTCCTCCGTAGGACTGTCCCTGTGGTCCCCCATAGGATTGTCCTCTCCAGCCTTGCTGCCATGGTTGGGTTTGAGTAGGATGAGAAGGCCAATTCTGCCACATTTGTGGACTCCATGGCTGCTGAGTTTGCTACATGGGATAGTAATATGCAAGATTTGGAAAAATAGGTTCTGGGTACATGCTTTGGGGTCTAGGCTGCTAGGGCCTTTTTGATGCATATGATGGATCCATAGGTTCACTATTAAGCTTGTAAAAATCTTGCAATTCTGGTAAAGAAGGGCAATTGTCAGTAGGGTGTTTATCAGAACAAAGAGCACAGACTGAAATAATATTAAGAGGGCACTCTTTCAAAGGGTGTCTTTTTCTGCATTTAGGGCAGAATATGTGTAGTGCTTCTATGTCCTCTTCCTCTTGCTGTTTCTTTTTTTTCAATGCATCAAATTGGGAACTCAAGGTGCCTAAAATGTCAGTTTTGAAATTTTCTAACAAGTTCTCCAATTCAATTCTTGTGGTCCCACTAGTTCCTGCTGTCCTAGAAATGCGTGAAAGACCTTCCCTTGTGCTTTTTCCAGCCTTGGCTCTACTTCTAGAATATTTTCTACATAGTTCAGTAATCTCCTCAAAGGATTTATGAGATACATCACCTGATGCCATGAGGTTGAGGATTTCCACATATTCCTCCAGAATCCCTTTTAGAAAAAGAGTTCTGACTGCATCCTCCTGTAAGGTATTATACTTAGACTTCTGTAATACAAAGCAGAAGCATTCTAGAAAATCCTAAAGACTCTCTTCTTCATGCTGTTGCATTTTAAAGATATCGTTTTGAGAGTCTCTAGGTCCACATTAGTCTCGGTATTTTTTCAGGAAAGCACTCTTCATCTCTTCCCAACTTCGAATGGTGGATTCCCCCAGACCCATAAATCACCTAAGTGCAAAATCTTTAAGGGTGGCTGGAAATAGTTTTAACTTTTGTGCATCATGTAGATAATTATAAATCCTGCACAGGATGTCAAACTCAAATAGAAAGGTATCCGTATCTTTAGTACTTTTACCGTAGAAGGTAGGTAATGAAGATGCTGGGATATTTTTCATATTGACATTCCGTGTAAGATCCAAAATGGGGAAGCCAAAAGTTGTTTCAGTTCGTCCTTCATGTTCTCCCTCCCCTTCCATATGGTGTGCGGTTTCCTAATCACTCATAACAAGAGGGTTCCTAAACCAATTGACACCTAACCTGTCTCTTCTTGGGGATGGGATAAAATCCCAACGGTCTGGCCTAGGCCAAGATTGAAGATTTAAAGGTGAATCTGTGGTAGATTCCACTTGAGAAACCACCAAATTCTGAGTATGTCTGATAAGGGAATTCACTCTTTCTATGTCCACTATGTCAACCAAATTGGGATCTTCCCTGGTTGGTGAAGCTTGTAGGGTCTGTGGAACCTCTACTGAGTGTAACTGTTCACTGAGTGTAACCTCAGTTCCTTCTGGTCTGGTTCCTAATTCCACAGATATTTGGGTGTTGTTGCTTTCTATCTCTTTGCTAGTGTTCCTATCCCTAGGGTTAGTGAGGGGTGGGGTTTTATTTCCAACAAGATCGGAATGAATTTTAATGTATCTACCCTTACTATCTCTGGGTCTCATCAAATTTTTTTTACTGAAAACGACAAGACTTCTAATCAAATAAATCAAAATACCTATGCTACAGATGGGTTTTGAAGGAACCTGTTATAACATATGTGCAGGTTCTTACCTCTCGTCTTACCATCCCTTCTCCTCCAATCTGCAAATACCAAAAGGAAACAGTCAAGAAATCAATAGAAAACAAAACTGATCAAAAAATGTCTAAGTGTATCTATTGCTACTATCGCTAGATTTTGTCTAAGCAACAAAATGAAACAATCACACATCTATGCTACAGGTGGGTTTGAAGGAACCTGTTATAACAGATGCGTAGGTTCTTACCTCTCGTCTTACCGCCCCGTCTCCTCCAATCTGCAACAACTAGTCACACCTAAAAATGCTGTGAAAAATGAGCAAGATACCAGCTTACCTTGGAGCAAATCCCAGACAACGGTGCCAAAATGTTGGGTAAAATTATTGCTATTTAATTTACCTTCAATTAATTGTCAACCAGGACACGTAAACTTCAAGTCACTACACCATATGTGCAGGGAAAATTGGTTTCAGGATTATGACTAGAGTAATTTTGATTTACTCACAGGAAAGAAACAAAATGGAATTGATGGAACTACTACTTTATTAAATAATCAATGCCAAGAGGTATTAGGTCTGACCTAAGGAAATGGAATCAGCTTGCTGAGCCCTGTTTTACAAGATACAAACTTGTCAAATCCAATGTAATCTACAGCAATCTCGAATGATGCTACTTGTTGATCTATTCTTTGAATCAAGCAACCAAGCAAGGAAATAATTTATTAAAGGAAAACCCTAATTTCAAACTTGCCTACAAAATGAATATGTTGGATCAATCTTAATGGTTTTATATCTCCCTAATATTCCATCTAAGACTGCAATCATCACCCATAAAGAATCTTATAATGTCTCTTCTTAACCCTAAATCATTCACAAACAATTACTAAAATGAAATCTAGCTTCTGCTAACAACAAATACACTCTACTTGTGTTCTATGCACACAAAAATATATTGGAACTATTCAGAAAATACACACTTCACTTTCATTTGCATGTCCTACGAGACTGATATTCGAACCCTAGGAAACAATGCTGTCACCTATTAATGAACTATGATTCTTTTCCTTAATTTCATTCAATATTATGAAGTAAACAAAAGCATAACTCCAATCCCTATATAGCCAATTCAAAATGTTGTCTGGAAACCCTAGAAACTCTATAAACTAAGATCTCTAAACCCTCTGTGGATTCAATAAGTACTGCAAGTTCTTTCACACTTTTAAAAACAATACAATCCAATCTTTTAAAATACTCCACAACTTTGTAAACTTTATAACCCTGAAGGATTCTAGACGAAGATTGTGACCATCCAATACTCGGTATCACTCTGGAAGTAAAAGAAGTATGAAACCCAAATCCAACTCTCACTACTCTGCTAGATTAATCCTATAGGCCAAACTGAATACACTCAAACTCATCACGCATATTGTAATGACATCGAGTAGTTTCATGTAAGCATAAATCTCATTCCAAATCACAAGTGAATAAAAACCATTAGCATACCTTCATAAAAACAGTGTCAAAATATGCAAGATAACTTTACTTACAGCAAAAGAAAACAATGATATACACAGATGATTAGAGTTGAAGGTGGGCCCTGCCTTCAATGCCTACAAGTCTGAAATTAAAGCCTTAAGAAGATAAACGCTTGATCAATTAATAAAAACAGAGTTTACAGTGTCTTCTCTCCTTTTTTTCTTTAGGGTTTCAAAGTTACATCTTATACTTGAATCTTGAAATGAATCGACCTTTGAGCAAGGATAGACCCCATCCTAACAAATCTACACCTATCTCGGCATACATGAACCAAAAGATTGGACTCGAACTTCCTGGAATCCATAGATTGCTGAAGATTTAGGGCAACGTTTCCTTGAGCAAATGACAGCTACAAAACAGCACTGGGTAACTTCACCTGCGTCCTGGAAGCGATTTGAAATCAAACGAGACATTATCCTTGGCAATAAAATCCCCCAAATCTCTGCATCAGTTGACATACACTCCTCAAGTGCCAAGACAAGCGTTGAATCGAACAACCAAAAGACCACTGCATGAAAAATAAAGACTTATCAATTGACCAATTATTAAATAAAAACTAAAAGTTTCATTATATAAATAAAAACCAAACAAAATAATAAATAAACAATGAAAAATATTAAAAAGTCACCTGCCAAAACAACTTGCAATGTTGCTCTTCAAAAGGCATAACCAAGCACAAAACATAACTAGATAAAGCAGATTATTACTTGATTTCATGGGACTTTGAACTAGAAAATATAGTGCTGAACAAGCAAAAATAGGAGGCCATCAGTTTTATTAGCATGCCTAGGTCTTTTGGGTCAGTTTTTACTTAATGAGCCACCTGCTCTTGTTCCACTTTCTTGGGGAATCATGACCACAAAAATAGGGAATTTGCCACCTGCAACAGCTAGAAGTAGTTTGAGGATGATTCCACATGTCAATCTGCTCTCAACCCAGTCTCCTCCACCAAGTGACTAGTAAACACTCATTTAACAGCTTCACTAAGTTGTTGTCTCATCTTTTTATTTATTTATTAGTAAAATATTCCGCAATATATTAAATTATCCTTGACCCCACTTGGTCATTAATTACAAACTTTAACATAAAATATAACATAATGTTCCTCAAAAACATAAAATTGTTTTTGCAAATTGGGGCATGTGACAACAACCCTATTTACAATGTCTTCTTTTCCATTCCCTGTCTTATCCATGTTTTCCTTCCATATTGCTTATCTTAGTGGATTCCTTCTTTCATATCTCTCTTATCTTCTTCTTCTCTATCCATTCAGGTCCATTTCTACTTCTTTTATACTTCTCTACCTCATATATCTACCCTCTTCTCTCCCTCACCCCTCCCAATGGGAAGGATTTACCCCTCCATCATATCTGGATCCATGAACATTATCCCTTTTTCAACAAACATCATGTTAATCCAAGTTGGGGATTTATGCTATTAGACTTTTCCTAGGATTAGTTTCAAACCTTTCCTTCATGTAGTCAAAGGCTTCATTATATTCAATAACAAACTCTATAATATACCCTTTTTTAATCCTCTCAAACTAGAAATCTATAGCTCTTATCCCCTTATTAACTAATTTTTTCAATCTCTCTTATGTTTCTTGATCCCACATAATAGATTCTTGACCCCTCCACACAATATTAAGTTCTACTATGTCTTTTAATCCATTCATGCAATAAACAGGGAAATTCTACAAAGTAAATTTATTACGCATCATATATGTACCTCAACAACCATCGATGGGGATCAATATTCATATTCTTGATCTCCTTGTGTGCAAATTATTCCTCCTTTCTAGTCAGTCAATTCTGCAACTCTTCTCTTGAAGGCTTCGAAGTCATACTTAGAAAACCTTAACTTATCCAGTCCCAAAAATAGAACTAATTGTTGGCACAATCTCAGACCCAAATTTATAAATAAATTACCAACAATATCCGTGTGAGAATTGACATTCTAATCACCCAAAGGGAGCAAAGTATCACCCAAGACTCTTATAGGAACCAGGAATACTGAAATTTAGTTAAGGTTTATAAGTATGTTTCACCATTCTTCTATTATATATTCAAACTGAAATACATTCACAACATACAAGATTCAAATTCAAGCACAAGTAAAATAGTGTAAACAACCATTTTAGTTCATTACTCAAATAATACTGCACACAATATCAATATCTCTTTGAATGCAAAAACATCTCAGTGACAACAACTGCTACATTTATTTCCTACTGATCTTTATTGACATCAAAGGGAATGACAACATACTTAACTGTTTCTTAACTATCAACTCTTAATTATTATATGACTTATTTACTCTAACCTATCTTTTTTCTGTTATTGCACAAGTCATTACGCCTTAACAAATGCATTTACGAAATTGATATCACACCAATAGTATAAAACCAACAATACAACGCGAACATTTATCCTTAAGGAACATAGTATAACTTTGGTTGGTGGTTTGCAAGTAAACATCTCTTTAGAAAATTTTTCCATCTTGGAAATGGAGGTTTCCAAGATGTCAATTGTTTCACTCTTGTTGGTCAAATCCTCTTTATGCTTTTCCAATTCAGTCTCTAAACTCATGTATTCCTCCTCTAATTTCCTCTTTATATGTGTATGTTGTATTCCCATAATCTAGAAAGTTTCTTGCAACTTTGCAAACTATTTTTCAAGATGGAATTGGGTAATCCCATCACTAGTAACATCCATCTTTGTCCTAGTTTATGCAAGTGTTAACTACATGAGGGTCTCAACTTGGGATTATTTTTACTTAATCATGATGTTTTTCTCCTCTTTCTCATTCTAGTTCTATCCCTTGTGATCTTTGTTTGGGATAAGAAAAATATCCTCTATAATCTTTTAGTGGTGGGAAGGGGAGTAGTATTTAGTTTCTTAGTTGCTTGGAATCTAGTTCTAATTAGGATACAAGTGGAATGTTCCCTTTAATAGGAGTGGCTCCTTTTTTTAGTTTTATATAACTATTGTCATAGGTCCCCATCTTGATAAAGGTGGATGCTACCTCTTTATATTCCTCTTCTACCTTGGTTCTCTTTTGAGCCCTCTCTTATTGTGGGTTTATGTCTAGCCTTTTGCTTTATAAGATCATTTACATGGATATCCAAACCCTTTACTTTAGTAGTGTATTCTTGGGATTTTATATATTAGATATTCAATGTAAAATCCATTTCTCTATCAACATCACAACCCTTCAATCTTTTAAAGTAATACAACCAACTTGACTACTATAATATTTCTACCACTTTTGGGTTGTTATACAACTTGAAGTCTTTGTGGTTTCCCTTTTCTTGAATATTTCCCCATTATAAGTAGATACTATGTGAATTGTTAGCATTATGTAAGTTGAGTGAACTATTTTTTTTGGTTATGATTTCCTACAAACCTACTTGATGGAAAAACGTGATAAAACCACTATTTTATTGGCATCTACATTCTTCATATTCCTTTAATAACAATGTTAAAAAAAAAGACAAATTGGTTACATGTTAACATATTGTTTGTAATTATTTCTTGATCTAGTGACCCTTTGTTGAGTGAGCAATCTTAGTGACATATTATGTATATCTTCGAGTAAGGAATTTTACTCTGCTTCTAGTCAACTCCTTAGCATGCACATTAATGATCCTTAGTTTAGGCAACAACTCGATGTAATTTCCATTTTTAATGCTTATTGTTGCTAATTATGAGGGAAATGTTGTAATATTATTTTTTATTTGTTATGATGTAGATGTTGTAACATTATGTAAGGTTACTTTTTATTTTTAAAAAGTAAAAATTAATAAATATAAATTTAAAAATAATCTATATATTGGTTTTGGGGAGTATTAAATAAAAGGTAATAAATAAAAGATTTAATTATCAGTCAAAATAAACCGTAATAACAATATATAAATTAGGTTAAACACAAAAACTAAAAAAGATAGACTAAATCTACTAACAATACAACCCTGTCTCAACAATTGCAGAGCATCACAGAACACAACTAAGAAATCTACAAACAATACAAGCTATACAACCCTCTCTCAACAATTACAAACCATCAAACAACACAACAAGAAAATCTACAGACAATACAACCCTGTCTCAACAATTGCAGACCATCAGGCAACACAATGACGAAGAGAGGATATTTTCATCGCCAAACTTTGTGTTTTCTGCACTATTTTCAACAGATTCGTTCCAGCAAAAGCTCGGGAGCAACAGTCCACAGCTCAACTCACTAGTTTTTACAATGGAGCGATGAATGTTTATGAAATGCCCGCTTAGAAGGTAATATTTTGATCGGACTAACAAACGTAGTGTATTAACAACAAATTTATGTGAGTTCTTTGACAAA
This sequence comes from Pseudotsuga menziesii, assembly GCA_001517045.1. Classification (NCBI taxonomy): domain Eukaryota; kingdom Viridiplantae; phylum Streptophyta; class Pinopsida; order Pinales; family Pinaceae; genus Pseudotsuga; species Pseudotsuga menziesii. The sequence continues at coordinate 60,092 of LPNX010273027.1, forward strand.
ACGTTTTTGGCTTTATTTTATTTTTGATGGAGTACTTCTGCCATTTTCTTTGCAGGCTCAATCCATTATGAGGCTTGCCAGTGCTCATAGCTTAGATTACAACACAAGAAGAGAGACGCTTTCCAGCTTTAAAATCCAACAGACATCGAAATCGCGGCCTTCCAAGCTTGCATCGAACGCTGTAAATGAAAATTAACTTCATAGACCACCAGTAGGTAAGACGCCGATCGCAAATATTTTATATTGAAGAATAGTGAATCGATTGAATGTAAACAGAAAGTAAAAGATATTTTAAGATATAAAAGGGTTTTTAAGTTGACCAAATCTTCTGGTGCTATACAAATTCAATAGCGTGGCTTCTTACAACAGGATGAAGCCGACGACATTGCCTTCTACAACAGAGAAGAAATCAGACGATCAGATCATCATCCTCTCTTTGGATTCTTCATCACAAAATTTTAAATTGTTCGTCGATGTTAATCACTTTTAACTGAGTCTTGCGACAATTATTTTACTTTTACCGGAATTGTTCCATCTACTTTCTAACCGACCGAGGGAAAATGCATTAGCTTAGCTACACCGTGATAACCTAAACTCATGGTAGGTTGTGGCAACATGTAAAGTATAGTCTTGTATCGTGAACATGCCATTTGGTCATTCACCATGCTAAATAACTACATTTATGTCTCTAATCAGTAATGGGCGTTGGTAACTGGTAAGATGAAGATGTAGAGCAATTTCATAATTTGGCAGCATTCATTGTGCAGCATTGAGCACATTATATTGCACATATTTTTATTTACAATTGGGCGTTGCCACACTGTATATTATTCCCTCCCCTCCCGTTGATCCAACTCCCACCCCAACCCAATTGATTATTTATTTATACATCCTCTGGTGGTATTCCAAAGAGTGATAGTGAAATGTCGAGAAAACTATACAAGGAATTAAATTCTAATATATATATATATAACAGAGACATATATATATATATATAGAAAAAAGGGGATCGTGCCATGCGCAATTATAAAGATAAGTGGGTTGGGTTAAAGATGGCTTGCTTTCCCTTATGATCTTCATCGCCATTTCCAGGACTTTACGTAATTCCGTGGATATTTATCTCCTTGATGATGATCCTTCACGTACACATCCTTCTACATATAATAATACCATACATATAAATACTATAAGTCAATTGAAAAAATATAAAACCATAAAACTTTTTGGAAATTGGAATAATGGCAGGACTCAGTATAATTTCTGCACTACACGATTCGTTTTACCAAATGTATTTGATTTAACTACCTATTTTATAAAATTTGAATTATGTTTTTATTTTATAATTTTTTTTGGAATGATAGAATTTGTAAGTTAATTAGATGATTTTATAACATTCAAGTAAGATTGGAGTTTATGTTTTTATTTTATAATTTTTTTGGAATGATAGAATTTGTAAGTTAAATAGATGATTTTATAACATTTAAGTAAGATTGGAGTTTAGAAACATAGTTGTAGTTTTTTTCATTTTAATATTAAATGTTTTTATTATTTTTCTCTTTTATCATATAAATATATCAATTTTATAATATTGTGAAGTATGGGAGATGTGGCCACAAAAACAACATAATATGGGAGAGATGTTGTAATGTTTCTATCTAACAAAACACTAAAAAATTAAAAATTTAATTATTCGCAAAAAAAGTGTCTATCAGAAATATTATATGTCCTATATAAATAATAATAAATATTAATTTAATAAAATTATTATATGTCGACCATAAATAAAAATATATGTCTTTTAGTTTGAATCAAATCAATTGCTATATATAGGACACACCAAAGATGATACCTCTTTAAGTGCAATACTAAGATGTTTGCACCTCAAGAGATTTGATCCCTCTCGGCGCTTGATAGAGCCTAGGATTTGGATCTATGCTGGTATACCCTATCTTCGAGAGTGCGATTTTTTCAAGAATGGTGGTCTATGAATTGTCATGACCTATGTTACATGTTTTTCCCTCTGCGTGGAGTTTGTTGTGTAACATGGTTCTTTTTTCTACAAGTCTATGTAGCGGGTACGCTTTAGGGTTTGTCCATACTGTGCACTCATGTTTGTTGGACATTTTTCTTCATTCATTAGCTGCCATTGATTTGGTGACCATAAATAAAATGGGAAAATGGACTTTGGGTACAAAGGTCTTGTTTTGTTTTTTTAATTTGAAAGGATAATAAAGCCCGGAAAAGAAAAAGAAAAAAAGAGGATTCCATAATAAAAGGTTGGGTTTTTTTAATTAAATAGAGGGGATTTTTTCTTTTCAACTATAGAGATAAAGAGGAAAGGTGATGGATTGAAATGCACAAGGGGGAGGTTTTTTTTTATATATAAAAGTAAGGGTCATTGGAAATTTTTGTGAGGAGACTCAAAGGGGAATATTTTTGACATTTCATACACATAAATGATGATAAGACTAGAAGACGAGTACAAATAGTGAGTTAACAAAGGACACAAAATTTTTGAACTCCGTTGATAAGACATAATAGACTAATAATTGTTGAAAAGTTGATAGACTGTCGAAAGGGTCAAATGATCACGGTTTGGATGAACCAAAATATGATTGCGGTCGGTAAGATGTTCCAAATGCGATGGTATAATAATCAAGGCATGATGAGGCACAAGGCTAGAAACAACTAAACTCCATGTCACAACTCAACATGAGACATGATGACACATGAGATGAAACTTGACGAGTTTGTCAAAGGGGTCATATGACAATGGAAATGGTGAAATAAAGTATGGACATAACAAGCACATCGAACTGGATGTGACATCACATACACAATGATCTTCCAAAAAGGTTTAAATGGTTCTCCTTCGGCGTCATGTTCTGACACATGGAACATGTCGACATTGAGCATCAATAGAGGGAATTTCTTGCAATGCTTGAGATAAATGTATAACGCTTGTTTCAAATCCCTTGGAGAGCACCTATATTCATGAGAGTACTTTCACCTTGGAAGTTGGGTGATTGTTACAAGAGAGTTACCATAACTATCTCATTCTTACCTTCGCCTTTTTGTCCTAGGTCTTAAGTCTCCGAGGATCACCATCAAAAGGTTCCTTGTCCTATTTTCTTTTTTGTTTCTTTCATATTTGTTATTATTTAATATTTATTATTATTATGATATTTACATATAGTTGTTATTAATGTTTTTATATTTTTATTTACGTAACATACACCTAGCAGTAATATGCAAGGGGGGGAAGTAATATCCTAGGTTTAACTAAGTGTTTCCTGGGGGTATTCAATTTTTTGGTTTGGTCTCACGAGGCTATTATGTCCAAGATAGTGATGTACCTATGGTTTGGAAAGGATCTTCCTTCAACAAACCTATCAAGAGTACTCATCCTTGATTTGCATTTTTTGTGACTTTAAACCTACTAGACTTGCATGGATAACAAATGACCCTATACACTATCATCCCACATGGACAGTCATCTCAACGAAGTTTCCATCTAATATTCCTAATTTTGATGGTCATAATGGGCAAGACCCATCCATGCATGCCATGAATATGAATATAAGAGAAGAGAGATACCACACAAAAACTATGTTGATTGTCCTATAAATGTAATTGTATACATAGGAATACATGAAGGATTTGCCTCAATATAGGCACACTACCTTAAATCAATCATAACTACTTGAAAGAATGTCTCATCTACACATTAAAGTAGGAGTTAATCTTTCTTTCATCCAACAACCTCCTAAAACCCTTTAAGAATACTATCCGTGTAGAGGTACTCTCTACTTGACAATAATAAATATAATAACAAACTTATGTGACTAAATACTAGCACACAAGACACATATGAATTAATTATTCTAATATTTCCCCTCAATGAGTACTTGTCTTGTCCAATGATATCTTCATTATTCTCTAGTCTATGCAATTAATGCTTCTTCAAATCCTAAAGATGATCTCACAATGCAAAAATTTCATTTATCCTAAACTGGTACTTGTATCTTGTACCTTGAGCATAGATTCACCACCAAACTATAGAAGTTCATATAAAGGAACAACCATCCATTAGAATACATGGGTATCCAATTGTTGTAACTATTGATCTAGTTAGAAGTCCTCCATGCACACAATTCATTCAAATCCTTATTGAACTCCCCTTGAATGCACAATCAACTCCACCAAAAATTTCTGAAAAATAACTAGCGCATCCGATGCACCTTTCTCTCTACTAACATTTGTTCCTTGAATCTTACCTAATTCGATTCCATCACACCTAGTCCAAAATCACCCAAATTATACAACTATTGAATGGATCGTCCAACACACAATGTTAACAACTCCTTATACTGATGACAACCTTCCTTTTAATGAAATTCAACAATGAACACCAAACATCCATCTGAGAGTCTAATGTCACTCAACCATTTTTGAATATCAGATCATGAGTCTAAGTATGCACAATATTAACAAACAAGGGGTGTGCATGCATGCATAAGGCTTACAACCACATTCCCAATTACATTACACAATTTATATACCATAAGGCCATAATAATTTCCTTTGTTGATTTATTCTTCCTTTTGTTCCTTTCAACTCATGTAAATAATTGGTGTCTCCATCTTTGCATTCAATGATTTGTATCCTACAAAACAAACTTGTCCAAAACAGTAGTGCCTAATTCCAACATGGATGAATCCTTGCAACATTAAGTTAGGTGACTCGATTTTATTTCCCACATGAGACCTTTTTCTTGAGATCTAGACCATTTTGAACATTTCTCTCTCATTTGCAACTTGGTCAAAAACATATAAAAAACAATGCAAAATGTCCCTTCCCTCTGGACATGTTTTATTCCTTACAAAAAAATGTTATCCTCAAATAACCACTAAACCATCATGACAATCAAATAATTCTCATGTGACCAAGCTTACTTTTACTTTACCAAGACCTCATTCTTGATTACCTCTAGTTGACCTCTTACCATAAACTTGGTAACCTTGGACTTGCTATTTGAACTGAGGGTGTTGAGTAACATTGATCATACATCCCCAATTTCTCAAGATAACAACTTATGGAATACTATATCAAGGCCTTTTAATTCTCCATGATGACCTCTAATTCACGAATGCACATACAACTTGACTTAACTTCCCCTTGACAACATGAAACCCACATGACCATTCCAAACAACATTAAAATATTCTCAATGACCCTAAAGAGACTTCGGTTGATACAAATCCTTTTTAATCATTAAAATGGGAAAGACCATATACCTTACACTCCTTTTTCATTTTCAAACTTACTATGAGAATATGTTATGACCTTGACTCTTTGTAACTATTTTAATGTAGTGCTTTTGTAATATACCTAAGTATATTGCCATGATGCCATGATGTATCATCATTTAATTTGTAGTAGTATTAATATTTTATATTCATTATGTATAATATAATATTTAGTATGATATACATATTTTATATTCATTATGTATAATATAATATTTATTATGATATACAATCAATATTGTATATTTTTTATATTGTAATTAATGATAGTCATTGCACCGAGAGGCACTCTACAGCCCAGTATGGAGGAGATCTTGTAACGTGATGTATGGGAGAGATCTTGTAACGTGATGTAACGTTAGTAACATTTATAACATGTCTACAAAAAACAATAGTGATAGTGAATATTATCGGAGAGATCTTAACATGTCGGCAAAAAATAATAGTGATAGTGAATATTATGGGAGAGATTTTGTAACACAAAATAAAAAATAATATCACTTTCTTAAAGTTATTTTTATTAATAAAACATAAATTTTCTAATAGGACAAAATAAATGTTGGCCTTGCACATGGTTTTAAAATCATGTGCAAGGCATTCTAAACAACCAATGGTTTTATTGTACATGGTTTAGGAGGCTTTGCACTTGGTTTTTAAACCATGTGCAAGGCCTCATAAACAACCCGTGGTTTTATTGTACATGGTTTAGGAGAGCCTTGCAAATGGTTTTAAGACCATGTGCAAGGCCTCCTAAACAACCCATGATTGTAGGAGGGCCTTGCATATGGTTTTAAAACCATGTGTGGGAAAATGATGCAATGTTCGTTCCTAACAAAATAAAAAATAATAAAAAATATTATATGTCAGCCTTAAATAATATTAAATATTAATAATAATAAAATTATATGTAGACCTCAAATAAAAAGATGTGTCTTTTGGTTTGAATCAAATCAATGGATACCTAAGAAGAGGTTTGCATCTCGATAGATTTGATCCATCTCGGCGCTTGATAGAGCCTAGGATTTGGATCTACGCTGGTACATTTTCCCAATGGACATGACTTGTCATTCCTTACATGTATTAATATACACGTCCATTGTATCTTAAGACATATATGTGTTAATATCAACAAGTATTTATCCCTTGAGAAATATGGATTCATACTTGTTAAAATATGTGCTTGAGTGAAGTAAAATATTGGGTTCGTTTCAATTGGTAACATAGTAGTTTCATTCTCTTGGCTTGTGTTGAAATTTATTTTTCTTGGTGGAAATCAATTTTGGGGCTCATGGCCCAAAACTATTAATATTACAATTTAAAAGAAGAAGGAAGAAAAGTTAAAAAATAAAAATATGTAGTTTCCAAATCTTTATTCCCATAATAAGAAAAATATCAACGACAAAATGATCCCATATTTGGGATAAGTAAAGTGAATTTCCACCGAGTATGCCGTAACAAAATGAAAAATAAGAGAAAAAGTTCAAGTAAGTGGGAAATGAAATAGAATTAAACTAAAAAGCAATTGACCTAAAACCCATATGCTTTCCAATTACAATTAAATAAAAGGTGGAAGTATTAACGTTAGTAAGATATATTCTTATTAAATAAATGGGTAAAATTCAAGTAAGTGCTAAGTATAAGTGAAGAGTTAAGGTCTATCAAGGAATATATAAAACTCTGCTATTTTAAGTGGTAAGTTGTAATTTCCATCAAGCTAAAATGGAAATGGAAATGAAGGTTGAATTCACTTTTGAGTATGTTCTAGAATCTATTAATATTTTCATGTGTATGTTACAGAAGATCTAAAATGAGATTGTAGGCGTTGTCACTTACTTTACCATTAAAGAAGATTTTTTTGATATTAAATTGTTAAATAGATTATAAATTTCAAAAGAGGAAGTTAAAAGATCTCCTACACAAGATTGCGATGACGAAATTGATAATTTAAATTTGAACAATAGTGAGTACTCTAAAAAATGTAATATCTATGTCTTAGAGACCAAGAAAGTTGATGAGATCTAGGGGAACTTTTCGTTGAAATATTTAAATGACTTTACTATAAATTTTGAGAAAAAGTACATAGCATTTGAACACCTAACCAAGAAATATTTCAAGACATTAATTTAGAGCATCTCGATGCCCTATCAAATTCAATTCAAAATCAACAACAAAATCATAGAGAATTTAAAAGTTAAAAACTTGACTATAGTATTATTATAGAAGGATGAAGAAATTTCTTCCTTAAAAAAACATAATAAAAACCTACTTGCACAAATAAAGAATTCAAAATATAGAAATGATTGCATTCATTAATTAAAACAAGAGAATCAAGTTCTTGAGAACAAATTGTTAGAAAAAGATGAAAAAAGTTTTAAGCTAGGAAACCTTAATTAGAGGTTTCTTGAACAAATAAAAAGGTTAAAAGAGGAGAGGTTAGATATTCTAGAACCTAAAAACAAAGCTAACAAGAAAAAAAAGAGGCCCTAACAATGAAAATTAGTTATCTTGAAAATTCTAAAGAATGCCTTCAACATGAAGTACATATCCTACAATGAAAAATAAAAGAGTAGGTTAACAATTATGAAGAGCTCTTAAAACAACTACAAGCATAGGAGAAAAAAAATTGTGACTTAAAAATAAATGATCAAAGTGTTGATTCGATAAGATGTTTCAATTCAATGTGATCAAGAATCATAAGGAAAATAGGATGCCAACAAAACTATTGACAAGGTCTTATCAGATAAAATATAAGGAAATTAATTATTTGAAGAGTCAGAATCAAATTTTGCTTAAAGTAAAATAATTAAAAGGTAAGGATATATCAATCCTGAAGGTAGACAAAGCAACATCCATGGATGTGAGTGGATCAAGGATGTTTTCAGAAGTTGATATTATAAATGACGAGTCCTTAGAAAAATTGATTGAAACTATAAATAAGAGTGTTATTACTAGTGAAGCCTAATGAATGAAGGAACATCTAGAAAATGAGCGCAAGAAAAAATTCATTAACAAGTCAATATCAACATATTCAATGATGATTGAAATTCCAAGAATAATTAATGAATCCTTTAACATGATACAAAATATTAAAACATTACATGTCAACATGAGTTGAGCATGAAAATATTAAGAAGGATCAACTTATTAGTGTGTCATATCGACATCCAAATCACAAAATTCATGGCATGCAAGAATCAATGTATCAATATCAAAAGGTACCTAAACCAAGTCAATATTGTACCTACATATTGAAATATCCAAAGATCCATACAACTCGAAATCAACAACAAATAAGAGAAAATCCAATATCCTATCATAAAAGAGTTCAAGAAAAAATATTCTTACAATAGATTGATTCATTCTCGATGAAATTATTTTATTCAAACTTTATCATTTCATGTCGTCAACTTTATCAAATGGGATATACTCACAACAAGGTGAATCATTGTACAAGAATAAGTATTTCTCTACCTCTACTTTGGGGACAAAGCATTTTAAGAGGGGAAGACTTGTAATACACCTAAAGTATATTACCATGATGTTATAATGTATAATCATTTATGTTGTACTAATAATCAATATTCTATATTTATTATATAGAATATAATATTTATTATGATATACAATCAATATTGTATATTTATTGTATTGTAATTAATAATAGTCATGCCTTTTCTTAACTGACATGACTTATCATCCTTTATGTGCATATATATATACACATCTATTGTATCTCAATATATATATGAATTAATAATAAATAATAAGTATTTATCCCTTGAGAAATAATGCTCGACTTAAGTAACCTATTAGGTTCAACTTCTTAACCAGTAATAACTTTAGGGGCGAAATCTAGCCCATGGGCTATTTTTAGGGGGTTTTCTCCAAAAAAGGATTCACCATTTTGCAATTTTTGAAGCCCTGTTTTGCCCAATTTTGATGGGGTAAACTTTTTTCACCCTAAAAAACGCCATTTGATTATATAAATGATATAAAATCCTTGGAAATTAAAATATTTTTTGAAAAATATCGCCAAACATTTTATACTTGGTGGTTTAAGAATTGGTAAGATTCACCAACATTTATACACTTTTAAATAAGTATGGTTCCTTAAAATCATCCCTGTTCCTAACACCATTTTTTCAATGTGGTTCATTACCCTAAAGAGTGGTTCCTACTATTAGAATTTGAATTCCATTTAGATCTTCTAGTAGATAGTTCTAATAATGTTTGCAGCAAAAGAATGGAGAATGAAGATACAAATTGAACAAAACAAACCATACAGGAAACAAGCAAGTATTGCTCAGGAATTTACAGTATCATTCACAATAATAAAATTCGGTGTTACAATAGCTTACATAGGAAAATAATTCGAATGCATGACATGCAATTTGAATCTATCCACTGGATATGAATGTACCTAACTGACCTTCTAACTCATGGTGTATCAATAAATGTCGGAGTCCAACAGATCAACTCCCATATGTCCAACAACTCAAACAATTAGTGACAGCTAGTTAACTCAGTGCAACTGAGTTTGGTAGGTGGGAAAAGGCACCTACTCCACATGCAGCCATGCATTATCCATGCAAAGCTTGCGCTAGCTAACTGATTGTTAACTAACTGAAAGTAACTGGGGGCTAACTAAGACTAACTAGTACTAACTCCAAATAACTGAAGTAGGTTGGTGTCGGGACTCCCAGTGGCTCCTAAACTGTAGGGATTGGTCTAGGAGGTGCCCAAAATGATGCATGCACATGCAGTAAGTGGAAGTTAACCTCTAGCAGTGCTCCCCACACTCTAGTGACTGGTACATGTGGCCCCATTAGGCCAAGTGGACCCAATTAATTAATTAAGGTTCCTAAGTTACACTAAATAATCTAATAGATGGTATGGTCAAGGGAGGATTAATAATCCGAACACCCCCCCTGAGTCCTAACTTGGACAATTGTGGGTCCTAGTAACAAGATCATAGGTCACCCAAATACAATATAAAAGACATAATTTTTCTTAATAAAACTGAGGAAATAGGGGAAAACCTCATGGGAAACCACCTCCCCCCCCTCAAAATAAGCAGGAATACAAATTTTGAAAAAACTTGTGAAAAGTTTTGCTACTATTTGCAGCGCTACGCAGCAGCAGTGTCTTGGTTCTGTGTAGGTGAACCCATGAATCCAAACAAAGTGCTTATTTCTAGAGGAATATTCCTCTTTGGAAGAAGAACAATGCACTCAAATGAATTAGAAATTTAAACAACTGGACGATGAAAACTGGACCCTTGTAGAGTAGTTGAAATCATCTGAAGAGAGATCAAAGGTGCTTGAGAATTCGAACCATTTGAGGAACACCCAAGCAACTGATATATTTCATCCTTGAACAACAAATCATGAGTGGTAAAATCAGCCCCAAGTGTTTGGAACAAGTGTCCAGGCGAATGCAGAATGTCTTCCTCTTTACTAGTTCTGTGAGGATATGAGCATGTGACCAAAGGTAGAGAAGCCCTGGGACTGTGGAGAGTGAATTATTGAGCTACAGAATCTGATATAGCTTCATAGATATCCAATAATTCATAAAATCTAATATCAACAATCTCATAAGATAAAAGTAACATCGAATCCTCAACAACAAAATTGAAGGAGACTTGTGGTGCTATGATTGGTCACACCAAAATTCATGAAACATGTTACAAGAAATACTGTAAGCTCTTGAATCTTAAAACCTGAACCACATATTATCATATCAAAAAATAAATTAGATACAAAAAGGTTCATATCATATCCAAAACTGTGAAGTGAAATCAAATCCCCAGCAACAATTTTGAAGGAGACTTGCGGTACTTGTTTCTTCACACCAAAATTGATGAGAACAGTTACAAGGAGTACTGAAAGCTCATGAACCTAACATATTGAACCAAGTAATATCAGATAATATCCAAATAATTCCATATCATATCCAAAAGTGTGGAATGAAATCAAATCCCCATCAACAATTTTGAAGGAGACTTGTGGTACTTGTTTCTTCACACCAAAATTGATGAGAACAGCTACAAGTAGTACTGAAGGATCATGAACCTGAAATATTGAAGCAATTAATATCATATCATATTCAAATAATATCATATGAGATCCAATAAAGTTCATATCAGATCCAAGAGTTTTCTCCATCGAGATGGTGGATGCACAATTTTCTCCTTCTTCAAAATTATGAATATCAGTGCATGCAATCATGTAGAAATTTGCTGGAAGATCAAGATCAATGAGAGTGAATGGATCACTCCTAAAACCTGAAATTATTTCAAAAATATCCAAATATTTACAAAATATAATATCAGCAAACTCATGAGAGAAAACTGACATCAAATCCCTAGCATAAATTTTGAGAGAGATTTTTGGTACTTGTTTCTTCACACCAAAATTGATGAGAACAGCTACAAGCGGTATTGAAAGATATTTAACCCTAGAAATAAGTAATATTATATCATATCCAAATAATATCATATCACATACAATAAATTCCATATCAGATAGAAGAGTTTTCTCCACCGAGATGGTAGATGCATAGTTTCCCCCTTCTTCAAAAACTTGAGTATCGGTGCATGCAATCATGTAGGAATTTGTTGGAAGCTCAAGATGAATGAAAGTGTTTGGATCACTCCTAAAATATGAAATTATTTCCAAAATATCCAAAGAATTACTTATCTTCACACCACCAACATCATTAGAGACAGAGAAATCAAATCCCTCTCCTTTTTCTTGAGCAATCACTGGTAAACTATGCACATAATTTATAATAGAATAATCACTAGAGAATTTTTGCATAGAATGGAAGGATATATTTTCTTCAATAACAGAGATTCAAATGTATTCTTCTGGATCAGCCATGTGAGGAGATGAGATATCAGAGATCTCATACACTTCCGGAGCAACAGGAGAAGGATTCACTCCAAGGAGACTTTCTTTAATTTGAATTGACTGTGAGGAAGATTATGCTTCTTCTTCATCTTGAAAAACTTCATTAGAGAGAGTAGAGGCTGAGAATTTTTAGTAAATAACTCTTGTGGTTTTGAATGTGCTCCCCATATTGCTATAAAAATACTCATTGTGCTTCCCAAAGATTCTATCCAATTCTATCCAGAGATCCTTTGGGTATTATGCAAACTCAATAAGGTCTATAAGCAAGCTTCGAGAAAAAGTCCCACATATTGCTACACAAGCTCTATCACCGTCATTTAGCCAGTCTTTCTCATATTCATAAGACTCTTTACTAAGGCCCATAAATACCTCATAGAGACCTTGTCTCTTCAGATATGTAATCATATTCGAATTCCATTCTGAATATGTTGTGGATGGAGTAAGAAGAGGAATTGATAATATTGAATCCATATGAAGTTGAACCTATAAAATATCACAACAAAACACTAAAATATATTTGAACTGTTAGAATCATGTTTTTCCTCTTGACATGAACATATTTTCAGGGTCCATCACGCCCTCTCCGCTGCTCTAAATAAATTTAGAGCTAGAAAATTTTCATAGGGGAATTTTGTGGAAACCCAACTGCTTCTGATGTTCAATGGATAGAAACAAACATGAAACCTGCCTGAGAAGGCTCTGCTACCATATTAGAATTTTAATTCCATTTATATCTTCGAGAATATAGTTCTGATAATGTTTGCAGCAAAATAATGGAGAATGAAGATACAAACTGAACAAAACAAACCACACAGAAAATAGACAAGTATTGCTCAGGAATTTATAGTATCATTCACAATAATAAAATCCGACGTTAAAATAGTTTACATAGGAAAATAATTTGAATGCATGACATGAAATTCAAATCTATCCATTGGATCTAACTGTAGCTAATTGACCATCTAACTCATGGTGTCTCAATCAATGTCAGAGTCCAACAGATCAACTCCCATATGTCCAACAACTCAAACAATCAGTGACATCTAGTTAACTCAGTGCAACTAAGTGTGGTAGGTGGGAAAATGCGCCTACTCTACATGCACCCATGCATTATCCATGCAAATATTGCACTAGCTAACTGATTGTGAACTAATTGAAAGTAATTGGGGCCTTACTGAGACTAACTAGTACTAACTCCAAATAACTGAAGTAGGTTGGTGTCGGGACTCCTAGTGGCTCCTAAAATGTAGGAATTGGTCTAGGAGGCGCCCAAATTGATGCATGCACATTCAGTAAGTGGAAGTTACCTTTAACAGTGTTCTCCACAATCCAATGACTGGTACATGTGGCCCCATTAGGCCAAGTGGACCCAATTAATTAATTAAGGTTCCTAATTTAGGATAAATAATCTAATAGACAATATGGTTAAGGGATTATTAATAATACTAACACATACGTCCATAGGAAGAATTCCTATAGGGGCACCCGAATGGGCCTCACCCTATCGGCTCTAATTATAGAGCATAATCTGGTCAGGACATCAAGTGATGCCCTTATATATCTATGCATACCGACCTAGGGATTTGACCCCAAGACCTTCTGCTTACAACTCATATCTCTCAACCACTTGAGGAGCTAACCCATCATTCTTTCAACTTCCTAAAACCATACCTTACCAAAAATGTATTTTTTTATCCCAAGGACATATCATATTCAAGTACTAAGGCCAAAATACCTTAATGTCAAGAAATACTTCAACGCATCTTTGCACATGTGGATTCTCTTGCATGTGGGATGCCCACTACCATTCTAGTCCTTTAGTTTTCATTCTTATTCACTTTGGTTTTTATGCCTATGTTGTTATTATCCTTATCCATTGAATCATTGTTGAGGTGTTGATGCAACATTTCATTAAGGGTTCAAATCCCTCTAGGTGTATTTATATAAGAAACCATTCCCACCATCACCATTAGTGGGGTGTTGATTAGTGTCATAACCTCACAATTATCCTTCTTGTGAATCTTGGATTCATTCTTATCAACATGTATTATATTTTAAGTCATGCCAACATTGTACTCCAAGATGTCCATCAACTTGAAAAGATTTGATGGGTCATCCCTAGGAAATGAATTCACTTTTTCTCTATGCCAAATGATCCCTCTTGCAATGGATAAATCTTAGTGATAAAAATTCATATCCTTAAGACATCTCTGTGGATCTCCAAAATGAAACATCCAATTTAGCTTGGTTCCCACAATCAACATAATGTCATATTTCCCAATATCTAGCAACCAACTTGAATTTGTAGGGAACTCTTTCATATCAAGAAGAACACCTTTCTCATTGGAATTGGTAAAATGTGATCCTAGAGATTCAAATCAGGTTCAATAAATATGCCTCTAATCGAGCATATGAAACCATTTCCCCTCATACCAATTAAGGGTCTTTATGCCTCCCAAAGAAGCAAAAAAAATAAAACTAATCTAGACATATGAGTCTATAAAAAAATGCCCCAGAACAAACCCGCGTAAGTCCAAATGGGCACAACGAGTTCAATATTTACAAAGAACCCATCTATTTCTTTTTCATTAATCATTTGATGGAGTATTTATGTAACACTTGTTGGGATTTCCTTCTCTCATTAATTCTTATACTGTTATAGCTTATTAAACTCACATGGAATCTATAGTGGTGGCTTGTTCCCCCTATGTATTCTTCACGATGATGAAATATTAACATTTCCATGACTAGAGGAAGGCCAAGCAAATTAAAACAATGATTTTTAGATGAAAACAAGTCCAACTTATCCCTCAAATGTGCATTTACATAAATACTCTCACCTTATATGGGAGTGGCCAAACCCCCCTTTTAGGCCCACAATATTATTCTTAATGGAATTAATCACCTCAACGAGAAACCTCTACATCTTTCCACTAACTTCATGCATCTCAAAATACAACAACGCATGTGTAACCTCCATCACTTGCTACATGGTGCACCATGCTTCGATTCTAGCATGTATGTTATGATCCACCTTGACTAGGAGGGATGCACTTCCTCTCTCAATACTTTCACCCACATAGATCTTTTTCTCACCATTTATTTCAAAATCCATCTACTATACTAGAAATAATTTATTGAACTATAGTCATGCCTCTCTTTTCCAATGCTACTACATATCTGCTTGTTTACTTTTAGACCGATCCTGTAATTCACATCTCATTTTTTCAACTCAAACTATGCTCTTTCCACTTGGATCCTTATTTTTTTAGGAATCTCCATGATTTTCTAAACTTTCCAAAAATCGATAACACTCAAATGGAGCCACATAGATAGTCACACCTTTCTCCAACAAACTTAGTACATAATCACAACAACAAATACAATAAAACTTTGCACTCTATGCAAATTTTCTCATCTTCAGTACCCACACAAAACTAACAACAAAAATAATTTATTCGTTGGCCTCTTCTGTACACTAGCTTTGCTTGAATCCTTTTGCTATCAGAAATATCAACCAACAAATTTGCATGAATAATTCACTAAACAATCAATCTACTAACCTACTCTATCTTTCTCTATTCATATCAAGATTAGAGCTAAAAGATGTCTAATCTAGCTATGGGGGAGTTATATGGAAAATAAATCCTCGTGCAATCTCTCACCTCATAAGTCCCACTAGATTTGATACCATATTAGAATAAAAGAAGAGGGATGCTGCATTAAAATTGTGTCAACTATGCTATCAGTGTAATTGTACACATATAAACACATGAATTCTTTTCCTCAATATAGACACACTATATTATCTCAGTCATAAATACTTGAGAGAATATCTCAACCACACATTAAATGAGGAATTGATCTATCTCTCATCTAACAACCTCCTAAAAGCACTCAAGAAGACCATTCATGTAGAGATACTCTCTACCTAACAATAATCAATATAATAGCAAACTTATGTGACTAAAAACTAGCACATAAGACAAGTATGAATTAAATTTTCTATTAATGACCTTTGACCTTTGATTCTCATCAAAATCTCTTTTTGGCGATAACGTTCACTTGTGTCTCTTTCAATGTACTTTGACTAGTAGTGCTTCCAAATGGTATGTTCAATTACTCAACACTTATTTTTTGGATTTTGTCTCTTTAGAAACGTCTTTCCTGAATCCTAACACATTGTACTTTCCCATTCATTACAAAACGAGGATTCAATTGTTAACTTCACTTTGATAGACCACCTAAGTTCATATATCTGATTGTATCGACCATTGGAGGCACTAATAAAGGGTCATTCAAGCCAATATCCCATATCAATTTCTTACAGTTTGGTTTGTGAAATTTTTACTATTCAAACTAGCCAAGGATGCATCCATGTCAAAGGCTCTTATAGAAGAGTAAGTTATTTTACACGCACAATAGTTGGATTTAATTTATCACAAATATATCTCGCTATATGAGTTAATACCTCATGCACCACAATCTGCATTTGACCTTTCAAAACCTACTTTAGGAGTACAAGATGATGGTGTGATTGGATCTATGATTCATAATAGGGTTAATCAATTGATTGGAAATATGAGATAAGTTTCTATTCATGTTCCCACAACTAGTAAATTCACCCAAAATGTTGCATCCTTAGCACAAACCTATGACGTTGTTTCTGTCTGGTCTATTCCTCATAAAATCAACAACCCAAAGGTAGGGAAAAAAATAAAAAATCTAACATTGAGGATGGGATAAATCTAAAAATAAATGCTAATGTTGGGAGAAATAAAGAAAGAAAATAACTCAAATTTCCATGTACAATGTGTGTTGAATACCACCTAACTTATGAGTGTTCAAAGTTGGATGAAGTTTCATCCTTACTTGAGTCATTTGGAGAATATATAGTAGCTCATAGTCCTCAATTAGCCTTTCCCTCCTCAACATCAACAAATAGTTTCCACAAATATTACTCCCCACATGGGGGAAGTAACTTCACTATGAACCTCTTCATGTGTGATAAATGTGTCAAATTTTATACTTGTGATTGTACTTTTGATAATCCCAAGGATGGGCCTTCAAAGACAAAGTCTTCTCCATCTCAGGGTGGTGGGTCTCTTCACATTGCGTAGCCACCCAATGACCTATTTCATAATCCCAATGCCCAAGCAACTCAAAAATATTGTATAGTCAAAGATATTCCTCATGCCCTTTGAATGATGTTGGCCTTGGAAGTGCTACAAATATTCCCATTGCAATGACAATAATTGTTGAAGGTCATTGGTGGAATCGACTCTATAGAGTCTTGTATGTTAACTTTTGATTTCAACTGGGAATCTCCAAGACTACCTTACTTTATCACATTTCATATCTAAGTATCATCACGATGGAAAAACATATTTCATTGCATAATTGATGAAGCAATATTGACCTATGTTATGTCATTAACTTGATAGAGATCTTTGGGATTCCTATAACTAACTCCATCATCCACACTTTTTTAAAGCTTTTGACATTCACAAATTTAAACCACATAGATTCATCATTTCCCTTCTAGTTGTATTGGGGGGATACACTCAATCAAAGTAGAAGTGGTATATGCACCACTTAAATATAATATTATGCTAGGATAGAGTTGGTCATATACATGACGACTGTCACATATTATGCCTTCAGGATTACTTGTATTACCCATGAAGGAAAATAATTACCATTGACCAATTAGATTACTACATGCATGGTTATGGAAATAACTTGGAATCTAATATTCCATTTATTGATGATTCTATAACAACTTCGGATAGAATCACCAGAGGGATTTTCAAACATTCATCTCTTATTGGTATTTTTACTCTACCCCCACCAAATTTCTACGTCAAAACTCCCCCATCTTTATAGTATCTTATGTTACCATCCCCACCATGGAAAAGGATCTATGGATTCTACTTACCATGGATAATATCAATGCTATGGGAACAAGTACGACTTTGTCCATAATTCAATTGTTTTATTGGTCCATGTATAGATGGTTTCTGTGGACACTAATCAAAATCTCCATCCACATAAGGAGTATGATTAATATACCCCACCCATTTAGGTTGTTAATTCTCCTTCTTCCATTGACTCCATGGATATTGTTTTTCCTTAAGAGAAATCCATCATGGAAGCAATGTCAAATCCAAAAATACCTTGGGAAGATATGCACCATCTCTCGTATTTTCTACCCAAGATCAAGAATATGGAAGCCATCCCTGAAATCCTTGTTCATTAAATAGATCTTGATTTATTCCAATTCCCTATTCATACACATGAAATATTTGTAGAAGGTAATTTTGTTGAAATTCCTAAAAACATACCCATCAATATCTATGTCAAACTTGGCTTAGTTAATAACATTATCATTGGCATTGATTGTTCTTCCTAAGAAATTGAGGAGTACATTACCCTTTTTAAATAAATTTGAGACATTTTTGCTTGGTCTTATGAAGAAACGACCATCATCAATCCCTAGATCATTGAACATGAAATTAAAACTTATTATAATGTCAAACCAATTCGACAAAACCTTAGGTCTTCCAACCCAAAGAAAGAATCTATGTCTATCAAGGACGAGGTGGAGAAGTTACTCTGTGTTGGATTCATATATATTGTCCCTATTAGAAAAAATATGAAAAAAAACAATAATTACAATAGAACATGATATTTATGGGGAAACCTGATGTGTGAAACAAAAAACATAGGGAAGTGGTATCTTTGATCTTTTGTTATTACTTGGAAAAAAACTTGCAATGCTTTATTCTCTTGTAATATAATTCGAGGGATAGCTTACCTTATAAACAATACATAGGGAAGTGGTATCTTTGATCTTTTGTTATTACTTGGAAAAAAACTTGCAATGCTTTATTCTCTTGTAATATAATTTGAGGGATAGCTTACCTTATAAACAATACATATGGGGGTTCAAGAAGGAATCAAAACACACTGGAAGAGTTTATCAATTTTCTCCTCAAGATCTGAATACAAGAAAATGCCATAGATCCGAATATTGACTTAACCTATTAACAATCCCCTTAATATAATGGGCATCTAACCTTGTTCTAGTGGATAAGAAACATGGTACGATTTGTAAAACGTTTGTCCTAAAGACAACTATCTTACCCCATTCATTGATCAAATTATTGACGAGTGCATTGATAATGTTATATTTTCATTTATGGATGTATTTTTTTACTATAACCAGATTAATATTCTACCTAAATACCAACACAAAGCATCCTTTATATGTCCCTGGGACACCTTTTCTTATCAAAATATATCATTTAGTATTAAAAACGTTGGAGCAACATTTTAGTGGGCCATATCCTACATTTTTATTGATATTAAGCACAATGTTGAGGCTTATATAGATGACTTAGATTCCCACTCTTGAATGTTGATAGAACATCTAGCACATCTACATGCAATTTTCGAGTAGTTTTATTATTATAACATTTGACTAAACCCCTATATATGCATATTTTGAGTGGTTTTTGAGAAACTACATATCTTCATTATATCAAAATATGGAATCATGGTTGACCCTTTTAAGGTGGTGGTGGTTCATAGTTAGATAAATTCAAACTTTGTAAGGGAAATGCAACTTCTTGTGAGGTTCATAGGTAACTATATAGATATTGTGAAAGTTTTTATGTTATTGGTTAAACAAGGCGTTCCTTTTCCATTTGATAATAAATCCCAATAATCTGTTTCTTCCTTGAAAAATGCTCTTATGTATACTCTCTTGCTACATCCTCCATATTACAATAACGATTTTTTTCTACACCTAGTAACATCAGAGTCAACCATTGGCATAGTATTGATCCAATAAAATGAGTCACAACAAGAACATGTGATATAATACTTGAGTAGGGGACTTGTCAGTATTGATTTTGAGATATTACCACATCGATAAATTAGCATTGGAAACAATGCATGTTTTCCAAAGACTTAGACATTACATCCTTCTTAGACATATGCTTGTTTTTTTAGACTCCAATTCTATAAAACATATTCTAACACAACATGGGGGAAATATTCGAAATGGATTGTCATCCTCCAAGAGTTTGATTTAGAGTTTTTTGCAACCAAATCCAAGAAGTCCTTAGATCTTGTTGAGTTAATGTCTAAGCTACCTAGAGATAAGCAGGATATTCCAATAGACAAATCCTTGATGTATGAGACTTTATTTCTTATTGCCTCTTTAGACCCTTGGTATGGATATGTCCTAGCATACCTTTAGATTCAATGGTTCCCTTATAACTTATCACATGATGAACAAAAACCGATTCACCATCATGCCAAGAACAATTTGATTATCTAACTTTGTATCAATAAGGGCTTAATTCAGTATTGCATCATTGTTTAACCAATGAGGAATATGAGAAGGTTATGAATGATTCCCTTGCAAGAGTAAGTCGTATCCATCTTTTGGGTATGCAAGAAACCTAGAAAATATTACACATAGGTTAATGCTTTCCCTCCATATTCAAATATTGTAATAAAGTAGTCCAAAATTGCCACTCTTGTCAGTTGTTTACCAATAACAATGTGCCCCCCTACTCCTCTTCACCTCGTAGTTACTATTGATCAATTTTCAAATTCGGTAGTGGATTTTATGATATCCCCGTAAGATTTGGTGAATTATCACCATTACATTATAGTGGTCATGGACTACTTCACCAAGTGGGTCAAGGAAATTCCCACCTCAACTAATGATGGAATTACAATGGTGCTTTTCATATTTAATCACATAATCATTCAGTTTGGTGTTCTTATAGAAATATTCATAGATCATAGATTTCATTTCCATAATTACAAGATCACAAAATTAACCAATAAGTCAGGTTTTTAACAAGATCATTCTTCCCCTTACTCTCCTTAGTCCAACAACCAGGTAGAAGTTGTGAACAAAGTTTTGAAAATTATGTTGTAGAGGGAAATGAAAAAAATAAAACCAACTAGAACTTAATGTTTTTTCATACTCTATGGCCTTACCGAACTTTGGTGAAAAATATCACGTGATTTACTTATTTCCAACTTATACATGGTGTGGATGCAGTGTTACTAATTTAATGTAAAATACCTTCATTAAAACTAGTAGTCGAATTACTCCCTAATACTTAAGATGGAGAGGAACATTTCATATACTTAGAACAACTTGACAAGAACTATCATGATGCATTAGTATCTAATGAGACTCATAAGAAACATTTCAAAATGAAATATGATGTGTTCATCTATTGATCTTTTTGAAGGTGACTTAGTCTTGGTTTATTACCAGTATATTGATAAATCATGGGCATGAAAATTCGAACCTATGTGGTATGGGCCTTACACTATGATTCATGTGTTTTTAAATGGGGAATACGAGTTAGTGGACTACAAAAGGATTTATTTGGAATATCCTCACAACATGATCTACCTAAAGAAGTATTATGTGTGAATTAGTCATGCTTTGTGATTCCTTGTAGCATGTTGTACTTTAAAACTTGTATTTTAGACAATTTTCTTCTTTTTTTCTCTTACGTCCTTGGTTTAGGTATTTACTTATTAGGATTTGGTCATACCTTTACAGATGGTATAAAATTCCCCTTTATTCATAGTATTCACATATGGCACCAATTTCCACACTTAGAGCATTGCTTTTGTTTCATGGGTGATTTTTTCATCCACAAACCAACTCATGAATTTTGATGGTGATTTTCTTGGTGTTGCAACCAACACTTCCACTAGGTATAGTGATGCCATATAGCTTCTCATAGAGGCTATCATTCTCAACATTCACCACATCATCATCTATTTGGATTCTCATTTAGTAGTGTCTCAGTTAAACAATGTTTACCAAATTCGTGGTCATTACCTTTATAAGATTTTTTAAGGACCTGTCTTCTTGAACAACAATTTGAATTTATCACATACATCCACATTCCAAGAAGATTTAATGGATGTGTTGATTCTTTAGCTAATTATATCATTGTTTTTCATCTATTAAATTAGTTCTGATCTATAAAGCATGCATGCAAATAAAAAACTATGACATAAATTAACACATCATTTAAAACTATATAAGTTGACCCATAAAATCATCTCTTTGTGTGTGTGTATTGAAAAATAAGATATATATATACCATCATATCCATACAAAAAATAAATATAAAATCGGGCTATCTAGTATTGCATAGATACATAGGTCTAGTACAAAAATGTAAAGAGATACCCTAGGAATTAATCATTAGAATCCTCTTCATGCACACCATGGTAGAAAACCATAGTGGTCACTACTCACCTCAACATTCACATTATCCTGAATAGAGCCTTGATCACATGGTCCTGTAATTTCCTAAGCAACTGCTCAATACATTTAATCAAGACTCCCATAGTCAATCCCTATAGGTTCATGCACATATTGTGCAAATTCCCTAGTATACCCTTATCCTTGATGTCAAAATTTATATTATCTTATTCCCTCACATGGTTCCTGTTGGGGGTTATCCCTGTAGGTCACACTATATCAACACATATTCCATTAGAGTTGATACGGTTAGTACATATCATATATTTTGATTCTTTTTTTACAAAATCCCTAAAAAGTGAAATAATTTTAAGAACTTATAAAAATGATTTGAAAATAGAAATAAGGAAATGATTCTAACCTATAGGGCCTCGTTGGGCCATGGGAGGAAGTGATAGCTTAGGATATTTCCTAATTTGTTCTCATCATAAAGGTAGTCATCCACAACGATGATCTTCTCTTCCCACCAATTAATGAACTCAGTCCCCAAACCATTAGTCACTCCAATTCTCTCGTGGCACAAGTCTAGGAGTGGAGATCCTATGACACATTAGTGGTACCCTTTCCACAAAAAGACCATGTAAAATCAAAGAAGATAATAATTTATTCACCTTCCCTACCATGCATGGTGTATGTTGGTCTTGCATGTTGACCACAATGGTTGAGCGCCAGTGAAACATAGTGGGTTGTAGACACTCCAGGGAATACAACATCTCTGCACGTGTATCCACATGTTTCATTGTTGATCTCAACATTCAAGTGATGATGAAAAACATGGTATTCAAGTTCATATTATAAATATGTCGAATTGGTACCTAATTTCTTCTCTTATGGGTTCCCATTGCACATTGTGCCAAGATGTACTCTACCACAATCATGTTAGTTGGTCCCAATGCATCCTCCCTTGACAATATCTAGAACCTCCCTTAGAGAAAGGATGGTTGAAAATTTCATGTCCCTGAAATCTAAGTGGATAATGTCATGTACCGTGTGGAAAATATACTCGTCGAGGTCCCACTACCCCCACCAGTTTCTGTAACAAGTCCTCTTGCTTTTGCATTTTAACAAGTGGAATACATTTCAAAGCATTGCAATAGTCACACATGGAATATGAATTCGATTGATGTTGCACAACCTTAACATATATATCCTCGTTCTTTCCCCTTCCACTCAATCATGGTGGAAGAATAGTCGGCAAACACCAAGAAGAAAAAATCAAGGTCAATTAGTCACAAAATTCATTTTTTTCTTTTTGGGTCCTAGTCCCAAATGATACCATTTATAGCCACAATTATTCATGTATCTTGTATGAAAAATTTGAGAAGGGCCTTTTTATTGCATATGTTTCATACCAAACCTACGGTTGCACACCCACAAGCCAAATGAGGTTTGGAATCTCCCAAAATATTAAGAAAATAAAAACTTAAACATAAAAATTGAAGTGGGGGGTGAGATGGCTTGCATTAAGGGACTGGATTGAAAATATGAAGGCCACATATCCCGTAGTTTGAATATAAATCCTAAAGTCTCAAAATATTTCTCTAAAATCACCAAATCACTATGGTAAAAATGAATTCAATACTCAAAATTTCATCTACATTAAGTCATTTTTGACCAATTTTGCCTTGGATAACTATATAATATCTTTTTTTCATTGTTTTGTACAAGATGACCATGGTATTCCATGTTTTCAATCCCATATATGGGTTTCCATTAAAAATATTTTGTTTTATTGACCTTTCATTGGCTATGTGAGGGATTTTGTT
This sequence comes from Pseudotsuga menziesii, assembly GCA_001517045.1. Lineage (NCBI taxonomy): Eukaryota > Viridiplantae > Streptophyta > Pinopsida > Pinales > Pinaceae > Pseudotsuga > Pseudotsuga menziesii. The sequence continues at coordinate 84,396 of LPNX010273027.1, forward strand.
GGTTTTTTCTTTGACTTTTTCTCACATTGCAATAAGGTAAATTGATCATTTTGCATCTAATGATAATTTTTTTGCTTGGAAAAATTTAAAACACAACTTGACATTATGTCAAACCATTACTTGAATTGTCATTATACCTCATCTTACACCATAATCACTTGTGGAATTATGCATACTACCTAATTGTTGATTCACTATCTAGTGCTTATGACTTTTGTTGTCACTATTGTCATTTATTTTTTGGATAAAATAGCTATTGTATATTGACCCATTTTCCTTGGAGAGGACAATTGTTATAGAATTTATAACTATCCCAATACCTTTTGTGTATTTTTCCACATAGGATTGTACCACGTGCTTCAAATGTAGTAGCATTCCCTTACAACACTCCTTTCCTTCATTGTACCTTACCATAATTTCTCTTTTCCACTCTTAAAAACACGAAAAATACAAAAAAACATAAAAATATGAGACGAGGAAGAATATTTACCCTTGTAATTTGTTCTATTGAAACATTGTATAAATCAATGAGTGTTCCCCTTGAACACAACACATGTTTATGTCAAAATATCTTACAAGTAGGAATAGTATTACTTAGGATTCCATGCCATAATAATGAGTTATTCACCACCATTTCTGGGATAGCTATTTAGTGAAGGGATCGGCCATCAAAAGGAGGGATATGGTTATAAATTTAATATTATCTGACCCTTGAGATCATTGATGGAATTCTATAGGTGTTGGAGGAGGAATTTCCGGAGTAAAAATGCAAAAATATATAAGAAATTTTGTTCTTTGATTTTGAAAAAAATTATGAATGAAGGGACCTGCCCTTAGTTGAAGAATAATAGGAAATCTGACAGCCATGGAGTGTTTCCTCCCTAGCTCGATGGCTAGAGATGAAGTGAAGTCAGAATCAGAAAACTTAAGTTTTTTCTCTCGAAAAGCGGAAAGTCCGATTTCTGATTTCTGCTATCTGGGATCAAAAAGTCGAAATCGGAAAACTTTGGTTTTCGGATATAAAAGGTCGAAAGTCCAATTTATAATTTTTGGCAAGATCTACGGTCAGAAATTATTTTGCGCAGATCAATGGTGTGAAAAGAAACAACAAAGCAGGAATCAAAAAGCAGGAAAGTCAAAGATTCTGAGCGTAAAAGTTAATTTCCTGATTTCCACTTTCCGCTAGATCCAACTATTCAGAGATTTTCCACTAGATCCGATGGTGCGGAAAGAAGATGAGGTGTGGAATTTGAAAATCAGAAATATTAAGAATTCGTTATTAAAGAATTGATTTTCTGATTTCCACTTCCCGCAAAAATCCAACGGTGCGGAATGAATCTCGTTATGAAGATCTATGGTACAAAATAATTCTTGTTGGTAAAGTTCAGAGATGGATAAAAATGCTGCAGGCCATGGCGAAAACCCTCCAAGAGGTCATTTTCGGCATCCCTGCTGTCAAAATCCTCAACTGATTCATCATGTGTGCCCTTGTGTGTACTTTATTTTGATTTTGTGATCATGGCAGATCTTCCAGATCATTTGTTTGTTGAGAATTTCATTTCATGCTAAAACTGTTTTTTTAGCTCCATTTTGAGGTTGGTTTCGAGAGCTTAGGAAACTATAATTATGCCTTCCATAGAGGGAAACAGTGTTGGAACCTATGATAATTTTGGTGTTATGCTTTACTGATATATATTTCTAGTAAAATCGTAGAGCTGGATGCTAGTTGTTGTTCCATAGATTTTTTTGTGTAATTCGTAGCTTACACTCTGTTATTTTCTTTCCCTCTATACATGTCTTATTTTTTATCTTTCCATTGTGTTTTATTCATGCATGCAATAAGTGTATAATAGTCCATAATTCATCTAGTATGCTCCAGATATTGTTTTCAAGTATTCACCAAATTTTTTCAGTCCAAAATTGACACATAATTCATCCGGTAGATGCTCTGTGTTGATGGACTGTTCATGTTCTCTCTTTATCACTAGAAAAACAACTATTTGACTGTAACCGAGTGCTACCTTGCCTTTGTGTATCGGCTCTTGCAAACCATTATGTATATCAGATGCAATTTGTGACTCCATAGCCCAATTTCTCTTTCCCTATTTCAACCATTCCCACATCTGAATTTGTGTTATATTTAATTATAGCCTTGATATAAATCTATTAGATATCCCTCTCTGGAGAGGTAGAAGCCAAATATCCTTTCCTAAATTGGTTTTGCGGTTACCTTGGGATTCATCCTTTACAACCTAGGGTGTAATTTTGAGTGAATAGATTGGCTTCGTTTTCGGGGACGAAATTGAAAATCATCCCTGGGAATAACGGCAAAGATTCAAAGAAAAAGGGTTTCTGTGGGAAAATAAAGACTCCAACATTTGAGATAGGCTGTATTTTTTCCCTGGAGACTTGATTGAAAGATTCTGGAAGGTGACTCCACTGAGGAGACCGGTGATCTTAAAGACAGATGCAGGGAGAGGTTTTGAATCTTCCCTGGGTATGAAAGAATGTTTTTTTATGTGCAAGCAGAGATTCCAGCGTTTGAAACTGGCCATATTTTTTCACTGGAGACTCCACATTGGTCCTGAAGCAAATTAAAAAAGACATCATGGCTTCCAAATGGGCACATTCCTGAGGTTATCCTGACACTGAAATATTACTAGGTGTGGATAACCCTAATATATTGTGTAGAAATAAAGGAAAAGGATAGCTAGATATTCCGCTCTTTGAAAATTCATCTACTCAAGATTGTCTTATCATTCAATATTTTACGTGTGAAACCAATTTTGGAAGGTCGTTGTTAAAATCTAAATCAAAATCTAACCTGAGAGACATAGAACTAAATCCTAGTAGGTTAGAGTTGTATATGCTTGACTCTCTCTGGAAAAACCTTCAAAACTCTAAGGGAATTGGTGAAAGAAACCTTGTTACTCAAAACTTCCAGGCTTACATCCCACCAGTTGTCCAAGATCCTCCTCTTGTTCCCAATCCACCTAGACCAATGGTTTCTAGGTTTTCCCCTTTGGCTTTTCCTATTGCATTACATGACCTTGCCCTTAACTATTCCTAGAGAATTACCTTATATAACAGGGAAGGTAACTTCACATCCAGATGCCATGTGGATAGGTTTGAACATTTCATCTACTTAGAAGAAGAGAATTATGATGATGTGAAGATGATCCTATTTGCACAAATCCTATTAGGGGAGCCTAAAAAATGGTTCAGGGCTTTACCTACTAGATTTATTCTCACCTGTGCAGCTTTCCAAACTGCCTTTCTGGAAAGCTGGGATGACAAGAGAATCCCTTGGTAGGTTCTTTCTCAATATAATGGTCTTAATAAGGGAGGGTTTGAGTTTGTGTGAGAGTTTCCAATAGATTCATGAGGGTGTAAAACTCCATTCCATTTGATATAAAACCCCTTGAAGGATCTGCTAAAATCCATTATGCTGATACATTTCATGGTGATTCTTCCTTATTGCTAAGAGAAGGAAAATCAGCTAATCTCCCTTCCATGTTTCAAGATTCCCTAGAAGTGGAAGAAAACATGATGGCTAGTGGGAAAATAAAACAGAGATTAGAAATGAGGAGAGTTAGGGAAGAACACACACCCTGTACCTGTGCTGTTATTTCTTCAAATGACATGAAATTTGAGATGATGATGAGGACAATGGAAAAGTTAATGGATAGACTGACAGTGGAAAGAAAACCAGTGAACATAGAGCCAAATTAACCACATATCAGGAAGCCTAACTTCATAAGACCTAACCCTCCCCCACCTCCACAGATCAGACGAAGGGATGTGAGGAATCCCAGAAATCCCAATGATCAGCATATACAACCACCCTTCCCTGAAAAATATGTGGCCGCAGATGATAGTGTTGAATCCATTGAAGATCATATTCACCATTTTGGTGAGTTGGATTCTGAGATTTACCTTATAGAAGAAGAACACATTATGTATGCCCAGGTAGATGCAGATAAGGAGCTAGAGGAAGAATATGGACAATATAAAAAATGATATATGCATGCTATGGATGATGTTCTAAGGAAGTTAAAATTGAGGAGTAGAGATGTCATAGTGAATAAAGAAAGGTTAGATCAAAGCCATCCTTTCAGTAGTCAACACAATATGGAAAAGACGAAAGAGAAACAGAAAGAACCTGTTATATATAAAGAACCGATGAATAAATTAGAAAAAGTAAAGGAAGTTAGACAACCAGCATCAATAGAAGTAGATAAATCTGTTTCCACCTTTAATTCGCAGTCAGAACTCTCTAAGATGAAAGTGTCCATTCCTTTCAATGAGCTATTTAGAAATAGAGAGTACAAAAAGAAGATATCAGACATGGTAAGGATCCAGGGGGATTTTCACCCTGATATCTTAGAAGTGAATGGTGAACCCCCCACCATTATTTTTGGGTCTAAGTTTGAAAGTATGGAGGAAGAAGAAGTTGAGTCCATTCTACCTAAGTTTGAATGTACATGACATGGTTGTACATAATGTTATGATTGATTCAAGTGCCTCTCACAACCTAATTCTTAAAGAAGTGGTGGAAATTATGGGTTTGGAGATCACTAGACCCTATAAATATCTGTACTCATTTGATTCCAGGAAGGTAAAATGCTTAGGACTAATTACAAATATGGTAGTTACATTGACTAAAATTCCATCCAAAACTATAGTAATGGATATGGTGGTGGAAGACATTCCTCCAAAATTTGGTGTGTTGTTGTCAAGGAAATGAAATTCAAAGTTGAAAGGGATTTTGTAGATGGACATGTCCTATGCTACCTTTCATGGGACTGGTGGAAACAAAAGTCTGTATAGCGAGAAAAGGTCCCCCTATTTAGTCAGCAACCAAGAATCACCTAATACTCATGCCATATATGTTGTTGATACAGACCCATGGTATTCAATTTTCTTCAATGATGGTATTCCCTGTGATCTTGAAAAACCTATGTCCATTGAAGTTAAGGAAGAGGAAGAGTCTGCAAAGAAACAAAAAGTTTTAGAAAGGAAGCAAAAATAAGAAGGCGTATGGATCATGTATTTTGATGGGTTTGTAGCAAACATTGCTGCTGGTGTTGGTGTGTACATTATTTCCCCTATCAAAGATTTTAAGGCTCTGTCTTTCATGTTGACTTTTGAGTGCACAAATAATGTAGCAGAGTATGAGGCTTTGCTACTGGGATTGAATGCCCTAAAATATCTGGGGGGAAAAAGGGTGAATGTCCAGGGATATTCAGAACTTGTGGTGAACCAAATAAATGATAGCTACCAAACCAAGCATCCCACAATGAGGGATTACATAAATGAAGTGTGGGACATGTTTGGAAATTATTTCACAGAACACACAATCAGAGTAATCCCCAGAATCAAGAACTCAGTGGCTGAATCCTTAGCCGTGGTCATGGGTAAGTTCAAAATACATGTTGTTGGTCAAAGAAAATATAAAGTTGATATTGTAAAAATTCCTTCTATACCAGACAATTGGAAATACTGGAAAGTATTTGAAGATGACATGCACATAAAGAGATTTTTTGGAATTATCTGGTGAGTTTGTAAATACCCAAATAGAGAAGGAAGATAACAATGTTGAAAACATCCTAGATACGGAAGAGATTGAACAAGACAATGATGTAAATAAAAATTTAAAGAATTCACTCGGGGGGAAGACATAGTTCGATTAAGAGTAACCATATCCCTAGAGGCCTGATCCCCCTAGAGAAATTATTTGATCAGAATGACGTGGCTAGAGACCCAAATATGAAGCCTTTTGATGATGCGGTGGAGGAAAAGAACATGGGAATGGAGGAAAATCCAAAAATCATGAAACTTTCAAAAAATATTCCTACCGAGGAAAAGGAAAAGTATATGAGTCTGATGAAAAAATACGCAAATGTCTTTGCATGGAGCTACGAAGACCTGAGGCAGTATGACACATCAATCATACAACACACAATTCCTATAAAACCAAGTGAAAGACCTTTTAAGTAGAAATTAAGAAGAATCAATCCTCTGCTATTGCTTGTCATGGAGAAATAGATTAGAAAGTTGTATAATGCTAAGATCATAGTCACTCTAAGGTTTTCTAAGTGGGTAGAAAATCTGGTACCCGTCTAAAATAAAAATGGCAAAATAAAACTATGTATAGACTTCAGGAACCTCAACAAAGTCTCTTTGAAGGATAACTATCCTTTTCCTAAGATGGAGCATATTCTACAAAAGGTAGTGGGGTCTTAGAGGATCTTTACCATGGATGGGTTCTCTAGATATAACCAAGTCAAAGTATTTCCAGAGGGCCAAGAAAATATTGCAGTCACTACCCCATGGGGTACCTTCATTTATGCAAAAATGTCTTTGGGTTAATGAATGCAGGGGCCACTTTCCAGCGTGCTATGGACATAGCATTTGCGGAGGAGAAGACAAGTTTGTGGTGATCTACATGGATGATATCATAGTTTATTCAAGGTCCGAGAGAGAGCATCTCAAACACTTGGAAATTTTTTTCCTGAAATGAAAAAGGTATGGAATATCACTGAACCCTAGAAAGTCAAACTTTACATTGGAGAAGGGAAAGCTACTAGGAAACATCATTTCTAAGGATGGCATAAATATTGAACCAGTAAGGATAAGTGAAATCGTGAAATTTGAAGAACCTAGGAGAAAAAAAGAAGTACAATCCTTCATTGGGCAGGTGATATTTCTGAGAAAATTCATTCCTAGCTTTGTTGAGATTTTGATGAACATCACTAACATGTTAAAGAAGGACCATGAGATCAAATGGACTATAGAGGCAAGGAGGTATTTCAGAGAAATCGAGCTAGCTATCACAGAGGAACCTGTTCTAGTAAGCCCGGGCTTTACCAAAGAGTTTTTGTTTTTTTCTTATGCTTACGACCACACCATTGTTGGAGTACTGTTGCAAAAGAATAGTCAAGGTGTTGAGCAGCCTATAGCCTTTTTTCAGTAAAGTTTTGAGGGATGGGGAATTGAATTATGGTATCATGGAGAAGCATGAATATGATTTAGTCAAGTCTATAAAGGATTTCAGGGTCTACATTCTTCAGTCACACATCATCACATATGTTCCTAGAAATGTGGTGAAAGGCATCCTTACACAGCCATATCCATAAGGAAAAAGAGCCAAGTGGATAGCAGTGCTACTAGAATATGACATAGAGATCAAGCCAACTAAGTTGATCAAAGGACGGGGTCTTGCTAAGATGATGACCAACTCAAATTGTGAATCCTTACAGATGAATTTCCTAACCAGTCATTCAATTCATCTTAATGCAGAGGTACATGTAATGCCTGATTTCTCTGTATCCCCTTGGTATTCTGTTGTTGTATATGTATTTCAGAATCTGCATGAGGCTCCCACGGGATTGAGCAAGACAAGGGCTATATTAGTATGTTTAAAATTTGCGAAGTCTTGTATTCTTAATGGATACCTCTATTAGAAAGACCTTGGTGGTGTGTTAATCAACTATATTTTGGAAAATGAAGCTAAACTTACAATGAAATAATTCCACAAGGGAGACTATGGTGGACATCACCTGTGGAAGGTGACCGCTAACAAGGTTTTAAGGGATGGTTTTTACTAGCCTTCAATGTTCTTAGATGCCTACAAAGAAACCACTACTTGTCACCAGTGCCAAATATTTGATGGAAAAAGAAAATTGGTCTCACTCCCCCTCAATCCCATATCAGTAGAAGCACCCTTTCAACAGTGGGGACTGGAATTTATTGGAGAAAAAAATCCTAACTCCTTAGGGAAACACGAATGGATTTTGACAGCGACTGACTATTTCACTAAGTGGATTGAGGCATTTCCTACAAGAAGGGACACATATGCAATGATAATGAGTTTCCTTGAGGAGAATATCTTATCCAAGTTTGTTTGTCCTACAAGAATTGTAACAGATAATGCTCCTGCCTTCAAGTCCAAGAAAATGATAAGTTTTTGTCATAAGTATCACATTAATCAAAATCATTCTACTACATATTACCCACAGGGTTGGTTGAATCTTCTAACAAAATCCTAGTACGAATCATTAATAAGATGTTGGAATACAACAAAACATCCTGGCATACAAAGATGAGATATGCTCTATGGGATGATAAAATCAACACTAAAAGGGCCATTGGAATGCCACCATTCCAACTTGTGTATGTATTTGAGGTGGATTTTCTGGAATCCTTGGGTGTGCTAGTATTGCAACTATTACATGAACAACAGGACGAACCCAATCACATGCACAAAAGGATTAACCAGATTATAGAGTTGAATGAGGTAAGAGATAGTGCATATGATAAAGTGCAGTTGCATCAAGAAAGAATAAAGAAAAACTTTGATATAACGGTAAAGGAAGAAAAGTTCTAGCTTGAGGATTTGGTATTGAAGTGGGATGCTCCTAGAGAAGAAAAGCATGGAAAATTTGACCACATGTGGGTAGGCCCCTGCATCATTGCACATACAAAGGAGACAATTCCTTCATTTTACATTATCAATATGGATCTCAGATGGCAAGTGGCCCAGTGAATGGGAGATATATTAAGCATTATTTGTCCTAAGAGGGAGGTAATTTATGTATCATAGTGTATATATGTTTCTTCCTTTATATTTTCTAACAATACAGATGGTGAAGCCAAAATATTTGAAGCCCAAAGAGAAGGCCCTGAGATCTGAAGGGTTAGCCATGTCTCTAGTTTTATTCGATTTTCACTCACAAGTAAAAACATAAAAATAAAAAAGTTTGAATTCTGTACCTCCTGGAGTCGCTTAATGGATTCAACACATGGTCTATGTGGTTCTTTTCTACCTCGCAGGGAGGATAGCATCCTGATTTGGAGCCATTTGTTAGAACCCTTTCTGGGATAAATATTTAGTGAAGGGTTTGGACATCAAAAGGAGCGATATGGTTATAAATTTTATATCATTTGACCCTTGAGATTGCTGATGGAGTTCTGCAGGTGTTGGAGGAGGAATTTCTAGAGTAAAAATGCAAAAATACATAAGAAATTGTGATCTCTGATTTTGAAAAAACTTATGAATGAAGGGACCTTCCCTTAGTTGAAGAATAACAGGAAACCCAACGGCCAAGGAGTGTTTCTGCCCTAGATCAACGGCTAGAGATGAAGCGGAGTCAGGATCGGAAAACTTAAATTTTTTGTCACGAAAAGTGGAAAGTATGATTTTTTATTTCCGCTATCCGGGATTGAAAAGTCAAAATCAGAAAACTTCGGTTTTCGGTTATAAAAGGTTAAAAGTCTTATTTCCAATTTTCGGAAGATCTACGGCCAGAAATTCTTCCACGCAGATCAATGGTGCAAAAAGAACCAGCAATGCAGGAAAGTCAAAGATTCTGAGCGTAAAAGTTAATTTCCTGATTTTCGCTTTCCACCAAATCCAACGGTTCACAGATTTTCTGATAGATCCGATGGCGTGGAAAGAAGTTGAGGTGCAGAATTCAGAAATCAAAAATATTAAGAATTCTTTATTAAAGAATTGATTTTCTGATTTCCACTTCCTGCCAAAATTCGACGGTGCGGAATGAATTTCAGTATGAAGATCTATGGTCCAAAATAATTCTTGTTGGTAAAGTTTAGAGATGGAGAAAAACGTTGTAAGCCATGACGGATACCCTTCGAAAGGTCGTTTCGGCGTCCCTACTGTCAAAATCCTCAACTGATTCATCATACATGCGCTTGCATGTGTTTTAGTTTGATTTCGTGATCATGGTAGATCTTCTAGATCATTTGTTTGTTAAGAATTTCATTTTCATGCTAAAACTGTTTTTCTAGCTTCGTTTCAAGGTTGGTATCGGGAGCTTAGGAAACTATAAATATGCCCTCCATAGATGGAAATAGGCTTGCAACCTGTGAGAATTTTGGTGTTATTCTTTATTGGGATATATTTTTCTAATAAAATCGCAGAGCCGAATGCTGGCTGTTGTTGCAGAGACTCCTGTGTAATCCATAGCTTACAATATGTTATTTTCTTTCCCTTTGTGCATGTCTTCTTGTTTATCTTGTCATTGTGTTTTCTTCATGCTTGAAATAAGTGTATAATAGTCTAGAATTCATTCAGTATGCTCTGTCTATTGTTTTCAAGTATTCACCAAAGTGTTTCTCTCCAAAATTGACATAGAATTCATCCTTTAGATGTTCTGTGTTGATGGATTGTTCATGTTCTCTCTTTATCACCAGACAAACAACTATTTGATTGTAACTGAGTGCTAGCTTTCCTCTGTGTATTGGATCTTGCAAACCATTATGTAGATTAGATGCAATTTGTGACTCCATAGCTCGATTTCTGTTTCCCTGTTTCAACCATTCCCACATCTGAAATTTTTTTATCTTTAATTCTGGCCTTGATATAAATCTGTGAGAGATCCCTCTCTAGAGAGGTAGAAGCCAGATCTCCTTTCCTAAAGTGGTTCTGTTGTTACCTTGGGATTCATCCTCTACAACATAGGGTGTAATTCGAAGTGATAACACATACCATAATAATGAGTTACTCAATCAATTGTTTATCCTTCGAATCATTACAAATACCCCATTAAATTCCTCCAGTGTTAAAGGTTTCCATTTGTTTCTGTCTGAGTATCAATTTGTATCCCAAGTCATATCGTTGTCATGTTTATGTTACAAGGAAGTTTATTAATCCATGAAAACTACTCATATTTTTTACCATGTATGTCAACCATCGCAATGTCAAGAAACATCTAATGGTTTTTTCATTTTCAATATCATGAATCATGTTAGTTACACATTTCATGTCGGATGATGAGAGATGGTTTAAAGCACTCCTTTTAATGAGCCTCTTCTTATTGAATTCAAAAAATTATATAGGAAGTAGGCTTAGAGACCCTTGATAGTTCCTAGGGGTTAGTAATGGTCAGTGGCAAGTTCCATCACAGTTGCAAGCGGGTATATATCATTAAATTTTGTTTACTAATTCACTCAAGTGTTCAACACTAGAACATTTATTCACACTCAATGATTGTATTTTGTATCTTGGATCTGATCATCATCACCAATGGAATTCCCAAAATTTATTAATGTTGGACCTAGGAAAGTTGGTTAATATCGGTCTCTAAGTTTTGGAGCTCGATTGATGTGTGAACGGGGTTACGACAGAGTGGGTGTTGAAACGATAAGCTCCAAAATTTTGGGCAGTTTTTTGGGAAAAGTAATTGTATTGATAGAGTCCAATGGTAGAGTAAGTGAGTTAGTTAGAAGGTTTGTCAACTCTAAGCTAGTGGGCGTGGGATGTAAAATCATCTAGTAGAGCCTATAAAAATGTAATGGGTTGAGATTTTTGGGGGTTTTGAAAGTAGAGTGGGTTGGTTGAAGTCAAGTTTTGAAGGATAAAGTTTGTAACGTCGATAGATTTATTTTGTAATGTTATGTCGAAGATGAATAAGAGTCGTGAGTATACCTTTGATCCAAAAACTATGTGCACAAACTTAATGTAATGGGGATTGTGGGGGAATGTATGCAGGCTGTGTGCGTAGACCAAAGCATTCAAACTATGACTCTTGCTAATCAAGGAGCATTTTTGGGGTTTTTCCTATAGGGGTTTCCATGTTAAAATTCTCGTGTCGAATGGTGCATGATAACTATGTGTATTGTTGCGATATGTGATAATGTGTTAACTTCTTAATAAGTAATTGAATCGACAAAGTTTCAATGGGTTTTAAGAATATGTTAAGTCTGAGAATGGATTGTAATATTCTGTCATGGTAGTTTTTATGATGATGTCCTTTCTGTCAATGTATAGCATGAGAATATCTCCTTCTCCACTGTAGAAATATGGTTCATGTAGCTCCTATAGGTGAGACCTCACTTGATTTACAGGTGTTTTCAATAGGGTTAATCCTTGTCAGGTAGGTATCTTGGGTTTTTTTGGTCTGGTCGAAGTTGAACCTGGGTTAGTCGAGATTGAGCCAACAAATGGTTCTATTTCTGGGACTCGAATCATTGTGAAGGGGACACGTTTTGGCACTTGACGGATATATATATATATATATATATATATATATATATATATTCTAGGGGTCAAAATAGGGGTATTAAAATCCTCTCCCCTTGGAATACCTTAATGTTTGCTCAAAATCGGAACAAAAATGGATATGCCTCTCTTGGCATCCACCAACTCACAAGTAGCCTCATCGAGACCAAAGTGAATCCATTGCATATTTACCTATTTGATGGACTAGTTATAGAGAACTATTACCTTCTTATAAAGGATTCACATCTTCTCTTTCTATAATTCTCCCTCGGGTTCCACCTGAATCGCATCCCAATAATCACATGGTTAGGATCATGCACAAATTTATTAAATAAATAAACATGAAAAACATTATAATCTCTAGTGTTAGCATGAAATGCAATTCTATATGAAACTGACCCTATCCTCTCAAGCACTTAAAATGGCCCACAATATCTTGGTTATAGCTTGGCATAACTCCCAAGCTTCAAGGAACTCCTCCTTGGACTCTGTGTAAGGTAAACATGATCCCCAAAACTAAATTCCATATGCATTATGTTATTTTATCATTTAATTTTTTCCTATTATTATGGCTTCATCTAGAGTTCGAGGATAGGTAGAAAAGGTATGTTGACAAGAACATAGTGCACAATGAATTCAATGTTGGGCATTACGTTTACCTCAAAGTGAGTCCAAGAAAGAGTTCCTTGAAGCTTGAAGAGCTCCTTGTCACCTTTGTGGCATATAAATGGAAGATCCGTGGGTGAGAGATGGATATTGAGAAAACTGATATCAAGTGGTCAAGCGTTGAGATAATTCATAGAAAGTGAAAGAATTTTAAAGCTCACATATTCATTGTTGAGAGGAAGTATCATATTACTGCCTTATATGCATATGAATATTCAATGGATACTCAATAATTAATAGAGTCATTCCTCCTAGATTGATTCCTTCATGCGACACATGAAAACCTAGATTGACATCAACAAAGGATCTGAGTGGGTGGATAAGGGTAGAGGATCAAGAGTTATGATGAAAGAGGCACAAAAAATCAAAATAAAGTATTCACATCAATTTTTTTTTTGTAAGTTCAGATCTATTCTGTTAAAAAGAAATAAAGGTACAAGTAAAAGTACATACAGCCTATCCATCTTGCAAGAAGAAAAAACAGAGAAATGACACCAGTCTTCCTGAAAGGGAAAGGAAACATGTAATTGTTAATAGGATTCTCCCTTTGATAGGGAAAACAGATTCATACAATATCAAGTTTTAAGATGTTTACAAAAACTGTTAGCTGAACACGTGAAAAAATGCTCTGAGGAGCACTGTTCCTGGAAGAAACCTGAAAGAGGAAGGATTGGAACAAAAATCCTAGACCTAGAGTTTGACAAAGGGATCCTCGGTAATCGGTGTGCCAAAGCCAAATCCTATACCCAGCTGCTTGTACTTTTCTTTGGAATTTTTTGCGTCTTCGCCTGAGCTGGAGGTTTCGTTGCTACTAGGGCTTCCCATGACATCCTTGAAGTTAGAGATGGAATGCTTGGTCAGAAGAGGCTCGATTTTCCTAGGAATAGAATAGTTGGTTGCCTTCCTCACTGGAGAAATGAATTGTCGCTGAGGGGATGGGGGAGAAATGGGGGTGGTTTCCATGGGGACCAGGGCAAAGGGAACCTGAATTCTAGATGCAGGGGTGGAAATGGGGACAAGAGAAAATGAAGAGGAGGGAAGGGGGGAGTGGGAGCAGGAGGAAAAAAGGGAGCCAAAGGCCCAAGATGAGCAGAGATGACAGGAAGGGCCTCTGAAGTGGCATATAAATTAACAGAGTTCAGGACAAGGCGGGTTAATAGGTTTTTGATTACCCAGTAATTTTGTTGGTGTTATGGAGTGCGATTGGAAGCCAAGAGAGAGCTTGAAAGCTCATCTTTCCAATTGTCCATCATGGCTCTTAAGCCCTCCAACACCTTGACATCAAAACCTTCCGAGCTTGCTTGAGCATTAAAGGACGTCATTCTAGGATTGTTGGCCCTTCCATGTCCACGTCCCCACCTAGGAATGTCACGTTGTCACTGGTGGCATGATGAACACAGTAAGCTAGAGAGATGAAGGAGGATGGGAAGCAGGCGGGAGGGCAAAGTTGGATTCAGGAGAAAACTTCTAGAAACGGGACGGAGGTTGATGGAGTAGAGTGAGGAGAAACAAAGAAGGCTGGTGGGATGAAGAGAAATTAAACCCCAATTGTGGAGCCCAATGCACATTATGGTTGACCATAAATCTACTTATCTCAACCTGCATTTCCTTAGTTGTCGAAAGGACACGTTCCCTGTGGGGGATTTTTCTCTCCATTAATTTGAAGGGAGGGTGATGCATGAATGGAGGTGGCATCATCGTGACGTAGGGATAGATCCAGTGGGCCATGGTGATGAGCTATGTTATCATGGCCATGAGTTTTCTGAGGTGTCTGTTGCACATTGTGTGAGGCCTTATCATCGCCGCCAGGTGGGTTGGAGGTCCTCGTGACATGTTGGGACACGTCATTCTAGCTGTGTGGGCCATTTGCTTCCTTATCACCCATATCTAGGGAAGTATTCACATCATTGTAAAGCTTCCTTTTAAAATTAAAAAGAATGATGTTCTCCTGCCCCCTACAAATATTTGTCTTTTTTCATATGTTTACTAGATTTATTTGGAATGAGGTTTGGTTTACATGAATAAATTTGAATTTATTTATTTTCTTTTCGTTAAAATGAAAATTGTGTTGAGAAAGGTTGTTATTTGGTATATGTGCAAGTATGAAGAAGTCATCGCAATGATAAATAAAATGATTGACACGTTAAAGAGCATCAAATGGCCAGGATGAATAGGTTCCTCACGTTTCTTCTTCTCTCTTTTATTTGAACATATAAAATTGCATGTAGATTTAAGGAAATGAACATATAAATATACACTCTAGACTATTAGAGGGCTTGACCCACTCTTCAAAGAATAAAATGTAGTAGGTATTGATTCCATTGTGTCACCAAGTTTTCTTGCAAGTTCAATACTTCAATACATATCCACTTATGAAACCATCCTCCAAGCCTCAAATGAATAGAGATGTACACCAACATTGTTAAACCCTCTTAGGAATTAAACAGTCATACATATAATTAATAATGAGAGAACAAAAATACACATCGAAAATCATTTAATACAGACACACTATATTTATGTAGAAACCCCAAAACTAGGAAAACCCACCATAATAGATCTATTATCTCCCTTGACCTAAATCGACAAAGAAGGGCCAAGTGAGCTAGCCACCACTCACCTCCAAGCCACTTTACAATGGAGCCTACTCAAGCCTTATAAAAGCTTATTTACATGCAATACCACAGGACAATACCATGGGACACCAAATACCATTGACCACCAATACTATGGAAAAATACCACTGGAAACAAATACCATGGAAAAATACCATTGGCCACCAATACCATGGAAAAATACCATTGGCCACCAAGTACCATGGGCCTAAGAAACACGTGTTGAGACCTAAACCATTTAAATAATTCTTGATTCAAGGTTAACCCTAACAATCCCCCCTTTAAACTTGACTTGGAGTAATTGTTGGCATGGTTTTGGATACATTATTTGTGCAACATCATGGATGCTGCGCAAGCCCAAAAGACACCGCGCAAGAGGAAGATCAGCGCGCAAAGCGGAGATTAGAATATCTTTTATATTTTGTGTCACCTTTTGCTATTTGGACCATATTTTATGGATATTGGTCATCATTTTTTAAAATTAGTTAAGATTTTGTTAGAAGTGGACCTTGAATGTAAAGGCACAAGCCTATAAGTAGAAGTAGAGCACAAGTGTTAGGAGAGCTGTCTAAGTCTAATTGAAAATTGAATCTGAGCTTGATGAAGAATATCTTTTTGAGTATCTGACTGGGATCTGTTGATTTGTGAACTATGGTTTTTGAGTGGAAGTAATATGACAAGACAAAAGTTGATCTGAATTACTGTGTTTTTCTATTTTACTGTTTTACTATTTTTGTGACTCTAGAATGAATGTTAAGTGAGTGTGCGGCATGGATCTATGATGCAATGTTTTCCTTCTTTAGATGATGTTATTTTACTAGATCTGTTTGTGCATCATTCTGTTTACTGCATTTATAATGGAATGATGTGATCTAATGTCTGATGAAGAATAATGATGAATGATCGTGTTAATACTTAAGTAAATGGTCATATTTGTTAATACCACGCTGAGCTGTTAATATTTATGCCACATTGTCCCTTCATATTATGCAAAAAGTTGGTTCCATCAGCTCTCCCTTAGACATATCGAGTGAGACCTCATCCACTCTATGGGTGTTGCTGGACAAGGTAAAACCTGTCTAGGCCGGTGCTTAAGGAGATTGCGCTGGTTTGGATGTCGACAGAGTCGAAACCCCTGTCGACTGGGTTTTGTTGGCTGGGTTTGTTCCAACAAATGGTTCCATTTTCAGGAACTTGTTGCAACTAAAGGGAGGACATGTTTTGGCATCCGATGAGACTAGAAATTCAAGACTGGTTCGAGTATAAGCTACAAGAATTTGCTGAGACAGAAAATTAGAACCCTAGACTGACGATAGATAAGTCATGGGAAAGATACATACATGAATTTCCACACGAGTATTTTTTCTTTGAATTCCTTATCATCCTGTACGAGTGGCTGGCACGGTTTACCTATTGCAAGGACAATTTCCAAGGAGTTGAGCCAATGTCCTGGACCCAGGAATTGATCCAATATTTGCAGGAGACTGAAAACAAAGCATCACAGGTTGTTGAAGTCTGGTTGGATAGCATCTTAGAAGAATATATCACTGAGTTTGTGGTTGATACTACTAAGTCCTATAGCAAAGCAGAAAGGGAATTCTTCAACAGACCAAGAGGGAGGATCTTATTGTCATTTCAATTGTCAATTAAGATGCTTGTATGTGAAATAGGCATATTGAAGATGCACCTTGAGTAGTAGAACTATGGTGTGCAGGGGCTGTGGATACCGGGAAAAAAGGGGGGAGACGAATGGAATGATATGGGGTAGATGGGTGCAATTTACAACAAGACTGAGAGGGAAGTCAAGGAATAAAGTGGTCTTACTAGAGGAGGAGCAAGGTTTTGACACCAGAAGAGGCAGAGGACAGAATACGTTCCTACTGTGATCGAAACGAAAGATCGCAAAGGAAGACCACACAGGAAGAAGTGACCCCACAGTGATGATGATGACGACTAGACCCAGACTACACTTAGGGTAGAGGTAAGATAAACCCCCAGTAACAATGTACCCATGCCTCTGTGCACTATGTCATAATCAGGAAGAAATGCCAGTACAACACCTACTTGTCTGACGTGCCAACAACACTCTAATAGTAGCAGTAGATCAACATCTATAGGATGAAGGCCTAGAATGGCGGGTGACGAAGTGAAGTTATCATTGTTCCATGGGAATGGGACTGAGGATCTAGAATATTATTGGTTCCTGTGTGAAGCAGTATGGACTGTAAGACAAGTTGTGGATGATGATGTTATGAAGGGACAATTGGCGACAACCCTGTGGGTCGTGCACTAGATTGGTATATGAAATTTGTACAAGTTCCTACACAGACTCTTCCAAAGATATTGGTAGAAGCATGTTAGAATAATCAACCCATAGTTTCCTACATTAGACATTAATTTAATTATTTTTGTCTTATTACCTAGATTCCTAGATTCCATTCTATGCTAGTTGCCTTCTACATGTCCTAAAAGTCAACACTTGCTAAAAATTAGTCATGGAGCGCTTGGGAAACATATTGGAAACAAATTTTAGCATGTCTGCTTTATTCCAGATTCTCTAAAGTGCATATTCTGAAAACTTCCTTGCTTTATAGCTGATTTAAGGCAAAAGGAAAATCTAGTCTAGGTGTACCTGCCTTGTTTTTTTCCCACATCATCCTCCCTCCTTTTCTCCAAATAAAAGAATGTATGATTTTTCTTTCCATCCCTCTTTATCTTTCCACTTGACTTACCAAATTCATGAGCATCTTCATAGATTTGGAAACTACTTTATGCACCTATGGGGGATTTGACTAGATTTGGTAAGCCTTCTTTTTTACTATTTCAAATGGCATACTTATGCATTCAAACCTCTCATCCAATTATATATTATAGTATCCTATTACTTCACAAGGTTGGATATTGTACACTTACTCAATACAGATTAGTGTTATGCTCCAATTTCAGTCTCCTTTGGTGTTAATTTTGCATGTTTGATTAGCAATTTTGTGAGTGTAATTGTTCTATATCTTGGGTTAAATTTCCACATGGTATCAGATCCTTTGTAGATAGATTTCTCTCCTTCCAAATTGTTATTGTAGATTCGACATTATTGAGTGGGAGCACATTTTGCTGACCGGAGGGCACAACTACTAAGCTATGGACCAATCTCAGAAGATCATCTTGAATCCATTCAATTTATTTGAGTGGAAATCTGAGATGGAGATATTTTTGAGAGTGAAAGGTCTCTACAGGGTGACTATGGAAACTGAGGTAGAGCCCAATGCAGCTGCAGAGAAAATTAAATGGCACAACAGGAGGGATGAGGCCTATGGTATTTTGTGTCTGAGCATTTCAAGAGACCTCCTCTTCCATCTTGATGGATTGACATCACCTAGTGAAGTGTGGGAGAATATTGAATAGATTTTTGGAAAGATAGGTGAGATGAGAGGAAATCAAATCAAGAATGAGCTGACCTCCTTGAGTCCCAGTAGCTTCGAATCATTGTAACTCTACTTTTCCAAGTTTAAGGCCCTTGTTTTGTAGCTAAAATAGTGTGGGATTGAAAAGAAGGAAGAGAAAATAGTATTGGCCATACTCTCTAATATTTCTCCTGACTATTCAGTGTTTTATTTTACCTTCCATGCCACCAAGTTGAAAGATCAAGCTTGGAAGATGCCTAAGCTTGCAGAGTTCATGGAATCCCTCACACAGGAGCAAGATAAGTTGGTGATGATGGGCACCATCAAACCTTCCAAAGACCAAGATTTGGTTGTTGGATATTCAAGGGTGGATTCAAAAATCAAGAAAAAAGATAAAAATCCACCTGATCAAAAGAGAGACAAGTCTAAGTCTCAAGAGGAGCCC
Source organism: Pseudotsuga menziesii (assembly GCA_001517045.1). Classification (NCBI taxonomy): domain Eukaryota; kingdom Viridiplantae; phylum Streptophyta; class Pinopsida; order Pinales; family Pinaceae; genus Pseudotsuga; species Pseudotsuga menziesii. The sequence continues at coordinate 103,545 of LPNX010273027.1, forward strand.
CAATGTTCCAAGAAGAACTCCCAGAAGAATAAGAATAAAGGAGAAATGAGCAAGTGCACATATTGTAGTAAGGGCTATCATATTGAGAGCTATTGTATGAAGAAGCAAATTGACATGTTGACCCAATTCCTGGAGAAGAATAACATCTCCCTTCCTAATTGCTCAAAGAAGAAGGAAGGAGGATCAAATTCAGAAGATAGAGAGAGAGTACATGCCTTGGTTGCTGGCACATCAAGCTCACCTAGCTTCGTCATATATTCTACAGCTTCTATACATATGTTTTCAACAAAGGAGACATTCTCCTCTCTTGACATGTCAAAAGGTCCACCAATAGTTTTGGGAGATGACTCTCTCACTGATAGTTTGGGGAAGGGTAGGATTGATCTTGACCATGGTAGTTTCAATAATGTGTTGTATGTTCCAGGTCTTTCCTCTAATCTCTTTTTAGTGTATCAGATGACTCATACTGGGTCTCCAAAGAAGTTCATATTCTCCCTTGATGACATTGAAATCAATGACATTTCGAATGGTAAAGTCATAGCAAAAGGTGTTGTTGATCACACTTCGAAGGTATACAAGTTTTCCTATTTTCTACCCTAATTAAACCCATTTGCTCTTATGATTCATGCTAATGAAGCAAGCAAGATTTGGCATGAAATATTTGGCCACCTTAATTACAAGTATCTTTTTGATTTGAGTGAAAAATATACGTTCATAGGGTTACCAAAGATCAAGTTTTCTAAGGGAGTCTGTCAAGGTTGTATCCTAGGAAAACACCCAGAGCACAAGTATGAGAAAGCTAGTCATGATAGAACCTTTGCACCTCTTGAGTTGATCCACAGTGACATTACTGGTCCATTCCCTCATATGTCCATGATTCAATCCAAATATGCACTGACCTTCATAGATTACTTTTCTAGGTATTGTTGGGTTCACTTCCTAAAGCATAAGTCTGAAGTGTTTGACCTCTTCAAAGTCTTTAGAGCTTTGGTTGAAAACCAGTCTGGGAGGAAAATCAAGATCCTCAGATATGACAATGGTGGTGAGTATTTCAAGTCTGAGTTCATTCAGTATTGCAAATATGCAGGTATTTATATGCATCATTTGATCCCTTACACACCACAACAAAATGGTGTTGTTGAGAGAAAGAACAGATCACTGAAGGAGATGGCAACCTGCATGATGGAGGCTAAGACTTTGCCACCAAAGTTTTGGGCTGAAGCTATAAATTGTGCATCCTACATCCAAAACAGGGTTCTTGATAAGCATCTTGATGGTATGACTCCTTTTGAATCTTGGAATGGGCACAAGCCAGATGTGACCCATTTCAGGATTTCTAGCTCAAAGGCTTGGGCTAGAATTCCAATTGAAAAGAGGAAGGATTTGCAACCCCAAAGCCAAGAATGCCTATTTTTTGGGTATTCTAAAGATTCAAAAGGGTACAAGCTGATCAACTTGAGCACTAACAAATATTTGATTGAAATAAGTGTTCAGTTCCAAGAAGAGCCTTTAGCAGCAGTTGAAGTTGGAGAGTCCTCTCCACCACCAGAACCATTGATTGTAAGTGAAGAGACTAATGAGTTTGTTGATTCTGATATGTCTGATAATGATGATTTTATTGTAGATCCTAATAGTCCTACAAGACCAAAATGGTCAGCAAATACCATTCACGCAGCTGGGGAACTAGCTGTAAATCCTAATGACACTAGGAGGACTAGATCTCAATTTGAGAGTGCCCTTTGTGTGAAAGATACTCTATTTGTTGAGAAGTGCTATCTACTATCTGATGGTTGAATCAGGTCCATAGACATATGAATATGCAGAACATGATCCAATATGGCAAACATCCATGAAAGAAGAATTCAGCTCGCTCCAAAAGAACAACACTTGGGAACTGGTTGATCTTCCCCCAATGAGGAAGCTAGTTCAATGTAAGTGGGTTTTCAAGACTAAGTTTGCTACTGATGGCTCACCTTTGAAATATAAGGCAATATTGGTAGCCAAGGGATACTCACAAGTACATGGTATTGACTACAATGAAACCTTTGCACCAATGGTAAAGATGGACTCCATAAGGCTAGCTCTAGCCATTGCAGCTTCAAAGCAGTGCGAGGTACATCACATGGATGTGAAGTGTGCTTTCATAAATGGAGATTATTTAGATGCAGCAACTTGAATGGTTTGTTTCTAATCCATATTTAGTGTGCATGTTAAAGAAATCATTGTATGGGCTCAAACAAGACCCCAGGGCTTGGTATGCCAAGATTGATGCCTTTTTGTTGTCACTGAGTTTTGTTCGATGCAAGTATGATCCTAAAGTACATTTGAAGCTAAGTGATGGTTCTTTGATGATTATTGTCTTTTATGTGGATGGACTACTGATTACAGGAAGTTCAAAGAAAGAGATTGCCTCCTTGAAGGATGCAATTAACCATGCATTTTCTATGACAGATTTGGGATTGTTGAGCCAATTCTTGGGTCTCGAAATTGCTCAATCCCAACATGGAATAAAAGTACATCAGTCCAAGTATGCTTTATATTATCTCATCAAGTTCAACATGAAATATTGCAATCCAAGCAAGACTCCCTTCCTTTCAGGAGTTAAGCTTGAAGAAGCAGGTTCTTCTCCTATGGTAAATAATACACTGTATAGGCAGTTGATTGGGTGTTTGCTTTATCTTACACACACTCGACCTGATTTATATTATGCAATTAGTGTGTCTTTGAGATACATGGATCAGCCTCATGAGATCCACTGGAGGGCATCCAAGAGGATCCTAAATTTTGTTCAAGGAACAAGAACTCATGGGATTTTCTACAAAGAAAAATATGATCGTGATTTGATTGGATTTACTGACAGTGATTGGGAAGGTGACAAAACAGATCGAAAGTCTACATCATGATATGTGTTAATTCTTGCAGAAGGACCAATCAGCTGGTCAAGCAAGAAGTAGAGTGCCATAGCACTCTCATCTATAGAAGCAGAGTATAGAGGAGTTGTAAATGCAACAACTCAATGTTTGTGGTTGTAGGGGATACTTGGAGAATGTGGCTTCGAATTATAGTTTTCAACTATTATGTACTGTGATAATTAGAGCACCATTCGAATCTGCAATGATCCAGTTTAGAAACAGTGAACCAAACACATTGAGATCCATATGCACTACATCAGACAGCTTGTGCATGATGGTACCATTATTCTACTCTTCTGTGCATCTTTAGAACAAGTAGCAGACATCTTCACCAAAGTTTTTTGTGAGAAGACCTTCAACAATATCAAATCATTGTTGGGGATTTCTGATCATGCTGTGAAGCATGATTGATGACAATATTTCCAATTTTTTTTTTTCTTGTCCATGTTTAAGGGAGTATTTTCCCACTGGGTTTTTGCCTCTTTCCTTGGTTCTATGGACAAGCAGCATGTAAAGGTGACTAAGCCTTGTTTTTAGGCCCTATAGTTTTCTGATATTTACTCATAAAGTTAGGATTAAGGGGGGATGTTAGAATAATCAACCCATAGTTACCTACATTAGACATTAGTTTAATTATTTTTGTCTTATTACATAGATTCCTAGATTCCATTCTATGCTAGTTGCCTTCTACATGTCCTAGAAGTCAACACTTGCTAAAACTGAGTCATGGAGCACTTGGGAAACATCTTGGAAACCAATTTTAGCATGTATTCTTTATTTCAAATTCTCTAAAGTGCATATCTTCTTTTTCTGAAAAGCTGCCTTGCTTTATAGTTGATTTAAGGCAAAAGGAAAAGCTAGTCTAGGTGTAACTACCTTGTTTTTTTCCCACATCATCATCCCTCCTTTTCTCCAAATAAAAGAATTTATGAGTTGTATTTCCATCCCTCTTTATCTTTCCCACTTGACTTATCAAATTCATGAGCATCTTCATAGATTTGGAAAATTCTTTATGCACCTATGGGGGATTTGACTAGATTTGGTAAGCCTGCTTTTTGACTATTTCGAATGGAATCCTTATGCATTCAAAAATATCATGTAATTATATATTATAGAAACCTATTACTTCACAAGGTTGGCTATTGTACACTTACTCAATACAGATTAGTGTTATGCTCCAATTTCAGTCTCCTTTGGTGTTAATTTTGCATGTTTGATTAACAATTTTGTGAGTGTAATTGTTCTATCTCTTGGGTTCAATTTCCACAAATTCAAGAGAGGAATTATCAAAGAATTCAGAAAACCAAAGTTGAAAACGTAGTATATTACAGAACTAAAGGAAATTAAGAAGTATCCCAATGAGACTGTTTGGGATTTTGATAAAATATTCAAGACACTCATGGAAAGAGTTAGTTTTGAGATCAGCATAAGGAATGGTTCATCACAAATTTGTTAACCAATATTAGACTACCGCTTATGTAGCAGAAGGTCGTGACATAGAGCGAGGCTCTAGAGATTGCCATGAAGTTGGAAGCTTCACTTGTTGGAGAAAATGCAGTTGGTATGAACCAAATTCAGACACAGTTGGCAAACTTGACGCTTCAGTTACAAGACATCAAGAAGGGGAAAGAACAATGCGAGGATTTCTGGTGCACTCGGTGTCATGTAGATGGACATACCAAGGATACTTGCCCAGATTTCAAAAACTATCTATTGTCAGGGGCGTCGAACCCTTAAATTTGTGGTAATGTACCATGGTGCTGCATTTGTCAATTATATGGGCATTGACATGAAGAATGTGGATACATGTGAAATATGGTGACGAAGCTGACGCACCTATACTGCTCATTTTGTCAATATGTAGGGCATGGAGATAAATATTGTCGTGCATATGGACTACTCTAGGAGAGAACCTACAACTCATATTATGTGAAGGGAGAGTATCACCGGGTGGTACAACCACTGCAGCCTCAGGTGGTGAAACCACCACCTCAACCGCAGTATGTACCTCGACCGTAGATGTAGTTTATAGCGCAACAATAGATACAACAGCCACAACAGTAGTTTATGCCACAATCGTAGTATAATCAGATGCAGATGGCACCGTAGTAGCCACATAATGTTCATTCAACACACTATGTTTAGTAGCAGCTGAATCCCCCGCAGCAGCAATTGGCTTAGCCGCAATACCATAAAAAAGGAGGATTCCAAGGACGAGGAGGAAGACGAGGTCGCAGACCTATCCAATGCTAAAATTGTGGCATACTTAGGCATTTTTAGAAATATTTCCCACAACTATAGTGTACGTGCACATACTGTATTGTGATTGATCACACCGTTGCGACCTATCCATAGTTAATTGCAAGATGGCAGGCCGAAAATGTACCGCAGTTACAAAATCAGAATCAACTGTAGAACTAGAATCAGTTACAAAACCAAAATCAAATATAGAATAAGCCTCCATTACAGAGTCAGGCGCATAACCAAATTCTGATTCATAACCATAATACAAATCAGAACGTGGGTCAACCTGTGAACCCACCATTGAACCAGAATCAAGGACCAACAGTTGTGACGATCTCGGCAGAGCCCAAAACGTAAGATGTTGACGTCACTGTCATCACTCACAGAGGTGTGACAATTGGAGAAGATAGTATGATTCCACAAGTCTGGTTAGTTGGAAAGAAGAAAGTCTAATTTGATGTCAACACAGAAAGAGACACATTCTTTGAAGCGTGGGATGAAATGCGCAGAAACTATGGTAAATTACCTATGTATGAAATTCCTACTGCTTTGATTCCACTTTGGAGGCAGGATAATCATGACAACATGGTACCTTGCAGAATTTATTTGAGAGTTGCTTGTCACTGACGAGAGATCCCAATGCTCTTGCCGATATGGAAAGCTTATTGTCTCACCTGGATAAAGGACAGAAGGATTCTGCAGTGAATTCTTTGCATAAAAAATATGGGGAAAGAGATGCACATGAACATTCAAATTGGGGACTATGAGGTAGATTCAGTAATCCTGGATCTAGGCTCAGATGTTAATATCTTGACAAAATAGACATGGTAGAAGATGGGGAGGCCAACACTGGGTTGGTCTTCAGTACAGTTGCGATTGGCTAATCAATCCAAGTTTCAACCAATCGGGTGTGTGTCACACCTGGTAGTGGATGTTAAGGGCATGAATACCTATGCTGATTTCAATGTGATTGAAGTCGTTGATGGTGTAGGCTCCTAACCCACATTGTTGGGGATCAGATGGGCCAATGACAGTGTGGTAGTGATTAATTTTAAGAAGCGCATGATGACATTTGAGAATCAAGACATCAAAGTCATCGCTCCAATGGATCCAAATTAAGGACAAATATATATTGAGCTAGTGAAGGATGGAGTCGTCAGAGGATGGATCATGATTATAATATTTCCGAAGATTATATACATTCGACTGTTGATGGGAAACTTGGTTGGCATAACGCTAGCTCTACATCCTCCGACTTTGATGATGCTTTAGAGAACTGGCAGAACCGCTTGCATGAGGTGTCGCTATGAAAGTGCAGTTTGATTATGAAATCACGAAGTTGCATCGTGAGCGAGACCATTGAATTACCAATTTATGAAGGACTTCCTGAGTTATGAAAGTTTCTTGTTGAATTTGAAGATAAGGTGTCAGAACCACATCGGTTGCTGGCGTTGGAGGAAGCGTTGAAGGATACCCCAGCAGTACACCGGTGGGTGAACCATAAGAAGTCGATCACTGGATGGTCGCAGTGTCAAATATTGATGATAGTTCACTTTGAGGATGCCAAGGTGTACTACATTGGTAGGTACAACAGACAAAATAGTCCCGGTGATCATTAGATTGAGTGTTATACTTTGTGGGCATCGTGACCAAAGGATGAGTGGGTCCATGCCTTTGTCCACACATTGGATGAAATACCATGATCTTGGTATGTATCTATTAAGTTGCACAAAGAGATCACCACTTGGGAGGAGCTGACCGTTTTCTTTAACTAGACCTTCAGCTTTGCGGATACAAATTTAGAGGTTAATAATGCACTACAGATTATTTGCGATGTTGTAGTGAAGGTGGTGTTGGTCGCATATCCAGCAGATCCGCATGCACATTGTCAAATCCAATTGATGATGGAATGTTATAATGTGTTAGGAAAGCTAGATGAAGATGAGCTGTGGAATATCAACATTTTGGAAACAGAAGGAAGTCGAGATGTCGCAGCACCAGACGTGCTGACGGATCCCATGAGTTAACCACTGAAGATCTGTTTCCTACGAAGTTTTCTGAGATGAAGGGGATACTGGGAGATTTAGGAGAAATGAATATCTTGCTAAAACCCGACGCAAAACCAGTAAGACAATGCCTATATTGACTGAATCCATGATACAAGGAAAGGATAAAATATGATCTTAATCAGATGTTGGATGCTGGAATAATTGAACCAGTCGAAGAATCACAATGGATCAGTCCCATGGTTGTCCAAGACAAGAAAACGGATGAGGTTCAGATCTGTGTCGACCTGAGAAAATTAAATGATGTGTGTATGCATGATCTGTTTCCAACACCATTTACTGATGAAGTTCTGGAAGGAGTAGGCGGTCAGGAGATGTATTCCTTCACAGATGGATTTTCTGGCTATCACCAAATAAGGATCACAAAAGAGGATCGGCACAAAACCACATTTATTACTGAATGGGGATGTTTCCAGTACACTATGATTTCTTTTGGATTAAAGAAAGCGCTTGTGATATTTTCCCGAGCTATTGTCACTGAATTCGAAGATTTCATTCAGAAGTTTTTGTAGGTTTATATGGATGATTGGATAGTTTATGGGTTGATCAGAGACCATTTGGAAAACCTACGACTGATGGTGGAAATATATCGACAACATCAGATCGCACTAAATTATAAGAATTGAATTTTTTGCGCACCTTTTGGGATGCTGCTGGGTCACATTGTTTTCAAGCAAGGATTGTTGGTTGACCCTGTGAAGATTGTGTTGATCTTGAGCTTTCCACCGCATACAAATGTGAAGATTCTCAGAGTGACGTTGGGGCACACAGGGTACTATCATAAGTTCATACATGGATACGTTGCAATCACAGCACCAATGGAAAATTTATTGAAGAGAGATACAACATTCATATGGAGTCAAGAGTGTCAAGGGGGTTTCGACACACTAAAAGCCAATATGGCTTCTACTTCGATACTCATGTTTCTAGATTGGGACAAGGAGTTCCGTGTTCACGTGGATGCATCATTTGTTGCTCTGGGACTGGTGTTGGCGCAACCAGGAGAAGGATATTTAGATCACTCGATTTATTTTGCTAGTTGGAATCTATCATCTACAAAGAAGAACTATACAACCACAGAGAGAGAAGGTTTGGCGATGGTATATGCACTACAAAATTTTAGGCATTACCTCCTGGGTGGTCATTTTAAGATGTTTATAGACCATTCTGCTTTGAAGTACCTAGTCAATAAGCCTGTGTTGGAGGGGAATATATGCCACTGGCTACGTCTCTTCTAAGAGTTTGATTTGAGATAATTGTGAAGCCAGTTCTCTTAAATGCGGGCCTGATCACTTACCCCGAATTGAGATAGGCAAAGACACCACAAGTATTGAAGATGGATCGCTTGATGTGCAGTTGTTTAGATTCGACATGTCAGATGAGTATTATGATCAAATAATTCAGTTTCTAGTGATGGGAATTGCACTAGAGGATTTCACGAGTCAGAAGAAGCAGTTGGTGGTTAAGGTTTCGAATTTCCAGTTGATCACTGGCTAGCTATATAAACTAGGACTAGATGATATTTTGCGGTGATGTGTTCTACCACAAGAACAAGGGCAGATTCTAGAAGAGGCCCATGCGAGAGTCACTGGTGGACACTATGGAGGACGAGTTACTGTGAGAAAGGTGCTTCACGCAGGGCTTTGGTGGCCCACTCTACATAATGATGCGACATACTATGCGCAGATTTGTGATGTCTATCGACGAATGGGAAAACCATCAAGGAGAGATGAGATACCTCTAGTACCTCAGGTGACATTGCATCTATTCAATAAATGGGCCATGGATTTTGTGGGACTAGTCAACCCACCTGGGAAGAGAACTGGTGTGTGGTACATCATTACAACAACATACTATTTAACAAGGTGGGAAAAGGTTGCACTGGTCATGGATTGCAACGCTACGACCGCAAAAAGGTTCCTATCTGATAACATTATGACGTGGTTTGGATGTCCAAGGATAATTATGAGTGATCAAGGGAGTCACTTCATCAATCACATGGTAAGTGCGCTGAAGGAAGAGCTACAACTACAACATAAAAAAGTACCCCCTATTATCCACAGGAAAATGGGACAGTGGAGGCATTCAACAAAATATTGGAGCATGCACTAACAAAGGTATGTAATGCATGTCACGATGAATTGGACCTAAATATTCCAACATTTTTATGGGAATATTGCACCACTTGTAAAAGATTGATAGGGAAAACACCATTCAAATTGGTATATGGGTAGGAGGTCATCATTCCTATGGAGTACATTGTTTTGAGTCTGCACATTGGCGCAACAATGGGTATGGACGATGAAGCAGCAGTAGATGAGCATATGGAGAAGTTGATGCAGCTCAAGGAGGACTGCATTATTGTAGGATTCCACCAGCGTATTGAGAAGGATCGATAGAAGGCTTGGAATGATCCCCACATAAAGAATAAACAATTTCAATAAGGATATTTAGTGTTGTTATATGAAAGCAAGTTCTTGAAGCATCTAGGTAAGTTACAGATGCACTGGTTAGGTCCATATGTGATTAATTCAATTACTTCATGAGGTGCATTTCAACTAAAGTAGCTAGATGGAGCAATGTCACCAAAGCTCGTAAATGGTGGCAGGCTAAAGCCCTATGGGACAGGCCCAGAACCACGCGATGCTTGAGGCACTGCACAATGAAAAACAAAAGTAGATAAGATGAGGGAAGTGTTGATGTATTTGTAACTTTGGAATGTATTCACTTATGTATTTCATATATTGTATTTGATTATTCCCCGATGTTCCTATCGGGAGAATCAATAATGTAAACAAGTCATGTAAAGTCATAGAGTTTAACCCTCCTTGTTGATCAGGGGTTAAAGTCCCCGCAGTTGTGGGGCACTAGGGTTATTAGAATCTCCTAGAGAAGTCGGCCCTCGTAAGTTATTTTCAAGTCAGAAACTAGTATAAATAGAGAGTGAGCCTCTTTATTTATCACACAGTCACTCACACTCAGTTGTAGCACATGAGTGAGAGAGAAGGACTCGGGATAAGAGAGAGAATAGTTGTTGGAGATCATCTTACTGTCTTTGGCTTTTACTGCTACCATTGGTGCTTTTTCTATCTCTAAGGAAGTTGTAGGGTTTTCTCCTTTATGGTTTCCCCAAGGAAAATCTTTGTGTCTATTGTCTCTTGTGATTGATTGTTGTGCATGTTATTCTCTAAGATAAGATCCTAAGATAATACTATCTAAATTGATAAAAATCTAACATGGTATCAAAGCTAAGGGAGAAGAAGACACTATGCAGCTGCAGAAGCTATGGATTCTTAATTTTTGGCTCTCTCTCCATAATCCATCAACAAAAGGAGGCTAGGATAAACCTCCATTGAATGGTGCATATTTCTGTCGAAGCAAAATCTGATTCTGAGCACTTTCAGTTTTTGACCTACCACTGCATCGGGAAATTAGGGATTTTCACTGAAGAGGAAATTTTGAGTGAGCCCGTGCTAGTATTTCTCTCCTCCTCAAAATAGAAGTTTAGAGACAAAAATAGAGGTTTTTGGTTGGGTAGAAATATGGGAAATTCAAACCCTAATTTTCCCTAGAACCATAAAACCAACACTGCAGAAGATTAGCTCTAGATCCAGTTTTCCAACTTCTCAAATTGGTAAGATCTAAATCTTTTGTATTTCCATTTGAGGTTCTCAGTTAAGATGTCTCATGACACCAAGCTTGATAAAAAGCTTGAGGGAGTTGATAACTTCTGAGCCTGGAAGTATAGGATCTCCCTATTCCTAGAAGAAAATGAGTTAGACTCTTACATCAGTTAAGAGGTTCCAGTTCCAAAGGGAGATGAGGCTAAGGCCTTACACAAAAATAAATTGTTCATGGCTAAGAGGATTATTGCTGATTCAATCAAGGATCACCTCATACCACAAGTGTCCTCCCTAAAGACACCAAAATAAATGTTTGATTCCCTGACCAAGCTATTTGAAGGGAAGAACATAAACCAAAATATGACTTTGAGGAACTAGTTCAAGAGTGTGAAGATACAGAATGTGGAGGCCATACAGTCATACTTTACAAGGGTCTCCCAGATCAAAGAACAACTTGAAGCAGTGGATGAAGAAGTGGAGAATGTAGAAATTATGATGACCACCTTGAATGGTCTCCCTAGGTCATGGGACTCTTTCATTCAAGGGATTTGTGCTAGAAGAAATATAGGCACCTTCAATAGTCTGTGGGAGGAATGCTCAAAAGAAGAAACTCGAATAGTAGCCCTAGAAGAAAATGTGGGAAGTGAAGATCAAGCTCTCACAGTACACTCCAAGAAAATTAGGAGGGACTATCATCATCCCAAAGGTAAGAATTCTTACCAGAAAAATAACCCTAGAAGATATAGCAAAGATCTGCCCAAAATCAAATGCTATACATGTGACGAGAAATGACACTTTTCCATAGAATTTCCTGGAAACAAAGGTGGCTCTCACAAGAAGAAGGGAAACAATAGAAGATGTCATGCTCACACTGCAGAGGATGATGAACCTTCCAGAAAGAGAGCCAAAGAAGAAAGTGAAGATTCTTCCAGTGATGAAGAATATGTTTTTATTTCTACCCTCACAGAAACTATCACACATGGAAGCAATGATTGGCTAAAAGACAGTGGGGCTTCCAAGCATATGACAGAATTCAAAGCATCCTTTGTGAAAATATCCGAACATGAGTCATATCACAAGGTGAAACTTGGGGATGAATACCAGTATCCAATAAAAGGTAGTGGTGAATCCTCCTATAAACTAGACTCTGGAAAATCTATGAAGATGAAGGATGTCTTGTTTGTACTAGGACTAAAGAAGAATATCCTCTCCATATTTTCATTGCATGAAAAAGGAATAAGGGTTGCATTTGTAGATGTCCAAGTCCTCATGTGGCCAAAAGGAAAGACTATAGATGATGCAGTAGTGATTGGGGAGCAAGAGGGAGGACTATACAAATTGAAGGGCCAACTAGAACAAGATTTGGTCCATGAATTAGTAGAGCCAAATCAACTTTGGCATAGAAGGATTGCACATGTGCATTATAGAGCACTACCACTTGAGAGAAAAGATGTTGAAGGTATTCTAGAAATACATACAAAACATGATGGTGTATGCAAAGGATGTGCGAAAGGAAAGAAAACAAAGAAGACATTTCCAAGTAGTGAGAGCAAGGAAAAAGGAATCTTGGAAATCATCCACTCCAATGTATGCGGTCCGATGTCATCCAATTCATTGAGTGGGTATATATACTATGTTTCTTTCATTGATGATTTTTATAGGAAGACATGGATATACTTCTTGAAGAACAAAGATGAAGTATTCAACAAGTTCAAGGAATTCAAAGCCTTGTTTGAGAACCACACAAAAAAGAAGATCAAAACCTTTCGATTAGAGAATGGCGGAGAATTCACATCAAGTGAATTCAAAGAACTATGCAGAGATTCAGGGCTTAAGAGGGAGTTGACCACTCCATATAATCCACAATAGAATGGGGTTGCAGAAAGGAAGAATAGAATGATCATGGAAGATGCAAGGGAAATGCTTCATGATCAAGATCTTCCCATGCATCTATGGGTAGAAGCTGCTAGGACAGTGGTGTATGTACAGAACTGTACTCCACACAGAGTACTCGAGAACAAGACACTTGAAGAAGTCTTCTCCGGAAAGAAACCAGAGGTCAACCATCTTAGAATATTCGGTTTTCCAGTGTAAATACACATTCCAAAAGAAAAGAGGACAAATTTAGATCCTTCTGGAAAGAAGGGAATATTACTTGAACTCTATTCATTACCTTTCTCTCATTGGTCGTTATCTCTTTGTACGAACATCTGAAGGAAGGTTTGGATTCAATTTGTTTGAGATAAAATAGTGGGATAAGTGGTGTTGAGTTTCTCAAAAGAAAACTAAACTACTAACTTATACTTTCCGTCACTTTATAAAATAAATAGTCAACTCTTGCCATGGAAATGGGTTCTTTGCAAGAGAGAATTACTTCCACAAAAAGGGCCTGGTCACTGCGACCTCCTAAGGAGGCACCCATTCTCCCGAAGTTACGGGTTTTTGTGGGATATAGTGAAAGCTTGAAAGCTTACAAAATATACTTCCCAGGATTCAAGAAGATTGGCATCAGCAGAGATGTAACATTTGGCGAAGACTCAACTTACAACAAATCCAGAAATAGACCAGTTGAAGACCCTAAAGAAATAGAAGTACCCAGAATTCAAGATACAACTATGAACAATGAAAATCAAGGTCAAGAAATCAAAGAAACCCAGGAACCTGTAGATCCACCCCAAGAGAAGAATCCTCACAAGAGGAAACCTGCATGGGTACAAGAGGCTGTCCAAGGTGGAGAAATATATGGGGCTCCAGAAGAAGTGCACATAGACAGGAAAAGAACTAGGCCCTGCTCTGGTTATGTATCCCTATTATGTGACATAATTAATAAAGAATCTTCCAACTATGAAGAAGTGACAGAGAAGAAAGAATGGAAGGATGCTATGATATAGGAGTACCAGCCGATCATGAATAATGATGTCTAGGATGTTGTCCGTAGACCAAAGGGGAAGTCTATTGTGACTTCCAAGTGGATCTACAAGATCAAGCATGCTGTAGATGGTAGCATAGAGAAGTATAAAGCAATATTTGTGGCTCGTGGCTTCTCCCATAAAGAAGGAATATATTATGAAGAAAATTTTGCACCTATAGCTAGATACACTTCCATCAGATCAGTACTTACTCTGGCTACAGTAATGAAATGGAAGATACACCAGATGGATGTCAAGAATTCTTTCTTGAATGGTGTAGTGGAAGAGGAAGTGTATGTGGAGAAGCCACTCGGTTTTGAGACACATGAAAGGGAGACTCATGTGTGCAAATTGAAGAAATCCATGTGTGTTTGAAACAGGCACCCAGGACATGGTACGACAGAATTGATAGCTTCCTATCTAGGTTAGACTTTACCAAGAGTAAAGCAGATTCCAACCTTTACTCCTACTATATGTAGATGATCTGTTTGTAACAGGTGCATATGTGTTGATTGGTGATACAGAGAGGAAGCTTGCTGCAGAGTTTGAGATGAAGGACTTGGGTATGATGCACTACTTTCTAGGCATGGAGGTGTGGTAGAATGCAAATGGAATCTCCTTGGGACAAGGGAAGTATGCAGTAGATATCCTAAAGAGGTTTGGGATGATGGACTGCAAGGCCATGACCACACCTATGGCATCGAACCTGAAGCTATTGAGGGATGCTTCATCAAAATTGGTTGATGCTACAATGTATTGTCAGATGATTGGGTCCTTGATGTACCTGACGAATACGAGACCAGATATTTGCTTTGCTGTGAACACATGGAGCCAGTTCCTGATGGATCCAAGACATGTTCACCTGATTGCTGCAAAGCATATTATGAGGTACCTAAAGGGTACAGTTGATTACAGGATCAAGTATGAGGCGGATCAAAAGATTAACCTGGAAGGTTATGTTGATTTAGATTGGGAAGGTAGTGCCATCGATAGGAAGAGCACTTCGGGGTGCTGCTTCAATATGGGATCAGGTGTGATCTCTTGGTTTAGTAGGAAGCAGTCTTGCGTGGCACTAAGTACAACTGAAGCAGAGTATGTCACAGCTTGTTCGACAAGTTGTGAGGTAGTGTGGATGAGAAAGATACTATCTGATTTATTTGATATCCAGTTGGATGCTACTTGTATATATTGCAACAACCAAAGTTGTGTGAAGTTGTCAGAGAACCCAGTGTTCCATGACAAGTCGAAGCATATCGAGATCAAATATCACTATATCAGGGATATAGTGTAGAGAGGAGTAGTGAAGCTCTAGTATGTTGAGATGGATGAACAGATAGCTGATGTGTTGACCAAGCCATTGGCCAGAGTGAAGTTTGAGTACTTCAGGGAGAAGCTTGGTGTTCTCTAGATCGAGGTTCCTTCCAAGAGGAAGAGATGAGTCTGTGAACCCTTCTGACATGGTGGTAGGATTTGTTCCTCCCATGGTCAAATATAAGTGTTGTTCCCTTCTAACATGGTGGTAGGATTGGTTCCTCCCATGGTCATATATAAGTGTTGTGCCCTTCTAATATGGTGGTAGGATTGGTTCCTCCCATGGTCAGATATAAGTGTTGTGCCCTTATGACATGGTGGTAGGATTGGTTCCTCCCATGGTTAGATATAAGTGATTTGCCCTTCTGACATGGTGGTAGGATTGGTTCCTCCTATGGTCAGATATAAGTGCTGGGCCTTTCTCTGGATGGTAGTAGGTGTGTCCTACCATGCCAGTAGATGTAAGTATTGGGGCCTTTCCATGGATGGTAGTAGGTGTGTCGTACCATGCCAGTGGATGTAAGTGCTGGATCCTTTTCATATATGGTAGTAGGTGTGTCCTACCATGTTGGTGAATATAAGTGCCGAGCCTTTCTAACATGGTGGTGGATGTGTTCCTCCCATGGTCAGATGTGAGTGCTGAGCCATTCTGACATGATGGTGGATGTGTTCCTCCCATGGTCGGATGTGAGTGCTGGGCCTATCTGACATGGTGGTGAATGTGTTCTTCCCATGGTCAGATGTGAGTGCTGGGCATGCCTTTCTGACATGGTGGTGGATGTGTTCCTCCCATGGTCAGATGTAAGTGTTGGGCGGGCCTTTCTGACTAGGTAAAATATAAGTGCCGAAGAAGATGAAGACCTATATGGAGGCTAGGCCTACAACCAACATGAAAAAGGGATGGCTATGTAGAACTTCCTATGACGAGAATAATTGAGAGATAGCACTAGTTGATCGAGATAGATGATCCAGTGATGATCCAGTTTCGATGATGATCCAGTGATGATCCAGTTTCGATTATGATCCAGCTTTGATGATGATCTAGTGATGATCCAATTTCAATGATGATCCATATTTGATGATGATCCAGTGATGATCCAGTTTCAATGATGATCTAGTGATGATCTAGTGTTGGTGATGATCTAGACTTGATCCAGAGAAGAAGACTTATGCTGATGAATTGTGTCAAGAGAATACCTTCCTAGTTAATAGGGAGTGTTGATGTATTTGTAACTTTGGAATGTATTCACTTATGTATTTCATATATTGTATTTGATTAGTCCCCGATGTTCCTGTCAATAGAATCAATAATTTAAACAAGTCATGTAAAGTCACAGAGGTTAACCCTCCTTGTTGATTAGGGGTTAAAGTCCCCGTAGTTGTGGGGCACTAGGGTTATTAGACTCTCCTAGAAAAGTTGGCCCTGGTAAGTTATTGTCAAGTTGGAAACTAGTATAAATAGAGAGTGAGCCTCTCTATTTATCACACAGTCACTCACACTCATTTGTAGTGCATGAGTGAGAGAGGAGCTGGGATAAGAGAGAGAACAGCTGTTGGAGATCATCTTACTGTCTTTGGTTTTTACTGCTTCCATTGGTTCTTATTATATCTCTGAGGAAGTTGTGGGGTTTTCTCCTTTATGGTTTTCTCGAGGAAAATCTTTGTGTCTATTGTCTCTTGTGATTGATTGTTGTGCATTTTATTCTCTCAAATAATATCCTAAGATAATACTGTCTAAGTTGATAAAAATCTAACAGGAAGAAAGGAAGGCGCACCAAGAGGAGGTGGTTGCACAAGAGTAGGAGTTAGCAGCGTAGTTAGGAGGTCATTCTGCGACATCCGCAGGGCTGCGAGAAGAACTCAAATCAGTAATAAATGAAGACAGTTAAAAGTAGTTAACTGGCAGTGCTTGTAGAAGTGACGCGTAATGATGGTGGATCCAACCATTGGATTGGCATAATCGATGGCGGATTCAGGTAGTTAATCCATGATTTGGTCATGATGATCTTGTTAATTTAGTAATGATGAGTATGATTTAATTTGGCGCTGTAAAATGGGAACTTGACATGGTCGAAATACACGATTGTGTAGAGTTGAGTTGAGTTGAAGAGATCCCGAGTTGTAGATCTAGTTGTTGAGAAAGGTTGATGAGATTGAGAAAGTTTCTAAGTCCAAAGAGGGTGCGTGATTATTAAGTCTTGAGGGGAATTGGTACAGCATGTAGAGTAACCTAGAAACAGTAGAGATTTCAAGTGAGTGAAATTCACCGATCAGACTAGTAGCAATCGTGGAAGAAGTATCCAATATGCAAGTCGGATCGTCGACGGTGCTAAAGAAGAAGAGAAAGGGGCAGAATTCTAGCTCTCCCGCACCACCGAAGAGACATAACAAAATGTCCGCAAGTGTGCAAGGAAAAGGAACTACACAGACAGGGCCATCGAGCTCTGGAGTGGTGGAGTCCGTAGATAGAGGAGGGGTGTCTATTAATGACATCCTTGGCTACATACCTCCTAGTCGGCCTGGTGTGAAGGCCAAGAAGCCCACGAAGAATCAGAAGTATCAGATAAGGATGCCGACGATACCAAAAGGGATGGTATTCACTTAGGACATTGTGCTCGTGTTGATGCAGATGAAATACAAATACCATGACCTGCTTGCACTAGAAGACGTTGCGAGTGAGCCATATGTGTCAATGGTAGCAATCGGAGGTGGGCCAATAGAGCACATCCCATAGGATTGGGTAAGCAGGTTGGCTAGAGCTGGAATACTTAGGCTGATCAACATGCTGCACTTTGGGTGGCTGACTGAAGTAAATTCATCCCTGAAGAAACTTTTGGTGTGGTTCCATGGAGGGGTTTTGTGGTTAGATGAGCCAGTTGAAGTCATGGTGGGGCTGATTTTAGAGATAATGGGGCCACCCAAGGATGGGCCAGACCCCTCACAATATTTTTGTGACAAATATAATGACAAGAAGTTGGTAATGACATTAAAGAAGCACTATGATTTGGAGCGCGACGGGAAGGCATACCGCATTGATAGTATCAATGACCGTGTGGTACATATTGGTGGATGGATTTTTTCCAATAAAGTGGCCAGGAAGAACTGCCTGGTTCAATGTAATTCAGGGGTGGTCGCATGTGCTGATTTGAGTGTGCAAGGCATACAAATGAATTGATCCCTTCTTCTTATGAACTAGTTAGTAGAGGACGTAGTGGCCGCATAGGTGGGTGAAAGACCATTCACATACAATTGGCTCCTAATTTTGATTGCGTTAGTGTCTTGGATGGAGCTAGATGATTAATAGGGTATGGATGTCAAAGCAATAGAGGCATGCAAGGGTGCGAGGTATTAGAATTTATGGTGTGTCATAGAAGTAGAGAGATTGACAGACTACTCGATCCAATTTTGGATATATTGGAAAGAATTGCATGCGGTAGCGAAAAAAGTTCCAAGAATGATGGATAAAGTCATGGACAAATATCAAAGGATTGCGCAGTTTGCAATTAGACCCCATGCTATTCACGTTCAAGCACAAGGGAACACCGCCAGGAAATGGTTGCCAATAAGGTACAAGGTGACTGATGTGGAACTGGAGGAAATGATTAATGATTGTCTCACGGCATGGTGAGAACCATTCATTGTAGCAAAAGTCTCGACGGGACCTCCGATAGATGCGTTTGATGATCCTGTGTGCAAAGATGACCAACAATCAGATGAAAAATCATTGACATAGACACCTATTAACTCGAAAGCACAACGCATATTCAAGGAACTAAGAACAAAGAGGTGCATGAACTAGGGTGCGAGCAGTAGCACCATGTCAGCAATGGAAACATAGTTAAACCATCTTGTCAAGGCTGTCAATGATGCAACCGAGCGGTAGCAAAGGAAATGAAGAAGTCAAGACAAGATGGATTCGCAGAGGTAAGAACCAAATTGGATTTTGTATATGTTTTTGTTTAGAAAAGAGCTCTAGAGAGTGTGACTATGTAGGATTCACATCAATTAGTACTGAGCCCTAGGCTAGGAATGTTCAAATTCCCTCAGCTACGATTGACGCTGGATGAGAGGATTTGAATACCTCCCTACACAAGTTGTAGGATATATAATTGGATATCAATTGGTTGTCCACACAAAAATTGGTACACTTGCAGCGAGTTTCCAACCAGGGGTTGACAGACAAGAAAAAAGAGATCAATGATCAATTTCTCTGATCGCAAGAAAAATAAGAAGCGACGCAGAAAGAAGTCGATGAGTTGCGACGTGCTAAGGAGACGTTGATGGAAAAAAGCATAGGATATAGAAGAAATGAAGAACGCACATGAATATTTGAAGATGAAGAATGCTAAGGCGATCACAGAGCTGAAGAAGGATATCAATAGACCGCCTCATCGTTGAAAAATCCCACCTTTTTTACAGTCGAATACAAGTGGAAGAGGTAGTTGTGAATTCCTGTAATCACATCTATTGAAACATCGCGGAACTAGATGTAGTCGCAAAAGGAAGAATACTTGGGGGAATTATTGTGTAGTTGAAAAAGGACAATTTTTTTTTGAAATCTCTGGTCTATCCAGACATGCCTCCTGAGCAAATTTTTGACTGAAAAACTGCCATAGAGGAAGTGGCGGCACAACCTGAAGAGCTGGAGCAAGGAGGTAATAAGGTCATTGAGGCAATGAAAGAATTTTTTGGCAGCGTCATCCAAGATGCACAGTTAGAGAAACTGACCAAGCAGTTATAGGAAGCAAAAGAGAAACTAGTGACACTGAAGACCGCATTGAGAGCAATGTCGCTTGTCGTCCAGATTACACAATCGACCAAACTAAGGGAGTTGCAACAGTGGGTTGGAAAGGATCAAAAGCGATATCAGAAGAGAAATGACCAACTCGATGAGTTCCAAGACATTGGGGTACACTTTTCTATGAAGTAAATTGTCGCGCTACAAGCTGTACAGGAAGGAAAGAGAGAATTTACCGAAAAGATGGTGGAGCACCCATTGAAGCAAGATTTGACAGGGAGTCGGGAAATTGCTGAGAGAATTCAAGCACAAGTGAAGGAGATCACTCAACAGTGTGAAGACTTCAAACTGAAGATCAATGAGTACACCATGTCCACCTGACATGGCTCGAGGGTGAGCCACAATATTGTGGTGGGGTCCTGTTGGCAGGGGTTTTGGATACATTAGTTGCACAACATCATGGATGTTGCGTAAGCCCAAAACACACCGCGCAAGAGGAATATTTGCGCGCAAAGCATAGATTATAATATCGTTTATATTTTGTGTCACCTTTTTTTATTTTCGACCATATTTTGTGGATATTGGTCATCATTTTGTAAAATCAGTTAAGAGTTAGTTAGAAGTGGACCTTGAATGTAAAGGCACAAGCCTATAAGTAGAAGTAGAGTGCAAGTGTTAGGAGAGTTGTCTAAGTCTATTTGAAAACTGAATCTGAGCTTGATGAAGAATATCTTTTTGAGTATCTGACTAGGATCTGTTGATCTGTGAACTGTGGTTTTTGAGCGGAAGTTGATCTAAATTACTGTGTTTTCTGTTTTACTGTTTTACTATTTTTGTGACTCTATGATGAATGTTAAGCGAGTGTGCGACATGGATCTATGATGTGATGTTTTCATGCTTTAGATGATGTTATTTTACTGAATCTGTTTGTGCATCAGTCTATTTACTGCATTTATAATGGAATGATACGATCTAATGTCTGATTAAGAATAATGATGAATAATGATGAATGATCATGTTAATACTTAAGTAAATGGTCAGATCTATTAATATTACACTGAGTTGTTAATATTTATGCCACATTGTCCCTTCCTATTATGTGGAAACTTGGTTCCGCCATCTCTCCCTCGAACATCTTAGGTGAAACCTCATCCGCTCTGCAAGTGTTGCTGGATAGGGTAAAACCTGTCTGGGCTAGTGCTTAGGGAGATCGTGATGGTTTGGCTGTAGATAAATTCAAAACCCCTGACGATTGTGTTTTGTTGGTTGGGTTTGTGCCAACAGTAATCACCAATCCCCCTCAAAGTTTTACCAAGGAATCTCACATACACCCCTATCTCCTAGGTCTATATCCTGACTTTAACGGTGAATTAATAGGGGTATGCATGTCTCACCAGGTCTTACAACCATATTCCCATTTACATGCAAAATGATCAATTATTTGTTTTTCATGTGTCTTCATGGTGACTACACCATCACCATCTATTTCTTCATCCTCTTTCTTTTCCATTCTCTCTTTCTTTCTCATTTACTTGTTCATTTTCTGCCATTCTCTTTATGTCCTTGCATCCAACCATCTCATTGATGTCCATATAAAGAGGATTCCATATACCGGATTACATGGGTCCTCAGGTACTTTAATCGCCATTTATCTAGGAATTATCTTCACATACATGGCTCATCAATCTTTGTACCACAACTGATATTAAACCATCTCACATTCCTCCCCCAATCAAAGACTCAACCTCTTCGATCTACATCAAGTTAGGATATGAGTATACATCTGGAACCCTTGTACCTACCTATTAGTTCATTCCACACCTGATGCAAAATCACTTCTTTATGAATGAGAGGGATACCTTGTTCTTCTAGCACCCAAGGAAATTACATTCTAACCAACAACCCAAAAATACTACTAGGGTTTTGGGTACCTCAAAAAATGCACCCCATAATTAATTCAAAACCAAGTACAACACAACGAGAAAAACTCTATTCCAAACCATGACAGTGATACTAGTTCTTAGGAATTAAATGAGAATACATTTAATTAATAATGAGATAACACAAATACACATAGAAACACATTTAATATAGACACACCATATTTAGATGGAAAACCAAAAACCAGGAAAAAACACCATAATAGATCTATTATATTCCTTGAACTAAACAGACCAAATAGGGCCAATTGACCTAGCCATCGCTCACCTCTAGGAAAATTTACAATTGATCCTGATCAAGCCTTATAAAAGATTATTTACATGCAATTATACCATGGGATACCAAATACAATTATCCACCAATACCATTGGCCACCAATTCCATGGAAAAATACCATTGGCCACCAATGCCATGGAAAAATACCATTGGCCACCAAGTACCATGGGCCCAAAAGACATGTGTTGAGACCTAAACCATTTGAATCATTCCCGAGTCAAGGTTAACCATTCTAAATAATTTGCATGGAATTATTCTAGCAAAGGTGGGGGGGGGGGGAATAGTCTATAGTTTCCAGAGAATCCTATCCAAGGGCTGTCATCCAACTTTACCTTGTAACATCTTCCAATTTCCAAGCAACCCAATTTCAAAGGAGATGGAAAGGATTAGTATTCTTAGAACAAAAATAAGTTCACACATGAATTATGTACATTGATCGTCAAATTTAGAGTGGTGCTAGTATTACCTTGAATGATCATGCAAGAACCTAAGCATGTAGAGATATATGCAATCCTTTATTGTAATATGACATTATTTATGCGTCGTATTTGCAATATACCCATCCTACTCTAGAGGGTAAGGAACGAATAAGGATGATTTATGATACATTCTTGTTCATATTCTTAATTTGACTCATATTATGATGGTCCTCCACCATCTCCTCGATATATTCCATTAGATACACCAACTACCAATCCACCCATTATTCCACCTATTGCACTAACTACTAATATGATAGATACTATGATCTTATTGGGTGAGATACAATTATGTTGGAGAGATATATCCAAGTATAGTTTCCTTCTTAGGTGGCATAGATATCGATGCATTTGTCTCTGGAAGAGGAACTAGCATTAGTTGGCATGTTTATTTATCCTTGTGGCATATATTTCACAAGTGTATGTGAATTGAGAAGTATATTTGACACTCATATTAATTTTGATATTATCGTTTATGTATATTATGCATTTTCATATCTTATTTATGTTGATGTTGATTGATTTATAAAATGTGTCATGTGTGTTAAGGATTATCATTTCACTATTTTAAAATTAAAAATAGATGTATCAATAATACAAATTTGGCATGTCATTTAACATTTAAATCTATCTATACAAAATCATTTAATTTGGATTGTGATTGCAAAAACTTAAAATCATTTAATGCCATACAATATTTAACTCACTTTCAAGGTGGGTTCTTTGTTGTCTGGAAGATAGAAAATATTGATTAAACATGTTTACAAACTTGATTAAATGATTCAATCAATTACTATATGGTTTGATTAATTTTATAGACCATTGTTTTGGTGAACTATAATTTTAAATTTTATTCTTAAATATTTTTATAAAACTTATAATTACGATATGGTTTGATTAATTTTTTAGACCATTGTTTTGGTGAACTTTAATTTTAAAGTTTATTCTTAAATATTTTTAGAAAACTTATAATTTGAAATGATAAAAATCAATTTATAATAGTAAAATCTAACAAAACAACTATTTCCTAATTTTTTTTATAGTGATAACATCTTTCATATTAAATCATGAAAGCAATTTCAAATTAGATTTGATTAAAGTATTAAAATCATTTTGTTTAATTGAATCTTATATTAAAATGAAATAATTCTATTCTTTATATTAAATGTAGAAAGGGATTAAAATACCTTCAATTAAAGTAACCTAGATGATAATAGTTGATCTTTTTCATATATTTTGGTATTTTATGGGTGGAAAAACTAGACCTATTGGCTTGTAGGGGCAATTTGAGGGGTAGGTTTTGCTTTGGTGATTTGGGATTCAAGAAATTGTGGAGCATATTTATGGAATGCAATGGCATTTAGGGTAAAACATTTTGTGAGAAAAGTTCCAACGTCTATACATGTTCTACATATCAGGATATTTTAGCAACACAAATATCACCTCTATTAGAGATCACATGAGGAAGTTATGCCCCCAAGTTGACTTATCATGTTGACAAACATGATATTGAGTGGATTCCACATCATCTTCCACTAATCATGCATTCAAGAAGAATATTGAGGGTATACAAACCTAACCATAATTTGGATTTGAGGCATGTGAACAAAAACTCTAACAATATACAATTATTAGGGATTTGCTAAATATTGGGAAGCTAGGATAGGAAGGGGTTCCATTCTTATTGTATTATTTATTTTTCCATAGTTGAATATAGAATATATGAGTGGAATCTTGGAGCATAATGGAGGAAGTGGAAGATACTATAGCAACCATATCGCCCACAGTATCCATGGAAACTCAATTGTGGGTGAACTTTATTTGTATTTATATTTCATAACTTAGAAGAAAAAAAAAAGACACAGGCCTTACCTTCTAGATCGTTTTTTCCTATATTAGGTTTTCCCATGGTATACCTTGTGTTCATTGCATAAATGGTGTGTTATATTCTTAGCTTCTCTCATTTTAGTTTCCAATTTATTTCAATATTTAATGCACTAATATATTAATATTAAATTTGAAAACTAAAGTAAAGCATTGCATGATACGAGATTGTGTAATATTTGAAGATTTATTGTGACGAAATATTCTAGTTGGTTATCCACGACAATTTACATATCAATGTTTTTCAATATTAATATGACGAATACTGATAACATATTATGTCTTAAATCATGAAAACATTTCAAAATCAAATTTGATAAATTTTTAATATAACTTTCTTTGATTAAATATTCTATTAAATCATATTTAAATAGCCTTCACTTAAGTAAAGCAACATTGATGACAATAGTTGTAAATATTAATCTTAAGAAAGAGACAACATGTGGATCTTGTAATTACAAATGATTCATAAAAGAGATTTTTTTTTTCAAGATGATCATTGTTAATGGTTGTCAACTTTTCATACACAACATTATAAAATGAAGAAAACCTTATTTTCGTGTTGTATTCATTTTTTAGAAAATTTTCCATTTTCCAGGAACTAATAATGCCTAAATATACGATTTAAATATGTTTGTAAAATTTCCACTAATTATATTTTTTTCCTTCTTGTGATTTGGGTTGAACATTTCTCTAAAAATGTTATTAAATAAATACAAAAATCCATTTAAAGTTGTGATAAAAAAGAATACATATAAATCAATCAATTATATAAAATCATCATAAATGGCACTTACATAACCCAAATGTTGAAATAAAGCATGTACATATTACTCTTCATTGTCATCACCCTAATTATCTTCTTCATGGTTTGGTTCATGTTTCTGCAGGTATTCATCATGAGTGGAGACAGTAGGAGACCCTGCATATAGTTTTTCAACTCTACGTATGTTTCAGACTCTAAGCTGAGTCCATCGTTAGGAGTGTGGTGTCTCAATGGAATCTAGGTTATTTTTTCTTAATAAATAGTTGTTTCCATTCATTTAACTGTTAGCCTAGAGATACCGTGAGATATTAAGACCTTCTTCTTCTCCAGAAGTTGAAATTTATCAAGCGACTCCCTTCCATGGAGGGAGATAATGGTTTGTTTTATGTTTCTGTAGGTATTCATCATGAATGGAGATACTAGAAGACCTTGTGTATAGTTTTCAACTCTACGTAAGTTTCAGACTCTAAGCTGAGTCCATCGTCAGGAGTTTGGTGTCTCAATGGAATCTATGTTATTTTTTCTTAATAAATAGTTGTTTCCAGTCATTTAAATTTTAACCTAGAGATCCCGTGAGATATTAAGACCCTATTCTTCTCCAGAAGCTAAAATTTATCCAGTGACTCCCTTCCATGGAGGGAGATAATGGTTTGGTTTATGTTTCTGCGGGTATTCATCATGAGTGGAGATAGTAGGAGACCCTGCATATAGTTTTTCAACTCTACGTATGTTTCAGACTCTAAGTTGAGTCCATCGTCAGGAGTGTGGTGTCTCAATGGAATCTAGGTTAATTTTTCTTAATAAATAGTTGTTTCAAGTCATTTAACTGTTAGCCTAGAGATCCCGTCAGATATTAA
This sequence comes from Pseudotsuga menziesii, assembly GCA_001517045.1. Taxonomy (NCBI): domain Eukaryota; kingdom Viridiplantae; phylum Streptophyta; class Pinopsida; order Pinales; family Pinaceae; genus Pseudotsuga; species Pseudotsuga menziesii. The sequence continues at coordinate 129,551 of LPNX010273027.1, forward strand.
GACCTTCTTCTTCTCCAGAAGCCGAAATTTATCCAGCGACTCCCTTCCATGGAGGGAGATAATGGTTTGTTTTATGTTTTTGTAGGTATTCATCATGAGTGGAGATAGTAGGAGACCTTGTGTATAGTTTTTCAACTCTACGTAAGTTTCAAACTCTAAGCTGAGTCCATCGTCAGGAGTTTGGTGTCTCAATGGAATCTATGTTATTTTTCTTAATAAATAGTTGTGTCCAGTCATTTAAATTTTAACCTAGAGATCCCGTGAGATATTAAGACCCTCTTCTTCTCCAGAAGCCAAAATTTATCCAGCGACTCCCTTCCATGGAGGGAGATAATGGTTTGGTTTATGTTTCTGCGGGTATTCATCATGAGTGGAGATAGTACGAGACCCTGCATATAGTTTTTCAAATCTATGTACGTTTCTAACTCTAAGTTGAGTCCATCGTTAGGAGTGTGGTGTCTCAATGGAATATAGGTTATTTTTTCTTAATAAATAATTGTTTCCAGTCATTTAAATGTTAACCTAGAGTTCCTGTGAGATATTAATACCTTATTCTTCTTTAGAAGTCGAAATTTATCCAACGACTCCCTTCCATGGAGGGGATAATGGTTTGGTTTATGTTTCCGCAGGTATTCATCATGAGTGGAGATAGTATGAGACCCTGTGTATATTTTTTCAACTCTACGTATGTTTTCGACTCTAAGCTGAGTCCATCGTCATGAGTGTGGTGTCTCAATGGAATCTAGGTTATTTTTTCTTAATAAATAGTTGTCTCCAGTCATTTAAATTTTAACCTAGAGATCCCGTGAGATATTAAGACCTTCTTCTTCTCCAGAAGCCAAAATTTATCCAGCAACTCCCTTCCATGGAGGGAGATAATGGTTTGGTTTATGTTTTCGCAGGTATTCATCATGAGTGGAGATAGTAGGAGACCCTGCATATAGTTTTTCAACTCTACATACGTTTCAGAATCTAAGTTGATTCCATTGTCAGGAGTGCGGTGTCTCAATGAAATCTAGGTTATTTTTTCTTAATAAATAGTTGTTTCAAATCATTTAAATGTTAACCTAGAGATCCTGTGAGATATTAAGACCTTCTTCTTCTCTAGAAGCCAAAATTTATCTAGCGAATCCCTTCCATGGAGGGAGATAATGGTTTGGTTTATGTTTCCGTAGGTATTCATCATGAGTGGAGATAGTAGGAGACCCTACGTATAGTTTTTCATCTCTACATACATTTCAAACTCTAAGCTGAGTCCATTGTCAGGAGTGTGGTGTCTCAATGGAACATAGGTTATTTTTTCTTAATAAATAGTTGTCTCAAGTCATTTAAATGTTAACCTGGAGATATCGTGAGATATTAAGACCTTCTTCTTCTCTAGAATCTGAAATTTATACAGTGACTCCCTTCCATGGAGGGAGATAATGGTTTGGTTTATGTTTTCGCAGGTATTCATCATGAGTGGAAACAATAGGAGACCCTGCGTATAGATTTTCAAATCTACGTAGGTTTCAGACTCTAAGGTGAGTCCATCGTCAAGAGTGTGGTGTCTCAATGGAATATAGGTTATTTTTTCTTAATAATAGTTGTTTCTAGTCATTTAAATGTTAACCTAGAGATCCCATGAGATATTAAGACCTTCTTCTTCTCTAGAAGCCGAAATTTATCTAGTGACTCCCTTCAATCGAGGGAGATAATGGTTTGGTTTATGTTTTCGCAGGTATTCATCATGAGTGGAGATAGTAGGAGACCCTGCATATAGTTTTTCAACTCTATGTACATTTCGGAGTCTAAGTTGAGTCCATTGTCAGTAGTGTGGTGTCTCAATGGAATCTAGGTTATTTTTTCTTAATGAATAGTTGTTTCCAATCATTTAAATGTTAACCTAGAGATCCCGTGAGATATTAAGACCTTCTTCTTCTCTAGAAGCCGAAATTTATCCATCGACTCCCTTCCATGGAGGGAGATAATGGTTTGGTTTATATTTCCACATGTATTCATCATGAGTGGAGACAGTAGGAGACCCTACGTATAGTTTTTCAACTCTAAGTACGTTTCGGTCTCTAAGCTGAGTCCATCGTCAGGAGTGTGGTGTCTTAATGGAATCTAGGTTATTTTTTCTTAATAAATAGTTGTTTCTAGTCATTTAAATGTTAACCTAGAGATCCCTTGAGATATTAAGACCTTATTCTCTAGAATTCTAAATTTATCCAGCAACTCCCTTCCGTGGAGGGAGATAATGGTTTGGTTTATGTTTCCACATTTATTTATCATAAGTGGAGAATGTAGGAGACATTGCGTATAGTTTTTCAACTCTACATACATATAGTTTCTCAAAAACATGTTTTGATATTACCATTGTGACTTAGTACAAAGCACCAATCTCTATCTAACACATCCAAGTTTTGAAAAAAACACTCGGTTGTAGTTTTTTGGAAAATAATTAAGTTCCTTCTTTTCACATGACATATTTTTAGAGTTAATAAATGATATTCCACTATCACAATATTCCTTTGCATTACTCTTGCCAAAGGTATTCCACCACTTCCACCTAAAAATAACATATTCAAAATATGAGAAGTCTACTTGTATGATCTCTTAAATATTTTAGACATGACCTAGTTTCCCCTCAATTAGGTTCTTATCATAGCATATTGCACAACTACATTGATTGAAATTGACCTCCATTCCATAGTCAAGTGTGACATGTCCATTATTGGCACCCTCAATGCAAACATGATCTCCACATGCACCTGTAAAAATGTGAATAAAGAATGATATCATATATTAATAATATGAACGTTAATAAAAACATAATACAATTTAGAATTCAAACATAGAGTATATAATGGGTAATTGATATAGAGAGATAGAGCTACTACACCCAATCCCTATGTTTACTCTGTCCTTTCCACCACTAGAGTAACAATGAAATGTTCCATTATTTTCTATGACCTAGTCACCCACCCATTAGTTGGGATCAATCTGAATTATTTCCTATCATTGTCACATTTTCTTGTCTTCTCTTCATAAAAAATGACCGATGGTTAAATTCCCTTCACATTGTAAATATTAAATTTGTTGATGGCACCAATTTCTAAATTCACTGATGTATTCATGGAATCAAAATATTTGTATGAGATCAAGTATACATGATCAAGTTTAGTGTAAACAACTACATTGTACAAAAATTGCAAAAGATAAGTGACCTACTCTTATTATGTTCCTTTTTCTATTGATTTGGAATAACTACCTGTTGGCCTGTTTTTCTAAACTAGGCCAATAAGGAAGTTTTGTCCACACAATCAGCTTAAAGCAGCGTCCGGTGTGTTTGGATTAACAAAACCTCGGAGGTTGTGGTCCTGCTACCAGCTGAATTTTCTCTTAAGGAGAAATTAAAACCAGCAAAATCTAACCTATCCTAATGTTATTTCTACCTAAATAAATCCTATAATTGACTTTAACTATCTAAATGATCTAATGGTTGCTTTCTTGAGGAAAGACTTCAATTTTAAAGAGTTTTATGAATATAAAGATTTGTAAAAGTACACTAAAATTCTATAAATTGATTTAACAGCTATTAATTGGAATGTACTAAAATAAAACGTAATTAAAAAAACTATTCTCTATGTCCTATCTCAGTTGAGAGCATTTCTAAAAACTAGATTAATTATTAATCAATAAAAGATGAACAAAAAGACTAAAAGCATAATTCAAATAGACACATTTAAATCATGAATAATAAGTCACTCTGTTATATGACAACAGAACTGAAAAAACAACTGAAAATAAACAGTTAATTTTAACTTTTTGAAATTGATAAATAATTAATTATCAACATAGCTATTTGAATTTAATATAATGTCTATTATAAAAATCACTGTCAACACACAAATGATATTTTTAACAGACAGAAGAGTATATCATTATAGCTTAAGTTTATAGTAAAAATACTAATAAAAACAATCATAACGATATATGTGTTCAAAATGTGATATTGAACTGACAAAGTGTAAAATGTAATTAAACACATGTATATCAAAGCATAATGTGTTAATATTTAAGAAAGAATATAAGATGCTGAAATATATATAATATATCCAAAACGAAAATACCAGTAATGGTATCAGTCTGTAGATGTCCAGTTGTATTCACATCCAAAGATTCAACTTCAAGAATGAAATAACACCAGCAACAAAATATATTTCCAGTATGTTTTCTTCAAACACTCCATCCTCAGTTCATTAAAATTCCTATCTTATATAATACTACGATTCAGTTTTCCGTATTAATGTTACATGCAACATTATAGGGCTCCTATAACTAAAAAGAGAATCAAATCTCCTACATCAAACACCTGTCACTATAAATAGAAAAACGACTAGCCTGGGTCCAAGTACTTGAAAAATTCTTGGCCATTGTTGAAACTCCAACTTTTAATAAGCAGCCACATCTCCATGCCAACGTATTAACAACGTCCTGAAATTATGGAGAGAAGTGATGACAAACCCACCTGCGTTTAACAAACGAGGTATCTCATTAAAGCTATTTACAATAAATACAATAGAATAAACTAAGATTTAATGCATGCCTGTAAAATCGCAGATTTTACAAGCATGTACTACAAAAAATATTTCATTACCTGTTGACAGCAATACGATCCATGCACTTTGAAAAGGAAAATGAGAAAAATCATCATGTTTTACTTTGAAGAGCGATTACTCTTCGTGCTTCAGCCAGTTTAGTCTTTAACCTGATAATCTTTACGTTTTGTTTTTCAATTCTTTCAAGTAGGTGCTGGTTTGTACTTATTATTGACCTCTTCGATTTTTTATACTGATTCTTTTTAGCACTTAATTCTTTCCATCTACTGATCCAATCCAGCAACTCTTCTCTAAATGTTCTATTTTCCTCTTCTAACAATGTTGTACTGGATAGGCAATGCTTGAGTTTATCCTTTAACTCTGTAATTTTATCCTGGTATGCATTATCTAGTACATGCTACAGAGTCTCTTCTTCATTGGCTATCTGAGGAGAAATAGGGCTGTCAATATGTTGACTAGACGATGGTTCAGGGTCTGCAATGCCTGTGTCTATACCTGATTGAGTAACCTCGGCCCTGCCTGATTTTGCATCATTACCCTGTACGAAAGTAGGATTACTTACATGACTAGCATCAGGGATAGATGACGGGATGTCATCTTCAATATGGACGATGGCAGGTTGAGAAGCTTGTTGATTAACCATAAGACCCGAAATTGTATGGGTATTGTTCATACTCCTAGTAACCCTCCTTGAAAGCGATAGATTTTATGAATCAAACCCTTCCTTGTCATAACAAATCTGGGCAAGATGGTCTAATCTATGCATAGACTCCCTACTGTGTTCATAAGGTTTATTTAATTCAGATAGATTTTTACATTCATCAACATTATCAGTTTTGCTTTTGTTTAATATTTCTTTTGTTTCTGTAGGGGTGCTATGACCTTTAACAGATAAAGGCTGATTCAGGACTGTTTTACACCCACAAGGGACTGTATTCCCGTCATCATCATTACTAATCCCTTCATTTATGGGTATACCAACTTCCCCGAACCCTTTTTCCTCCGATATAATTTCAGGAGTATTATTAACTTCAGACTTTATAGTTTTTCACTTTTTACGAATTCTTGGGGAGGGATTCGGCCAGTACTGCGTCGGCCCCAACTGACAATCGGCTAAAAAACTATCCCATGACTTGCCATTTTTAGACAATTGGTGTTGCACTATCATTTTGATTAACCCGTGGTGGAAAAGACTTCTATCAGGGTTACTAAAACTTCTAACTACCTGTGACATTTTCTTTAAACTTTGCCATAAATAAAATGGCAAATTGAGCTTACAACCCTGTAACGCTAACAACAATCTTAAATGGTAATAGTGTAAATGGGAGAAATGTCCGTCACAGGAAATGTACCTTACCAGTATTTCGTAATAAGCTCTCCATTCGGGCTTCAAAAACTTAACAGGGACACCTATCTTCAGCTTAGTATTCTCCAGCAATGGCAGTAGCAGAGATAAACACCTCTTCTTATTAACCTTGCTACCCTTAAACCAACGTTCTCCAATTTGCGGGAGCTGTGTCACTGCTGCTATCTTGTATTCATTAACAACGAACTCAAAACCCCCTATCTGCACACTGTCGTCTTTAAAATTCATGGCAAACATTTTAGTCACTTCTGCATGATGGCCATCGAAACTCCAAAAGAATTGCCCCCACCCAATTTTCTCGAATCTCAGAGCCACCTTCTCGTCGGCTTCTATGAGTTCAGAACCAGAGATTTCAAATCGGTTCAATGGAGCCATATTTTCCTCCACGCTCTCCTAGCTTCGAACTGAAATGAACAGAGAGGTGAACAAGGAGGGAATAGGTACCCAAACGTATGACATGATGTGTAGTCTTCGCATGCTTCGGATCTGACGGATATGAGATCTATGGACTCGACCATTTTTAGCCGAACCTTAGTAATGATGAGTGCTGCAACTTAACATTAGCAATGATATATGCAGGTTTATCTACGATTTAGCCATGACTAGTAGTGATACTCAACCAAATCGGCGTACCAGAGATCTTGTAATTGACGGATCATAAATCCAAACATTGATTATGGGCAGTGGCTAATAATGAACTCGTACATCGTAGTGAATTGGAATGACTATCAACATTTAAGCATGTTAATACGATGTATCAATATGTTTATAGCTGTCGATTTATCATGAGGTGCAAGCCACATCTCTGTGCCAACTCATTGATCCGAGTGACAAATGTTATCGATTGGACACATGGCCCTTCGTAGACTCAGTCAATTAAGCCTTCTTCTAGTTTTAATGTGAAAGGTGGTGGCATACGAGGCAATATAGTGATGAAATCACATATTCTAATGTTGACATGATAACTAGCGAAATGGCTTGATTTTATATCTATGTTATGTATATACATAGGCCTAGTTTTAAATCTTTCAAAGATCCTATATATGAATATCAAACATTAAATTGATAGGATATTTAAATGATAAAACTATAATATGTGAAAAATCCTATATGAAAATCACTTATTCATTAACTATAATATTTACAAAAATCATAGTAAGGTATTACAATGAAATATAAACTTTAAAAGTCACCTTAGTTCTATGAACTTAGGACTAGTAATACCTCACCTATATCCAGTTTTACAACAAACACAAGATGTGTTTTATTATTTTCCCCTTGGCAAATTATTCTTTTGAATTTCTTAAATCATATATAGTCACATAAATTTATCTTAATGATTGAATTAATTACATGAAAATTTATGAAACTAACTGACAGTTTTTAATTGCCAAGTTCACTAGCATGTTTTCACCAACTCCTAAAATATCATTTTACTCTTCTTTGATTGAGAGTACCTTCAGAATCAAAGATTCTGAAGGTGCTCTTTTATAATTTTGAATTGGTAAATCATAGAAAGAGCTGATCTCTCTTCATCTTATTGAGAAATGAAGAGGTTGTTGCTAGCTGCCAACAAATGGCGACAACCTGGGCGAACCAGTTATCTCTGCTCATACAAAATGCTAAAACAAAATCTCAAAACTTGTTAAAAACAATAAAAAATTCTTTATCTACATAAACCATTATTAACTCATACTCATAAGTGTAACTCAAAAATATTCCATCTTTTAAATCAGAAATTTGATTAGGGAGAAACTTAAAATATCTTGGTCGAAACAAAGTACTTCATAGTAAGGATAACCTATACCATCAGCATAGAGTATAGAAATATACTTCTCTGAAAAACTTTCCAGAATTTGTTCTATAATATAATAATTTTCTTTTTGTTTGCTTTTCTTTTCTTTTAAAACAATAATTCTGCCTAAAGACTACTATCTGGGTATGGTATCCCAATGTGATAGTATCATTCACGAGAGCTGTTTGAAATAAGCAAGTCGGCTCGTGATGAGACCTCTTGTCTTTTAATTTTTTAAATCAAAATCCATCACTCTGGTGATCAGAAATGAAGTTATTCCAGACAGCACTGATGATCATGAGTAGGCCGGCTCGTGATGAGACCTCCTATTCTTCAGTCAAAAGTTATGTTTTTATTGCAATTTTATCTTTTAAATTTCATAAAATGAGAGATCATTACCCAGCATGGTGACCAAATGGTAATGTCAGTCATTAATATCACCAGAAAATGAATCAGTTGGCTCGTGATGAGACCCCTTATCTTTTGGTTTAAAACCAAAAGCCATTACTAGTTTCCTAATAATGTCATACTAGTGATATTTGTGATTCTAATCGGACCGGCTCATTACTGAGACTGTCTGTCTCTCACTTTAGCATTTTATTGACTGGAACAAATCCTAAATAGTTTTCAGATGATAAATACTTTTCTAAGACTGATGATAGAGATTTGTAAGAGTTTTTCAGAAGTACAAGCTTCGAAGAAGATATTTAATAAGCATCTCCACTTTTATAAGAAAATAACAAGATAAGGAATAATATGAGAAACACTTACAAAATACAAATAATGAAGGTTTTTTGCAGATTTTAAGAAAATTTGATCATCCTGAACAACTTTTAAAAGATTTCATTCCATAATTTTCAGGCTGAAGAGCAAACTGATTTTATTTATTTACATTTATTTCTACAGCTGCTAATTACAGATTACTGACTGACTGGCAACTTATATACAAAATTTTGACAGTCTGTAATATTTATCTTGACAGAGAAACTGATTGAAATAACAGCATGATAAATTATAACTTTGTTTATATACAAAATCATAAATTTATTTACAAACAACAATCAAATTATATACATTTTAAGACAGAAAATATTAACATAAATATTTTTTTAGAATCAGTCCATTCACAGGGAATGTTTCGGACTGTCCTTCAAGTGTTTGCAATCGAAAGGTACTTGGGCCTATTTTCTTAGAAATAACAAAGGGACCTAACCACAGTTTCTGAAACTTAGTATGATCTCCCTTTTCCTCGTGAGCTTTATCCCATTTTAAAACTAAGTCTCCCACCTGAAATTCTCGACTGGAAATAAAATATTGGTCAAACCATGATTTCACAATCTGTTGATGTTTTGCAAAGTGTTGTTTTGACTTTTCTCTTTCTTCTTCTAGTTTTAATAAAGTATTAATTCTCTTTTCCATTGCTGGACATTCTTCATCTTGAACAGACTGAGCTAACTGTAATGAAGGTAAGAACAGATTTGGTGGTAAAATAGCCTCAGTTCCATATACTAAGAAGAATGGTGAGTTACCTATCGCAGCCTTAGGAGTTACTCTGTCTGCCCAAAGGGAATTTACCAATTCTGTATGCCAGTTACGATGATGAACTGAAATAGTTCTTTTGAAAATTTTTAATCAATTTTTGTTGGTTGATTCAGCTAGACCATTCACATGGGGGTGATAGTTAGCTGAATACCTGATTCTTATTCCCTTCTCTAAAGCAAACTGATTTAACTCGATTGATGAAAAATACGAAGCATTATAAAAAACGAGGGAATCGGGAATACCAAATATTGTTATGATAAGGAATTCTAAAAATAGTATAACTTGATTGGTATTTACTACTTTCAATGGTGCAACTTCAGCCCAACGAGTGAAATAATCGGTTGCAATTATTATATATTTGTGTTTCATAGATGAAGGATGATTTATTGGACCTACTATATCAATACCCCATTGCTGAAAAGGTATTTCAGCTGAAACAGGTTGTAAAGGAAAAGCAGATTTTTTAACCCTTCCTGCAGCGAGTTGACATTCTTGACATTTTCTGACAAAGGAATAGGAATCTCGAAACAAGGTGGGCCAGTAATAACCAGCCTGCAAAATTTTATGTGTAGTGGTCTCTCCCCCAAAATGACCTCCTGCTGGTCCAGCATGTAACTCTTTCAGAATTACTTCTGTTTCATCTTTATCTAGACATCGAAGGTATACTCCATCTGAATTTCTCCGAAAGAGGATATTATCAATTAATAAATAAGGAGCAGACTTCAATCTGAGTGCTCTTTTCTTCTTTGGTTCTAAGTAATCAGGGGTAGACCCTGTTTCCAAAAGTATCCGTATGTCTATATACCAGGAATCTTGAGGGGCAGACCCTGTTTCCTTTTCATACCATTGGGTATTTTCTCAACATAGGTGCCAACAATTTTGGATCATTCAACAAACATTCCCCATTTAAATTAAACAATTTAATAATTGTTTCTCCTTCTCCGTTTCATATTCCCTAAGCTAGTTTGTTGGTGGTGTTATGTTGGGTCTCTAGGTTCTCTTTAGTTTACCATTTAAATAAAATGTTCATCTTATATAAGGGTGGTATTATGGGAGTAATACCTTGGATAAGTCATACACCAATTTCATATGTTATCATACCACCTAGCCATTATGGAATGTCCACAAAATCTACATCTGTGATACCATTTTTTTACAATACCTATAATGTTATTGTATATGAAACATTTTCATTCCAAAGAAGATATTTACACCAAATTAAGTATGCCAAATAATTTTATGGATGTAAAAAAATAGACCAACATGATTACTAGAGAAAAATCCTAGCCTGGGATAATCATGTGTCATGTACACACACATGCCATACAACATAAAAGACCTCTCTTTTAATATGGGTCTTAATACATCATACACCTAGATCCATTCCCATTGTCAACACTCATATTTTCCTTGGGTTGTGTCAAGGAAACCCCGAGGTAACCACAAAACCACTTTAGACTGTATCTCTGACCTAATACAATCAGAGAGGCATCTCTCAATATTTACAAAGCATTCTTACTCAAGATATTGAGTCAATGACAATTAGAGGGTCATATTTCTGATAGGACAAGTTTGTTTTAAAGGATTTGGAAGGACAATCATGGAGGATACCATTGGGAAATGGAGTCAAAGATTAGATCCGAGTAAGGTTGCAAGAGGTATGGATTTGACAGGTTCATGGATAGAGGAAAATTAAACACCATTTCCTTAGTATTGAAGCATTTGTAGGTTGATTAGAAAGCAAGTAAGACAATTCATCTAAACATATCACCTAACTAGGGTGAGTTCTGTGAAAACTTTAGCTGAAAATTGTTTAAAACTGTTTGAAACAATGGTCCTAGAGCATCCAGGATGAATTCTAGTCCATAAAACTATTGCTCAAACATGAAGACAAATAAAAAATGGAGTGATAGACTGGAAAAATAATTACACAAGAAGATCACTTACTGAATAAAAATATGGCACATGCATCTCTGCCATGGAAAGGTTCAAGATTCCTCCTCTACAATTTTATTCATCTCTGGAAAACTAAAACCTATTACAATGAAGAGACTCTCTGCTCTTAAAATTCCAACCCTAGATCTATCAAATACATATGAATTTATAGTAAAACAATATTTTCCCTGTCTTCAATTCGAAATCTAACTAAACTCTAAAAATAGAAACAATTAGAACTTATTTGCTTCATTTCATGAAGTAGACTGTTTAAAAATATGATTCAAATACCCACTTGCATATCTCAAATGGTTCCAGCTGTGTGAAATATGAGAATGGTTTTTCTAACTAACCATGTTCTCAACAAAACCCATGTCTTCATTTTCTGATATTCTCCTCCAGCTCATCGTAATCTGCTTTGGAAATTGATGACTCAGACAATATTATTTTTAAATTTCTGAAAAATCCCCTGTAGAGATGACTTCTATTCTCCCAACCTGTGTTACCTGAGTAAAAATTGAGAGAGGTTATTGTATATTATCCTTTTATTAAGAAACTTTTCTCTCAGTTTTTCAAAATTCATATTTTTTTTGTGAAAATAGTTGATTGAAATAAATGACTAAAACCGTCATTCTCAGAAAATTTAAAACTTCTTCCTCTGCACTGATGCTGCCTCAAAGAATGAGTTATGAATATTGAAATTTAATTAACTCAAAATAAACAATAAATCAAATTAGTTTCATTGGTAGTCACAATTCAAATTGATTCTTGCAATCTCACAAATAACCCAATATCTACAATCATAGTCATATCCATAAACTCTCTTTGAATTATCTGAAAACAATGAAGATCTCTATGACAGATATTTGTTGAATTGTAATTTCTATGAATGTGTTGGACATTAAAACACCAGTCTTAAATACACCTTCAAAATCATAACTCTAATTGTATCATTGTTTATTTAATTCATGTAATTCCTTTAATTAAATCCCTTGTTACCAATATGAGTTCCATTAACAAATTTTGTGTTCTCCCATGTAATGTTTGTTTGTTGAATATACATATGATCAATACCAATCAATACCAATACCACTCAATGTTGTAGGAGGTCCATCCATGCTCAGTGCCACACTTGGCAAAGCCCACGCTCCATTGGTGCACACAATACCGGTTTCATCACGAGTTGTGATTTCTTTTATAACCATTCCATATGTGATTGCTTTGAAGCCCACATGATCAACCTGGATTAAAACATTAAGGATAATTATAAATCAAATTATTATTTTAACCCAATCCTTGTATAAATTTTAGTCTGTTAAATTGAAGACTTATAAAATTTCAGAATTTCGCTCAACTTTTCAATATTAAACTATTGACACTTTCACTCAACGGAATCATTCCTGTTCTTTTATTTGTTTGGAAAATTAAATTTGGACCAAAACGTGTCTTCAATTTCACCATGAACATTGTTGATCCTAGATTTGTTAACATTTTTGGCAGTTAAATTACTCATTTAAACATATGTTTTATTATCTTTTTGCATATTTTATGTCACGCAGATCACTATTCAGCCTAGGTATGAATGTATTTAAGGGTATATAAAATCCATTTATTATTATCATTTTATGATTTTATTGATTTTATTGACATTGTTGAAACAAATTTGATATATTAATTGATATGTACATTTGTTTGTATTTTATATAATCTTTTTGGATGAATTAACAACAAACACGCATTGAGCTATCCATGTGCACAGCACGTCCAACTCACCATCCAGCTCGATGCGTGAAACTCGTTGGCAGGTTTCCAGGAATTTAAATGTTGTTACTATAGACCATAGTCCTTAATCACACTAGCAAAGAGACATCGCATTCATTCTAGATCTATGCACAACATATCCAACTCATAGTCCAGCTCGTTTTTCAGCTTTCCGTCCAAATCGCTAACTAGATTGCACATTGTTGATAACCGATTCTAGGCATTAAAATGATTGAAACAGCCTGCGAACCATTTACTGTCCATGCATCTGGGTAATGAAGCTCGCTTCTAGATGATCTGCCAGCCTGCAGCCTCCTTCGTTGACACCTCACCAACAGTCCACGTGTTGGGTTGATGCATTTAACCCACATTCCAGAAGAATCACCCATGTATGTTGTCTCTGATCGCCACCACTTCACCGGTCACGCTAAGTAAGGAGATGTGTGCCACATCACGTACACTAAAGAGAACCATTTGTGCTAAAGAGGGAGCCTATGTGTTACACCGTCCAATGAAGAGAGCCGATGCGCGTTGAAGAAGGAAGATGTTGTGCGTTAGAGTTTTATTAGTTAAATGCCTTTATGGATTGACTAAATTTAGAGAGCAGTCGACCACTAAAGGGTCGACTTGCTCATCCCTGTAAACATTGTATATAAACACCTCCTTGTGCAGAGTTAGAGAGTTGATCATTTCATTTGTTAGACAGTCATTTTTGAACATAAGGATTATGTAACTATGTTCCATCATTTTAATAAAGAGTTGTATGCTTTGTTGTTTATGAATGTGTTTGAGTAAGCATTAGCCAAGCACCACCCCTGATTGCTGAGAGGGATCCTCATCAACCAGAGGTTCATTCTTTTGTGTATTTTTGTTATTTTCTTTCTGTTATAGCTAATTTATTTTATTTTCATTAGATTACTGTTATTTCCTGTAATGTATTTTATTTCTAAAATTAGATAACTAGTTGTGCACACAGTTTGCTTTCAGATTTGTTTTCAGTCATTTCATTTCCAGTTTATTGTTCAGTTTATTTGCAAATAGATATAATAGATTGCTTTTAAATAGATTCAGTTTTGTTTATTTCCTTTCTGTTATAAGTTATGCAATTTGAATTTCAGTTTGTTTATTAACATGAACTGATTTCTTTATATTCATGAATTTGTTTAAGTTTATTTCACTGTCAAATTTGCTTAATAAGTAGGTTTACTTATTGGCTTTATGCATTAGATTTACATCTCCACGAATTTAGCTGAAGATTAGCTCATTTAGGTTAATTTTTGTCATTTAAACTGTGCAGACTGTCATTCGAACAACTTGTTTAAACTGTCATTCAGTCACCCCTTTCATACCTACAATTCAGTCTGTCCAGCCCATAGTTTCATTTTTATTTTTTTAATGTGTTTTGAAATTGTTTTAAGTTATGTTTCTTTAATATTTAAAGTATGCTTTGAATGTAATAGTTAGATGATAGTTCTATTTTACATTAAAGTTAAAATTAGATTGTTTTAGGTTATTTATTAAAAGTTACCTTACTTCTTTTCACCTTGAATATGTGTTAAGCTATTTTATGTTTTTTTTTTCTTGAGATTGTTTCTGATTTCCTTTTACTGATGTATTGTTTTATGTTCATGCATTTGGATTGATTTATATGTTTGCATGTAAAATTCAGTGTTATATGTGTTATCCTTAACATGTTTTTAGGTTGTTCCTTTTTACATTGTGTGATTACTGAAAGAGGCTTGTAGGACATAATTCAAAGATATTCCTATTAAGTTTTCTACTTGTTTCTTTTTATTAAGTTTTCTACTTGCTTATAAGTTAGGTCTTCCTTGCATCTTAGTTTTCCATTTAAAAAGTTAGTTGTTGATAATATATTTTCCAGTTTAAAGTTATTTATTTATAAGAAATTATTAATTATTTAGTTTATTATTTTGTTCTGGTTTAATTCCTTTAATAGTTAAATTCTTAGGCGTTTGACTCAGTTTTTCATTTTGAAAGATCTTTCGATCTTTTGTTTGTTAAAATATTTCCACAACACCATGAGAACCCCTCTACCTTCGCATATATTTTGTGTCAAATCTAAGCCTACCAACCCCAGTCGATAATTAAAGATTAGGTGAATTAATCTAGACATTATAACACCCAAACATTTTGGCGTCGTTGTTGGGGATTTTTTCTGTAAGGTAGAGTAGAAATATTTATGGAGTTTAGTAATAGGCTGGTGGCAGGGGAGCAGTAATACGAGAGGTAAGAACATGCGCATCTTTTATAATAGGCGCCCCCAAATTCAGTAGTAGTAGTAGCATAGGTTTTCTTTAGTTTAAACTTTTTTGCATGAGCAGACTTAGAGATCCTCAGGGTAGATTTGTTAAGAGCGGAAAACTTATTGAATCCCTGCTAACTTTTGTAGGGGATGTAATTCCCAAACTAATAACTCACTAGAAAGGTATCGAAAGACACCGGTCAGAGGTAGTTCTACCCAAAAACCCAAAGAGACCCCATCAGGGGATCTTACTGGGAAAGCCATAGAGGAATAAGGAACCTTGACAGGAGGAAATAGGACCCCATCCCTGAGGAAGTTCAAGAAGATCAGCCACTAGGAATATTTAACCCTCCACTAGTCTTAAATCCAATTAACACAACTTTCTCACTAGTAGGAGATCTGAACTTCGTTGACTTTGTTGATCCTACCCAAGTAAAATCTCTCTTTGGAACCTCCGTAGATATAGTCATCTCACAAATTGAAACTTCCACAATAGAAACTATTATCCTCCTAGGATTCAATAAAAACACGGTTGATCAGAGGAATATCTCTCACGAAAAAGAATGTTGGGATTCCCCATTGTCACCTCGAAAGGGGCCTCCTAGGTATATTTATGTTAAAAAACCAGCTTAGATGGAGAGATGGGGAGAAAACGAAGATCACGATGAATTTAGAAACGACGAAGGAGAAGGGGAAAATTGAACTGAGGCCACCTTTGGGTTCCCTATTTTAGACACGATGTAGGATGTAACTATGAAAAACATCCCTCCTTCCTCCTTACCTACTTTCTATGGAAAAAGTAATGAGTACCCGGACACATTCCTGTTCGAGTTCGATATCCTTTGTAGGAGCTATAATTGTCTACAAGATGCTCACAAACTAAAACTATTTCCCGCTACACTAAAAGATTCCACCTTGAGATGGTTCATGGGATTAGGTGAATTCACTATCAGGACTTGGGACGATATGAAAAATTAATTCTTGCAAAAATATCAAGAGTATTGCAAACCTAAGGACTCTCGACATGATATATTCAATATACAACAACTTGAAGATGAGTTCCTGGAGAATTATCTCAAAAGGTTCGTTTATACATTACATAAATAAAAAATATAGCGACCTCCGAGAAGACGCAGTACGTACACTTTTCCTTAAAGGGATCTCTGAGGACTTGTTGGAAAGTATTAATCTCATGGAGGCTGGTGGTATTTCTCATAAAACCTTTGCACAAATCGGTGATATGTGTAAAATTTATTCTAGAAGTAGGGGGAAAGTTGGGCAAAACTTTCGAGAGCCTTATAGTAGAAATGTAACAGGAAACGTTCCTAGTTCAGGTGGAGTTACAAGAGTAGAGTTAGGAAACCTATTAGAGATATTCAAAACTGATATATTAAGAGCAATGGGTTCTCAACTAGATGATTTACAAGGCAAGAAAAGTTAGGATGAAGAATGAGTAGCAATGAGCATCTTTTGTCCAAAATGTAGGACCAAACATCCCCAAAGGGAATGTCCATTAAACAACATGTCTGTATGTCACATCTGTACAGAAGAGCATCCAACAGATAACTGCCCATCCTTTCCTGGGTTGCAAGCCATCTATAAGATTGGGGATGTAGTTGAAACATCTAGGAGGTCTCCCTCTGGAGACCTAGAGACCAACCAGTATATCAATACTTTCCACCACAACCCCCACTCTATTATCCTCTATATCAACCACCTCAACAATAGAACAATTCAAGTTGGCATAATTGACCACCCTAGTACCCTCCTCCTCAATTTCCACAGTAGAAATATCAGTCACAAGGGTGGAGAGGAAAACCATATCCTCAGTGACAATCTGTCCCTACACCTAATCATCCTTATCCTCAGCATCAAACAAATTTCCAACAAATTTCTCCTGGATTTGTACCTCCAGTTCCTTTTATCACACAACAACCTCATCATTTTCAGAACACAAATACTCCTAGACCGACATTATTACCTACGCAAGCGATCCCTAACCCTAATAATAAACCAAATCAAGCTCTTAACAACATTGAGTTGCAAACTCTTCCATCGTACCTTATTTAGAATGTACCTATACATGAAATTCAATTACGATCTGGAAGAGTTGTGAATGATAAACCCAAGTCATCATTCATCATTCATGAAGCAAATGAAGAAGAAGAATATTCAAATGAACTCGTGAATGATGCTATTTTGGAAGATATGAACATTCCGAAGGTTCCAGTACACACCCATCCTCCACAAGAAACTATTTAGGAGCAAAGAATTCCTCCATTCCTGGAAAGACTAGTGATAGAAAAACCTATAGTTCATCAGGAGTATAACATTTTGAATAAATAAAGAATATCTGTATCAAAATCCCTCTATTACAAGATATCAAGGACATACCAATCTATAGTAAGGTAATAAAGGATCTATGCATTAAACACTCAAGGAAGAAGCAAAATGACCCTATCGTAATTCATATTATAGGAGAGATGTCTGAATGTATCATAGATCAGTCCTGGATTGCAAAATATACAAATCCAAGAGCCCCAGTAGTGACTGTAATTATAAACAACACCGCCATAGAAAATACATTAATCGATTTGGGATCTTCCATCAACATGATAACCACCACAGTCTTAGAAGTTTTACAGTTAGGATAATTTCTCCGACCTACCCCTTCCATCCTAGAACTAGCAGACCATACTACGATAAAACCGTATGGAGTCCTGGATGACATTATCGTATCAGTAGCCTCATGGGAATACCCTGTTGACTTTATGGTCATAGAATCAAAGGATCCTTCAAAAGGGAATCCTATTATCCTGGGAAGACCATGGTTAGCCACTGCTAATGCTTTTATAGGATGCAGGGATGGAGAGATGACTATTTCCAATTGGTTGTCTACACAGAGACTTATTTTATACCCCCCAGCACAACCAATAACTAAAAACCCATGATGGTTAAATTGTTCTTTCAGGGATGAAGACTTTGATGACCTCTCCCTCCCTAGTGATTTATCTTGGGCACTTCGGGAGCATACCACTGAGAATGTATTAAACCATTTTGTTTTTTCAACAATTTGTATAGATCTCCCTTGGTCTTTTGCTCAATTCAACCATATTTTCGGAGACGAGTTTCAAGAGAATATGGCTCTCTCAATGTTTACAGAGACACCTTGTGTCTTCATGATTGAAGAGCATACAGGACCATATACTATACCTTGTGAGGTTGTCTCTTGATATTTTTTACATATAAACATAGGGTTAAATGAAAACCAACAAGCACAACTGCTTAAAGTTATTAAAAAACAAGTTAGAGCATTTGCATGGGAATACACCGATATGAAGGGTATACACCCTGACAATTGTATTCACCATATTTACATGGATCCAAATATTTCACCTATAAGGAAGCCACAGCGGAGGATGAATCCTTCTCTAAAGGACATAGTGAAAGAAGAATTACAAAAACTACTCACTGATGGTTTCATCTATCCTATCTCCGATAGTAAATGGGTGTCTCCCTTAGTGGTAGTCCCGAAGAAAGTCACAGGGAAATGGCACATTTGTGTTTATTTTAGAGAATTAAACAAAGGCACACTTAAAGACTACTTTCCTTTACCCTTTATTGATTAAGTGTTAGATATGTTAGATTTTTATCATTCAAGCTAGCATTATCTTAGGATATTTAACTGAAAGAATAACAAGCACAACAATAAAACATAAGAGATAATGAACACAAAGTTTTTACTTAGGGAAACCATAAAGGAGAAAACCCCACAACTTCTTCAGAGATAGAATCAACACCAAAAGAAAAACCCCAAAAATAGTAAGATGATCTCTCGACAGTAGTAGTCTCTCTCTCTCTCTCTTGTCCCAACAACTTCTTCTCTCTCAGTTATGTGCTACAACTGAGTGTGAGTGAATGTTTGATAAATAGAGAGGCTCACTATCTATTTATACTAATTCTTGGCTTGAAAATAACTCACTAGGGACGACTTCTCTAGGAGAGTCTAATAACCCTAGGGCCCCATAACTGCGAGGAATTTAACCCTTGATCAATAGGAGGGTTACCCACAATGACTTTACATGACTTGTTTACATTATTGAATCTCCCGATAGGAACATCGGGGCATGACATGACTCAAATACATTATAGACACTTCTTGGAATAAACATCGGGGTACAATACATAAGATATACAAGTGAATACATTCTGAAGTTACAAATACATCAACACTCCCTCTTAACTAGGAAGGTATTCTCTCAACACAATTTTATCAACACAAGTCTTCTTCTCTGTATCATCTATATTATCTTCATCTTCAAGTCATATTCATCTGGATCTGGATCATCACTCGATCTAGATCATCATCACTGAATCTGGATCATCACTCGATCTAGATCATCATCACTGGATCTGGATCATCACTGATAGATCATCACTGGTCATCATCATGAGTGCTATCTCTTGATTCTTCTCATCATAGGAAGTTCTAAAGAGCCAACCCTTTTTCATGTTGGTTGTAGGCCTAGCCTCCAAGTAGGTCTTCATCTTCTTCAGCACTTATATCTGACCGATTCAGAAAGGCCCGACCATCACTTACATATGGCCATGGTTGAAAAATCATCGCAAACCACGTTAGAAGGCTCAACACTTATATCTGACCATGATAGGAAACCCATCACACATCATGTCAGAAAGGCTCTGCAATTACATCTGACCATGATAGGAAACTCATCACACATCATGTCATAAAGGCTTTGCACTTACATCTGGCCATGATAGGAAACTCATCACACATCATGTCAGAAAGGTTCTGCACTTACATCTGGCCATGATAGGAAACTCATCACACATCATGTCAGAAAGGCTCTACACTTACATCTGGCCATGATAGGAAAATCACCACACATCATGTCAGAAAGGATATGCACTTACATATAGCCATGATAGGAAACTCATCACACATCATATCAGAAAGGCTCTCAACCCCACGCTGAGTGTCGGTCCCAGACAGAACAAATTCCTGGTAATTGACCAGGTTCCTCCATTCTCCCAGAGAATGGCCTCTCAGCAATAAGCTGATTATTCCTGGTAACTAACCAGGTGCCTCCATTTAGAGAATGGCATTCAACGCTTATATCTGATCATGTAAGAGCACATCTCATAGTCACCTCAGAATGGCTCAGCACTCACATCTGACCATGGAAGGAACCAATCCTCTCACCATGACAGAATGGCTCAGCCCTTACATCTAACCATGGAAGGAACCAATCCTCTCACCATGTTAGAATGGCTTACGGAATCATCACTTCCCCTTGGAGGGAACCTCGATCTGGAGAACACCAAGCTTCTCCCTGAAGTATTCAAACTT
This sequence comes from Pseudotsuga menziesii, assembly GCA_001517045.1. Taxonomy (NCBI): domain Eukaryota; kingdom Viridiplantae; phylum Streptophyta; class Pinopsida; order Pinales; family Pinaceae; genus Pseudotsuga; species Pseudotsuga menziesii. Next base: position 150,188 of record LPNX010273027.1, read on the forward strand.
CACTCTGGCCAATGGCTTAGTCAACACATCATCTATATGTTCATCCATCGCAACATACCAGAGATTCACTGCTCCTCTCTGCACCATATCCTTGATATAGTGATATTTGATCTTGATATGCTTCAATTTGTCATGGAACACCAGGTTTTTAGACAACTTCACACAACTCTGGTTGTCACAATATATACAAGTAGCATCCAACTGGAGATCAAATAAATTAGACAGTAGCTTCCTCATCCATACTGCCTCACAACTAGCTGAACAAGTTGTGACATACTCTGCTTCAACTATACTCAGTGCCACACAAGACTGTTTCCTGCTAAACCAAGAGATCACACCTGATCCCATACTGAAAAAACACCCTGAAGTGCTCTTCCTATCGATGGCACTTCCTGCCCAATTTGAATCAACATAACCTTCCAGGTTAATCTTCTATTTCTCCTAATACTTGAGCCCATAATCAACTGTACCCCTCAAGTACCTCAAAATATGCTTTGCAGCAATCAAGTGAACATGTCTTGGATCCGTCAAGAACTCGCTCGAGGTGTTCACAGCAAAGAAAATATCTAGCCTTGTATTCGTTAGGTACATCAAGTACCCAATCATCTGACGATACATCGTAGCATCAACCGCTTCTGAAGAAGCATCACTCAATAGCTTCAAGTTTAATGCCATAGGTGTGGTCATGGCCTTGCAATCCATCATCCTAAATCTCTTCAGGATCTCTACCGCATACTTCCCTTGTCCCAGGGAAATTCCATCTGCATTTTGCCACACCTCTATGCCTAGAAAATACTGCATCATTCCCAAGTCCTTCATTTCAAACTCAGCAGCAAGCTTCCTCTTCGTATCAACAATCAACCCATCCATACCTATTACAAACAAATCATCTACATATAGTAGGAGTATCACTGGGTTACCATCTTCAACCTTGTAGTAAAGGTTGGAATCTGCTTTACTTTTGGTAAAGCCCAAACTGGATAGAAATCTATCAATTTTTTCATACCATGTCCTGGGTGCCTGTTTCAAACTGTATAGGGATTTATTCAATTTCCACACATGAGTCTCTCTGTCACGTGTCTCAAAACCGAGTGGCTACTCCACATACACTTCCTCTTCCACTACACCATTGAAGAAAGTAGTCTTGACATTCATCTGGTGTATCTTCCATTTCATCACTACAGCTAGGGAAAGTACCGATCTAATGGAAGTGTATCTGGCTACAGGTGAAAAAAAAATTTCATAATCTATTCCTTCTTTCTGGGAGAAGCCACGTGGAAGCCATGAGCCACAAATCTTGCTTTATATTTTTCTATGATGCCATCTGCAGCATGCTTGATCTTGTAGATCCATTTGGAAGTTGCAACAAACTTCCCTTCTGGTCTTGGGACAATATCCCAGACATCATTCTTTATAATCGATTGATACTCTTCGATCACAGCATCCTTCCATTCTTTCCTTTCTGCCGCTTCTTCATAGTTGGAAGGTTTTTATCGATGAAGTCACATAATAAGGCTACATAACCGGAGCAGGACCTGGTTCTTTTCCTTTCTCTGTGATTTTCTTCTAGAGCCCCATATCTTTCTGCACCTTGGATAGCTTCTCATACCCAAGCAGGTTTCCTCTTATGACGATTCTTCTCCTGAGGTGGATCTACAAGTTCTTGAGGTTCTTCTAATTCTTGATATTCTTCTTGAATTTCTTCATCCATGGTTGTGTCATGAATTCTGGGTACTTCTATTTCTTCAGGTTCTTCAGCAGGTCTCTTTCTGGATTTGTTGTAAGTTGGGTCTTCGTCAAATGTTACATCCCTGCTGATGTCGATCTTCTTGAATCCTAGGAAGTATATTCTTGAAGGATCTAACTTTGTCCTCTTTTCTTTCAGAATATGTATGTACACTAGATGGCTGAATATTCTGATATGGCTGACTTCTAGTTTCTTTCCGAAAAATACTTCTTCAGGTGTCTTGTTCTCGAGTACTCTGTTTGGAGTACGGCTCTGTACATACACCGCAATTCTGGCAGCTTCTACCCATAGATGCATGGGAAGATCTTGATCATGAAGCATGGCCCTTGCAGCTTCCATGATTGTTCTATTCTTCCTTTCGGAAACCCCATTCTATTGTGGATTATATGGAGTGGTTAACTCCCTCTTAATCCCTAAATCTTTGCATAATTATTTGAATTCATTTGATTTGAATTCTCCACCATTATTTGATCAAAAGGTCTTGATCTTATTTTCTGTGTCATTCTCAATCAAGGCTTTGAATTCCTTGAACTTGCTGAATACTTCATCTTTGTTCTTTAAGAAGTATATCCATGTCTTCCTAGAAAAATCATCAATAAAAGAAACATAGTATACATACACACTTAATGAACTGGATGACATCAGACCGCATACATCATAGTGGATGATTTCCAAGATTCCTTTTCCCTTTCTCTCGCTAGTTGGAAATGTCTTCTTTGTATTCTTTCCTTTCGCACATCCTTTGCAGACACCGTCATGTTGTGTATGAATATTTGGAAGTCCTTCAACAACTTTGCTCGCAAGTGGTAGTGCTCTGTAATGCACATGTGCAAGCCTTCTATGCCAAAGTTCATTTGGCTCTACTGAGTCATGGACCAAGGCTTGTTCTGGATGACCCCTTAATTTGTATAGACCTCTTTTTTGTTCCCCAATCACTACTGCATTATCAATAGTCTTTCCCTTTGGCCACATGAGAACTTAGCCATCTACAAATGCAACCCTCATACCTTTTGCAACTAATGCAGATATGGAGAGGAAATTATTCTTTAGTCCTGGTACAAACAATACATCCTTCATCTTTATAGACTTTCCAGAATCTAGCTTATAGGAAGATTCCCCACTACCTTTTATTGGATACTGGTAGTCATCTCCAAGTTTCACTTTGTGGGGTGATTCATTTTCTGATAGTTTCACAAAGGATTCTTTGAATCCTGTCATATGTTTGGAAGCCCCATTGTCTATAAGCCAATCATTTCTTCCATGTGCGATGTTTCCCATGAGAGCGAAAATCAAAACATATTATTCATCACTTGAAGAATTGTCACTTTCTTGTCTAATACTCTTTGTGGAAGGTTCATCATCCTCTGCAACATGAGCATGATGTCTTCTCTTGTTTCCCTTCTTCTTGTGAGAGACATTTTTGTTCTTTGGACATTCTCTAGCATAGTGTCATCTTTCATCATATATGAAGCATCTGAATCTAGTTCGATTCTTGTTAAATTTATTAGGATGAGAATGCTTACCTTTGTGATAGTTTGTCCTGCTTTTCTTGGAGTGTACTGTGAGATCGTGATCTTCACTTCCCATCTTTTCTTCTCAATCTACTATCTGAGCTTCTTCTTGTGAGCATTCTTCCCACAATCTACTGAAGTTGACTAGATTCTTTTTGACATAGATCCCTTAAATGAAGGAGTCCCATGTCCTAGGGAGACCATTCAAGGTGGTCATTACAATCTCTGCATTCTCCACTTCTTCATCCACTGCTTCAATATGTTCTTTGATCTGGGAGACTCTTGTGAAGTATGACTGTATGGTCTCTGCATTCTGGATCTTCACATTCTTCAACTGATTCCACAAAGTCATCTTTCAGTTTATGTTCTTTCCTTCAAACAATTTGGTCAAGGCATAAAACATAGATTTAGGTTTATTTAGGGAGGACACCTGTGGTATGAGGTGATCCTTGATTGAATCAGCAATAATCCTCTTATCCATGACCAATTTCTTCTTGTGCAAGGCCTTAGCCTCATATCCCTCTAGAACTGGAACCTCTTCATTAATGTAAGTAAGAGTTCAACTCATTTTCTTCCAGGACTAGGGAGATCCTATACTTCCAGGCTCGAAAGTTATCAGCTCCCTCAAGATTTTCACCAATCTCGGTATGACGAGACATCTTAACTGAGAACCTTAAATGGAAATACAAAAGGTTTAGATCTTAACAGGTTAAGATGTCGGATCTGGATCTGGAGCTGAATTTCTGTAGAGCTGGTTTAGGAGCAGATTAGGGTTTGACTTTCCTGGAGTTATTCCCAACCAAAAACTTTTATCTTGATCTCTAAACTTCAATTTTGAGGAGGAGATAAATCTAGGCCTAGGCTCACTCAAAAATTCCACTTCTGTAGAAATCCCTAATTTCCGGCAGTGGTGTCGGGTCAAAAACTGGAAATTCTCAAAATCAAATTTTGCTTCGACAAAAAGATGTGCCATAGAGAGGAGAGTCAGTCCAACCCTCTTTTGCTGAAAATCTATGGAGATAAATCCAAAAAGTAGGAATCCCTAGTTTCTGCAGCTGCACAGTGTCTTCTTCTCAGGTTAGCTCTGATACCATGTTATATTTTTATCATTCAAGCTAGCATTATCTTATGATATTTAACTGAGAGAATAACAAGCATATCAATCAAACATAAGAGACAATGAACACAAAGTTTTTCCTTGGGGAAACCATAAAGGAGAAAACCCCGCAACTTCCACAGAGATAGAATCAACACCAAAAGAAAAACCCCAAAAATATTAAGATGATCTCCCGACAACAGTAGTCTCTCTCTCTCTTGTCCTAGCAACTTCTTCTCTCTCAGTTATGCGCTACAACTGAGTGTGAGTGAATGTTTGATAAATAGAGAGGCTCACTCTCTATTTATACTAATTTTTGACTTGACAATAACTTACTAGGGCCAACTTCTCTAGGAGAGTCTAATAACCCTAGGGCCCCACAACTGCGGGGACTTTAACCCTTGATCAATAGGAGGGTTACCCACAATGAATTTACATGACTTGTTTACATTATTGAATCTCTCGATAAGAACATCGGGGCATGACATGACTCAAATACATTACAAACACTTCTCGGAATAAACATCGGGGTATAATACATAAGATGTACAAGTGAATACATTCCGAAGTTACAAATACATCAACAAGATACCCTGTCAGGTAAACAATATTTTTCCTTTCTTGACGGATATAGTGGTTACAACAAGATTTTAATAACACCGGAAGATCAAGAAAAGACCACTTTTACATGCCTGTGGGGAACATATGCTTATCGAGTTTTGCCATTTGGCCTATGTAATGCACCTGCCACTTTTCAGCAAGTAGTCTTAGGAATATTGTCCGATCTTATACACGACTATGTGGAGGTATACATGGATGATTTTACAACCTATGGTAATACTTTTCAAGAATCCCTTGACAACCTCGAGAAGTTCTTGATCCGATGTCAAGAAACGAATTTATCCCTCAGTCATGAAAAATGTAAAATGTTACTGACAGAAGGTATAGTTTTGGGACATCATGTTTCCTCCCAAGGAATTAAGGTAGATCCTACGAAGATCGAAGTAATTGTTGGCCTTCCCTCTCCCAAAACTTAGAAATAGGTAAGAATATTTCTTGGTCATGCAAGCTATTACCATCATTTTATTGAAAATTTCACTAAAATAATTGCACCAATGTTTAAATTGCTTACAAAGGACGTAGAATTCTAGTGGACAGAATATTTTCAAAATGAATTTGAAATTCTAAAATCTAGACTATTGGTAGCACCAATACTTAGGGGTACCAATTGGTCCCTTCATTTTCATATATCCACCGATGCCTCTGATACAGCCATAGGAGGAGTCCTTGGCCAAAAAGAGGGACAAGCACCTTATGCCATTTATTTTATTAGTAAGAATCTACTCCTGCTGAATTAAATTACACTGTTACTGAAAAAGAATTTTTGGCAGTAATTTATTCTATTAATAAATCTCTCCATTACATTACATGTTACGAATTTTTTCTGCATACCGATCACTCTGCCATTATATTTCTAATGAATAAACCAATTGCCAATGGTAGAGTGACCCGGTGGCTTCTTCTATTGCAATAATTTAACATCGTCATAATTGACCGGCCTAGTAAAGAAAATATAGTAGCAGTTCTCCTTTCCCGTATTCAACGTGAAGATGATACTAAACCTGTCGACGACTCTTTTCCTAATGAACATATATTTGTTGTATCTGTTCAAACCCCTTGGTTTGCAGATATTGGAAATTATTTAGCAATTGGGAAAATACCAAACCATTTGTCCCCACATGAGAAGCATCGTATTATAGTTCAGAGTTCTAATTATTCTTGGGTTGATAACGATCTCTTCCGCACTGGTCCAAACCTTATTATTCGACGATGCATGCGAGAGGATGAAATGATAGACATCCTCCATGTATGCCATGATGGACCCTCTGGAGGACATTTTTCTGATAAGAGGATGGCATACAAAGTATTACATTCTAGTTATTATTGGGCAAGCATTTTTAAGGATGATGCCAAATATGTCAAAGGATGCGATAGTTGCCAAATAATGGGTAGAACCTACGTCATCTAATCAGATTCCCCTACAACCCCAAGTCATGATTGAACCCTTTGAGAAATGGGTTCTTGATTTTGTAGGACCAATTTCTCCCATGTCTCGCAAAAAGAAATATATCCTAGTTTGCACGGACTATGTCACCAAATGGGTAGAAGCTAAAGCTTTGTTTAGGGCCATGGAAAAATCAGTGGTAGAATTTATATATGAAGAAATATTCACTCGATTTGGTGTACCTAGATAAATTGTTGCAGACCAAGGTACTCAATTTACTTCTAAATTAATGAAAGAACTCACTACGAAATAAGGAATCTAGCACTGTAAGTCTTCACGTTATCATCCTCAGGCTAATGGTCAGGTAGAATCTACCAACAAAGTATTATAAGCCATTTTAACCAAAACCATTCACTTACATCATAAGGATTGGGCAGATAGACTCCCAAAGGCTTTATGGGCCTATAGGATAACATGGAGAAACACTAACCAACATACCCCCTATGAGTTAGTGTATGGAAAACACATCCTTTTACCTATTGAATTTCAAGTTAAAATCTTTTGTATGGCAACACAATTAGGCATGGATTTGGATGAAGCACAGAAAAAACGAATATTACAGATTAATGAGTTAGATGAGATTAGACAAGATGAACTCCAAAGAACCATGCTAATACAAAATCAATGAAAGACATGGCATGATAAATTTATTAAGCAAAAGCAGTTTAATACTGGAGATTGGGCACTACTATTCGACTCACGATTTAAAAATTTCAAAGGAAAATTGACTACCCGTTGGATGGGCCCATATGAAGTTGTTACAGCCTTTGACAACATATCAGTAAAAATTAAAACAATTGATGGCTCACAAATTTATTTTGTAGTGAATGGACATAGACTTAGAATTTATCACCAACCGACATCTAAACAAGATTTTATACAAAAAATTTTGTAGCAAAATGAAATGGAATTAGTTGAAGGGGAAGCTATTTGTCACATACCCCAATTTTGTAAAATTATGTAAATTGTTTTATTATATTTCTGAGACATTATGTTAAACTTAATCCTAAGTAGGGATTGATGACTCAACAGAGTCAATAGTAATGGAGTGTAATTCAAAATATTTTATTATTAATAAATAAATTATGGAGACAACAGCATGGGAGAGCTGTTAAAAGAGGTTACTGGTCAAACTGGTGGATGGAACTAGGTGGAAAGGCAAAAGACAAGTGGCGGCATCCTCAAACACTTCCTAAGTTGCAGGTGGCAACTTCCCTATATTTGGGGTCATGATTCCCCAAGAAAGTGGAATCAGAGCAGGTGGCTCATTAAATGACAGTTAACCCAACAAAGACCTAGGCAATCTTTTAAAAGTACTCAATGAAGAGAGCTGAGGCTGCTCAGTTATTTTCTAGAGAGAATTCATTCAGGTGAATGTTATTCTGGAAATTCATTGAGGAAGAGGGAAATACAGTAAGGAATTTGTTCTAAGAGGATTGCTGCAGTAACTTGAATTTTATTTACAGCTATTGAGCTGAAGAGAACTGACTGATAGTTCTGAGTTAATACTGAGTTTGAAGACTGGTATCTGACTTTGCTACACCTAGTTCCAGCCAGGGAGACTAGAGCAAGCTCGGGGGTCCTAAGAAGTCGCTGTCTGAGCGCTCTCCAGGAGTTGGTAGGGAGGAACAGCCTCCCATTGCTTTTGTTGTCCACAGCTTAAACAGGTTCTGTCACTTATTTCTTTATGTTTACTGAGTATGAATGGATGCATGTTATGTTCATTTTATATGTCTGAGGAGTTAGTTAGTTTTAGTAAAGTTAGTATCTCAGAATATCAGTAGTTAAATCTGTTAATAGTTACTGTGTTTTTCCACATCTGGGATCACCAGACCGTACTCCAGCACAGTACCTCGGTGTTGTGAAGTAATATCCTTCTGAACCGAGTCTCCTATTTAATTACTTTCAATAACTACAAGTGTTTTACAATTTCCTAAGTTGTTTTGCTTACATTCTTTTAAACTACTTCCTGGTACTGTATCTTTGCTTCCTGTAAATACTAGCTGTAATAAAGAAAAGATAGACTAAGTATTTCTACTGTTTAAGGATTATAATAGTTATTTTCCAGTTTAAAAGAATCTAACCCTTAATGTTGAAAAGACAATACTGACAATAGGATTTAATCATTCATTGGTTGATTTTACAGATAAATCCTAGTGGTATTAGTCTGTTTTATGGTTAAGAATGCTATCATATACCCAGGAATTTATATAGATATGTATATGAGGATAAACTTTAATATAGAACGAGTATTATGTAGAAATACACAGGCTTTATAACTAAATAAATAAACAAAACCAAACATTGATAACAACATTTAAAATAATCAAAGGAAAACTTAGTAAGAAGTAATATCATTATTGTATTACTATTAATGTATCTATAATGCATACATTATAAAAGTAACACTTAAAGTGATATCTTATTATTACAATTACAAACCTAGACTAATTATAGACTATTTATACTCAATGTATAAATAGGGTTTATGAATAAACTATTTATACTCTGTATATTACAAAATGATTTATTAATACTTGAAAACGATTGTAAAATATAATAAGAGTACAACAGGCATTTATAATTTGAAAAGTACACACCTTGTTTTTTTTACAAGTTCCTAATAAATAGAAGTCAGGGTATAAACCCGTACATAAATCCTAACAACAAAATCCATTTTATAATAAGCTGGAGAATACTTTGACTACTGAATTCTTTATTTAACGAGATAAAATACAGTATTATAATATGACTAAGAATAAAACAAAAAGTAGTATCTACAGCTATAATATTGGTTTAAGGGTATAAACCCTGTATGATTATTTAAGAGGAAATATATAAATAGTAAATCAAAGAACATAACCTTACAGTAAATTTATAAAAAGTCTATCAGTAGTAAATAACTCAGTTGTTCTTTTTAAAAGCCAAGCTGTTATTTAAAAAAAATAAGGGTAATAATAGAACCAGTATATTGCTCGAACAACGAGCTTAATCATTATGTTTTAATCTATTATTTTACCCACAGAAACCGACAGAGTTTATATTTTTCTTTTTATTATAATGGCAGATTAATAAAACTGAGCTTAATCTCAACTGTAAATTAGAGTTGAACCCTATGAACCCAGTTACACAAGTAAAATGAATACTAAGAGTTAAGACATTATTTACACCTGTGGTCGCATTTTAAATCCATAGTTTAAGCTTTTATAAACCCCTATATTCTTATTATTTTCCTGTACAGAGCATAGATTCAAAATGTATGTATTAAACAAACTCAAGATACAGGAACGTTTTTAATAAGTCACATTACAAAACTCTGAGTCAAACCCTGAACCATTCAGGAGTATAATATAAGAAAACAAGAAGAGAGGTCACAACCTCATCCACAGGCAGGATTATAGCCCAGCGCTGCTTACACATTATTTACACAAAAAAGAAAGCTAATAATTACATTATCGGCCTAAGCCGTAACGCCCATGTACAGTGCAGGGCTTAACCTGTTAAAGAAATTCATTTAACATACAGTTTAAAAGACTAAACCGAACTGAAGCAACCTCAGAGTCGCGTTGCTCAAGCCAACCTTTAACAGCCCTAAAAACCAGCAAGGAGGGAATGCCACGTTCAGAACCAGGCTTACCAGGAGGTTCCGCGGTTGAAAATATGCGTTTCCCATTCCATAAAGAGAAGACCCAACCTGAAATGCAAAGGAACAATTTATTAAATTAAAACCCTAAACATATATTGTTAAGCTATATTCTTGAAATGGAAAGACTGAACTGTAGCTTATCGGCGAGTTTGAAGGAGGTGCAGCCACTGTGAATAGACTAATGACCACGAGCAGAAGAAGAATGAACCTTTTCCTTATCACCGAGAAGGATGAGCTGGCAGGAGCAAAGGATACCTTCCACGANGGAGGGGCAGCCACTGTGAATAGACTAATGACCACGAGCAGAAGAAGAATGAACCTTTTCCTTATCACCGAGAAGGATGAGCTGGCAGGAGCAAAGGATACCTTCCACGATGGAAGCATCGACAGTACCAAATCGAAGGATGCACCCACGCCGTGACAGAGTCGATAGTGATGCCGAAGGAGAAGACCCTAGGTTTTTCAACAACCCCCAAGCCGTCAACAGCAAGCTATTGACTCCCTTGTAGTGCAGTAGACGAGCACGAAGGACTGGAGCAGCATGCAAGCTGCTATCAACCAGTGCAACAGCAAGAATTGAACCAGGAGGGTTTGCAGAGCAATAGAGCCCGAAGGCGAGGGAGAAATGGAAAATTAGGGTTGAGTCAACGACTATATAGCACCAGTGCATGGTCGAGGAGTGGCCACGTCAGTACTTTGATATATTGCATGCAAGTGGGTCGAAGTCCTAATGTTCTACGACGAAGTCTACCATTTGATTGCTTTCCAAACAAAACGATAGCATGGAGATCCCTTATGGTCACTATACCATAGTTTGACCTGCCTTATAATTCACAACCACACTATTAGAATTTCGCATATTAATACTACGCTTTATAAACATTCAAACTATGCCTTTGCAATATTAAAAACCATGCATTATAAATATCCTTTACAAGATTAAGTCTTGAGGTATCTTAGGCATCGAATATTTGATGTTGATTATATAATTTATAAGGTTATGGGTATAATGTTAAGTTATAGTTGTTCATTAAACTTATCATTACATTGCTATTTACCCTAGTGTCAAGTGAAAACAAGAGATTTGTTATTTCCTTTAACTCTTTAAGATAGTGGAGTGAAGTTAAATATAGTGGCTTGCAATTTTACTACTATAATGCCATTTGCTATAGCTTTGTGTAATTGATAAAAGAATTGTCATTCTTTCTTCATATGACTTTAACTTGTAGAATTCAAGCTATATAATCCACAAATTTGGAGTAAGGTTACTTTAGTCCATATTCCTTATTATTACCAATATAATAACAATCTCTTAATAGCCTTAGATTCTTAATGGTAATAATTAGGCTTTTGTTATCCTTCTTGCTCAAAGATTTATAAGGTTTGGTAAGTGAATGTTTAACTAGCAGTTTATGTAAGTATTATCACCATTCTTGATGATAGTATAGTCTGGAAACTCATAATAAGTTTAATTATGATAATCTAGGATTAATTTTAAAGGTGCTTATAGAATTTATCCAATTATTGATCATGGAAATAGAGGAAGTTTCCAAATAATGCAAACTCTTAAAATGTTAAGAGAAGACAAGTATCAAGCAGTAAATCGTGTAATTGCTAGAAGAAAGAACAATATATATA
>LPNX010273027.1:162445-244299 GCA_001517045.1 Pseudotsuga menziesii
TGGTATGATTATGGTAACCCAGTTTTATTACTGTGCTAGATAAGAATTATTACTTACTTCTATGCTGCATTACAGTAAACTCATCAAATGATTCAATACTCCATAGAAATACTTGATGCTATTATTATAAAGGAAAATAGCTATCTTTTCTCTAATAAATACCAGTTTTCTATCAGTAAGAACTTAAGGAGAATTATAGGAAAAGCTTTACCTTTAAAAGCTTGATAAACTGGCTAGCATGCATATATTTTCTACTGAATGATTTGGTACAGAAAATTGAGATGTATTACTTTAAAGAATTGTTGGCAGCGACCCGAATTTTACCTGTATATCTGTAGGAGAAAGAAAAACTGTTTCATTAGCTCGAAAGCTAAGTAAGCCCAGTATGTCATGGTATTTCCCCCTTGTGATTGCAAACAGAAAACAATCAGTAACTGACAAGAAACTCATCTTAAAAGTTAAGTATAATAAAAGATCATTCAGTTACAATTCTAGTAACATAAACTAATCAAACAGTTAATGACTACAATTAATATGATTATATGATTTTAAAAATTTTAATTTTTTCGGTATTTTTGGGGTTTTGACACTATTCCTCCTCCTCTCAATCCTTAAAAAGTATTTTGGGTTATCATCACTTGTATATATGTAAATATGTGTGTTCTTTGAATAAAAAAGAGTAATTTCTAATAGATTGTTTACAAGGGACTATTTTTCTTTTTGTTATATATGTCTTCATGAATAAATTGAATCATCTAACAAGTGGTTTTGCAGTTTGATTACAAGTATTATGTCTCTATAAGCAGCTCATGGAATATTACTTGGAAAAGGGAAGTACGCTAAAACACTCATCAAGTATCTTAAACTTTCTTGGGGTACTTTTGAAATTTGCAGCTTATAGTGAAAATTTAAAAAATTTCAATCCTCTGTATATCATTCTTCACCAGCTCTTCTATGATTCATATGGTTTTTGGTATTTTGATTCAGACATGTATATTTCTGATTTGCTCTTTTGAACAGTTACTTGACATACCTACCTTCATTATCATATTTTTCACACTCTCATATTCCACCTATGGATTACTAGTTAATCCTATACTTGTTATCAAAACTTGTCTCTCAAGTATTTTGGTGATAACTCAAGAGTAAGTGGAATTCTTGTCTGTGAGGAACATTAATTTTCCTTCATGAAAAAGAAGGACTCTAAGGTTAAAGAACATCTTTAAGTTATTCTCTTTTGACATGATCTATGGTTAAGGCCATTATAAAATTACTTATAAGTTTATTTTACAAAAAATGAATTATGTGTTTAGCAGGACTTAACATGCTCTAGTACCAATCAGCTTCCATATATTTAATAGCATTATACAAGGCAAACTTGTCGGGGTACTGAATAGGCCTACTGGCAATGGGTCAATGCTAAGTAAAAACTTAAAACACAGAATCTCAATAAATGCAAGTAAAGCCATCGGGGTACTGAACAGGCTCGTTGGCAGCGGGACTATGCTTGCATGGTACCAAGGTAAACCAGTCGGGGTACTAAACAGGCTTGCTGGCAGTGGGGCAATACTGAGTAAAAGAGATCTGGTTATTGCACTACTATACACATAGTTCGTAAAACAATGATAATATAAATAATTTTTTTTTAGAATTTATGAATAAACATGTCACGGTCGATTGTCTAATATGTTGTTTGAGAATAGTTGTAAGTTGGGATTGACCCTATCCGTCTAATTCAACAAATACCTAGGATGTCTTTATCCTAGCAATGGGACCCATAGCTGTAAATCTCACACACTCCGGGGTAAACTTAAATATTTTATGATGATAGGATATATTTCAAATAAGGCATGTATGACTAGCTTTTCCTATGGCATTCTTTTGGTTATATTATTATCATTCAAGTGGTCTTTCTAAGCATTGTTATATTTTTCATGAATATATATATCTGAATCATTTCCATTTACTAGCTAGTTTTTTTTTTCTTACAAAATAATAAACAACATGATAGACCTCTTTAATTTTTATTTTTTGGAACAATCAATTCTTCTCTCTTGTATGGCTTGAGGACATGCCATATCTTTGGTTTGGAGGGAAGGATTAGAAAAATTAGACTGTTTTTATTTTTCATTATTTATGATAGATCTATTTATCTTTGACAAATGATAAGTGTTTTCAGGATAATATAAGCAGTGGAACTTGGTTATAGCATGAAGCATATTTTTACAGCAAAATCAATATGGATAACTATATGAAGGATTGAATGAAGGTCCAAATGAAATCGATATTATAGCACTTATGATTAAAATTTGCTAACCAAATTTTGTTTTTTTCAAATAATTTTTTACCTCCATGTGGATGCTTTGACCTTAGCAATTTTTCTTATTATTTCATTATTGACAACCCTATCCTCTTACCCAATCATGCATGTAAACTATCAAATGACCGGTTTTCTTGTTGATCAATCTTAACGTAAATGCGATTTATACATTTCGTGTCATATGTTCAACCTTTCCAAATTTTTACTTTGGACATGGTTGAATTAATTTTAAACATTATGAACTTACTCATTTATGTATATGCCGGTTATTGGCTCATGTCTCAAAATTCGCTATAACAGTGTGATCTGTTATCTTTCTTTTTGCTCAGTGGGACCCGGCATTTCTCCGGTTTGGGGGAATGTTGATCCTAGATTTCTTATCATTTTTTGCAGTTAAATTACTCATTTAAACATATGTTTTATTATATTTTTGCATATTTTATGTCACGAAGATCACTATTCAACCCAGGTATGAATGTATTTAAGGTTTATATAAAATCCATTTATTATTATCATTTTATGATTTTATTGATTAAACTTGACATTGTTGAAACACATTTGATATATAAATTGATATGTACATTTGTTTGCAGGTTATATAATCTTTTTGGATGAATTAAGAACAAACATGCATTCAACTAGCCATGCGCACAGCACGTCCATCTCACCATCTAGCTCGCTGTGTGAAACTCGTTGGCAGGTTTCCAGGCATTTAAATGTTATTAATGCAGACCATAGTCCTTAAGCGCACTAGCAAATAGACATCGCATTCGTCCTAGATCTACGTACAACATATCCAGCTCACGGTCCAGCTCGTTGTTCAACTTTGCGTCCATATCGCTAACCATACCATGTGTTGTTGATAACCAATTCCAGGCATTAAAACGATTGAAACAGCCTGCAAAATGTTTACTGTCCATGCATCTGGTTAATGAAGCTTGCTTCTAGATGATCCGCCAGCCTGTTACTTCCTTCGTTGACACCTCACCCACAGTCCATGTGTTGGATTGATGCATTTAACCCGCGTTTTATAAGACTCGCCCATGTACGTTGTCTTTGCTTGCCACTACTTCACTAGTCATGCTAAGGAAGGAGCTGTGCGCCACATCACACATGTTTAAGAGAACTGTTTGTGCAGAGAGGGAGCATATGCGTTACACCGTCCAATGAAGAAAGCCGACTCACAATGAAGAAGAAAGATGTTATGCGTTGGAGTTTTATTAGTTAAACGCCTTTATGGATTGACTAAATTTAGAGAGCAGTCGACCACTGAAGGGTTGACTTGCTCATCCCTGTAAACATTGTATATAAACACCTCCTTGTGCAGAGTTAGAGAGTTGATCATTTCATTTTTTAGACAGTTGTTTTTGAAGAGAAGAATTTTGTAACTTTGTTCCATCATTTTAATAAAGAGTTGTATGCTTTGTTGTTTATGATTGTGTTTGAGTAAGTGTTATCCATGAACCATCCCTGATTGTTGAGAGGGCCCCTCATCAACCAGAGGTTCATTCTTTTGTGTAATTTTGTACTTTTCTTTTTGTTATAGCTAGTTTAGTTTATTTTCTTTAGATTACTGTTATTTCCTGTAATGTATTTTATTTCTGAAATTAGATAGCTAGTTGTGCGCATAGTTTGCTTTCATATTTGTTTTCAATTATTTCATTTCTAGTTTATTGTTCAATTTATTTGCAAGCAGATAGAATAGATTGCTTTTAAATAGATTCAGTTCTGTTTATTTCCTTTCTGTTATAAGTTATGCAATTTGAATTTCAGTTTGTTTATTAACATGCAATGATTTCTTTATATTCATGAATTTGTTTAAGTTTATTTCACTGTCAAATTTTCTTAATAAGTAGGTTTACTTATTGCCTTTATGCATTAGATTTACATCTGCATGAATTCAGCTGAAGATTAGCTCATTTAGGTTAATTTCTATCATTTTAACTATGTAGACTGTCATTTGGACAACCTGTTTAAACTGTCATTCAGTCACCCCTTTCAGACCTACAGTTCAGTCTGTCATTCGGCCCATAGTTTTGTTTTTAGCATTTTTAATGTGTTTCGAAATTGTTTTAAGTTTTATATCTTTAATATTTGAAGTATGCTTTGACTGTAATAGTTAAATGATAGCTCTATTTTACATTAAAGTTAAATTAGATTGTTTTAGGTTATTTATTAAAAGTTACCATACTTCTTTTCACCTTGAATATGTATTAAACTATTTTATGTTTTGTTTCTTGAGTTTGTTTCTGATTTCTTTTTACTGATGTATTGTTTTGTGTTCATGCCTTTGGATTGATTTATCCATTTGCATGTAAAATTCGGTGTTATATGTGTTATCCTTAGCATGTTTTAAGGTTGTTCCTTTTTACATTGTGTGATTACTAAAAGAGACTTGTATGACAAAATTCAATGATATTCCTATTAAGTTTTCTACTTGTTTCTTTTTATTAAGTTTTCTACTTGCTTATAAGTTAGGTCTTCCTTGTATCTTAGTTTTCCATTTAAAAAGTTAGTTGTTATTTATTTATAAGAAATTATTAATTATTTAATTTATTATTCGGTTTAATTCCTTTAAGAGTTGAATTCTTAGGAGTTTGACTTGGTTTTTCATTTTGAAAGATCTTTCAATTTTTTGTTTGTTAAAATATTTCCACGACACGGTAGGAACCCCTCTACCTTCACATATATTTTGTTTCAACTCTAAGCCTACAAACCCTAGCGGATAATTAAATATTAGATGAATTAATATAAACATTATAACACCCAAACAAACATATAATTCTGCAAATCTCCCTCACTATTAAAACCATTTTCACTTATATCAGTAAATGATTCACTTGAATGGATAATGGATGTTATCAACATGTCTGAACTTACCAGCAACATAAAAATTCCGTGAACTATAAAAAAAGTAACTTGCTTGCTTATTCATTCAACGGAATGATTACAGGCCATTGGATGGTCTTGGGTATCCATCCGTTGATCCTACCGATCAGAATATTGCCTTTCCTTTTGACGTAAAGCTTCAAAATTTTCTGCACTATCAATGTCAACCTTATGCCTTGTCTTTGGCTTCACTCCCACTAATACATACACTAGATTCATCTTATCAGAACGGTAAAGTTGTTGGTTTATCTTAGCTAGTATGATTTTGAATTGTTTAGAATATTTCAAATTTGTGCATTAATATTTTTGAATTGTAGAGAATTTCTGTAATTCCAGCATCAGTAGCACCTAAAACAACAGGAAAGTTATGTATCTTTAAAACATTTCGCATGAGCACTAACAGCTGCCCCAGGACCTGAATTAAGGGATGGAATCAATGCACTTCATGAAGATGGAGGTAAAACAATAGTTTCGGTACTCGTGCATTTATCTTCTGTGTTTCCCACCCATATTCTGGCACTCTGAACTCAATCCTTATAAGCATAATAAGAGCAAATGCAACAACAAATCCGTAGATCCCAGAGAATGTATAAAAATCTGGTCCTGCTAAAAATTTGAGTTGTTTACATCAATTCACCAATCCATCGCTTGTCTGGTAATGATGCAATAAATTTTGTTTAGTAATTTAGAAAAAATGCTATTCACTTAAATTGCATTTGAGGATTCTACAAATAAAAAATTATAAAAATTTTGTCTACAGTCCCAACAACTAATAAAACCCAACGCTGCTCCCCAATGGTTGTGAAACCTCCTTGATTTAGATATTGGAGAATACTATTTAATGGAGAGCTTATTTGAATGTTAACTCAATTTTCAAATACGACCAATCTATCGTTTGAACAATTCTAAATGGAACGCCCAACTCATCCATTATCCAAATTAATAACCATAACACATGTAACTTCTGCATGCATCCATATGAACAAACCTTATCATTCTCGGCATTATATTTAAAGTGTATATTCTTAACCTTTGTGGTAATATACCACATGCACAAAATCAACATCTTTCAATTGTTTATATGGGGCAAGAGTTAGCCAACATTTTCAAAGCATTTGGTAAGCACTATAACTCTCGTGAGCTTCATTTCATATGACTTGTTGCTTGGGGAACAATTCGGAAAACTTCGATCTCATAAGTGTTAAAGTTGTCTTACGATATAGCTCGCGGTGTCAAGTTTAAAGATTTGCCCACCAATTTTTATAAAACTAAACTTTGGCTATTTTCGTTTAAAAGTAAAACCTTGAAATTTGATAAATAAACCACCATTAATTAATGTTTATAAACGTTATTCAAAATGAATAAAATTAAACTTTGGCTATTTTCGTTTAAAAATAAAACCTTGAAATTTGATAAATAAACCACTGTTAACCAATGTTTATAAACTTTATTCAAAATGAATAAAATTTATGCACCAGCACAAGATATAAAAAAAAACAAAAGCTTTTTTCCTTTTTCTTTTGCTCGAATAACCATTAGAACCTTTTTCTAGCCAAACCTGGGAAATTTTTTAATGCATTATCAACCGTGCAAAACCTTGAAAACTACCCAAAACACCAATGAAATTTTGCAATTTAGAAAACTACAACACCAACTCCAACAAAATTAAATTAGTGCTAACAGCTGGTTCCACTTGGGATGATATCCTCCCTACGAGGTAGCAAAGAAAACTGTAGACCAAGTGCCTGATCTAATGGGATGCTTCCAATATTTATTTGAAATCCTCAACCTGTTATGAACTGTAACCATCCACTAAAATTGTTCTATAAACAAATCCATGTCAACATGTAATCAATACTTATTGCAACTTGTAACTTGTCACATGTCACCCGTCCATCCTGTGAAGACTGAAACCAAGTGTAAACTGCAAACCTTAACTTGTAACTGAAACTAAAACTAAAATCAAACTGAAAACTGTTGAAATAAATTCTCTCCATGTTGATCTTATTTACATCTACCTACCCTACTTTACTGAGTACGAATGCCCAATTAAGTAAACTCGGATTTCCAATGAACCCAATCAAGCAACAAATCCAATAGATAAAAATCCTCATCATGCTCAATTAAAATCAGAATTTAAAACCATAATGACAAATAGTTATGATAAAATATGTGGACTTTTTGATAGAAACATAACGAACCATTACCATTGCAATTTTTCTCCATATATTCTATTACTGGATCATAAAAAGCATTACAACTTTCAAAATACTCGATCACTTGTTTGTTATGATAAGGATGCTCAAACTGTGAATTCTCTTTCACATTGTCCAACTAATCTTCAAAAGAGTCATGCAAGGAATGCTCATAACAATTTCCAATGGAGACATCCACAACTTCATTTGAAAATTCTGATTCTACAACTTCAATCTTTTCATAGGTTTCAAAATAATTATCATTTTGTTCTTCAATAAAATCAAGCGAACAAAATTCTTCTTCTTGACATGAAATTTCTGAATTTGAAAAATATGAAGAAATATTCATTTGAGAACCCCCATCTTCTTCTTTGTGATTTAATTCTTCATTACAGACTACTGATTTTTCCACCTGCTGAGACTGATTACCTGACTCCTCTTCCTTTTCATCATCAATTTCAAAATAGTTTATGAAATTTTCCATTACTTCAAATTTTTGTTTTTGTTTATGGACCTTAAGTATTTGTCTTCGCAATTCAAAAGAAGAATAACAAAAAGGAAAATAGTTAGTTTCATCACACTCACTATCCTCTCCGTTTTCAGCCTTTTGGTCATGAATTACAATCAGATTTTCATCACTAACTGGCCCAGAATTTGCAAAATCTTCAGTTGTTTGTTTGGGCACATAATCCAAATAATCATCCTCATATTCATCATATATATGTAGGATGAAAACTTCTTTAAAATCATCACTAACAAAATTTATGGCAGGTTGATTGCAATTTTCATAAAACAAATGATTATAACATTCTTCCTGTACGTCATTGGATTGATCATCTTCAGGCTCACAAAAAAAAGAATTGGAAGGCAGGGCAAGTTCTTTTTGTTTATGTAGTTCATCCAACTCTAATTTCTTGTCCACTTTATCACCACTGTCTTGGTTTGAAATGTTTTTTGACATTCTAATATTATCTTCAACCTCCAATGAATCAATAAACATGTGCTGCAATGTGACTGAGTTTCTCTACAAAAGAAGAAAAGACAATTCAGGAGGAAAGGTAGATGCATAATACAATTTTGTAGCACCTTCTAATGGTTGAATATCTTTTGGCATATTATAGTAAAAACTTGTAAACCTCCTGTTAAAACTAGACATGGTTTCACCCTCATGTTTCTTCATTCAAATAAAAGTATGAAAGGATTTGGTCCATTGACCTCCTCTTACCCCAAAACTCCAAAAAGATATAAGAAAAATATTCCCATGGATGGATGGATTCAGGCTGCAAATGTTTGAACCATTTCTTAACATCTCCTTGCAAAGATTGGAAAAAATCCCTCATACAAGCATCATCATGTTCTACTTCGAAGTGGTCAAGGAAATGCTCAAAGGCTTGTAGATGTTTCTCAAGTGTGAATTTCTTGGATTATCCATCAAATGTAGGAAAGTATTTGTAGTGTTTTGTAGGAAAATCATGAAGGTTAAGAGGTAGGTGAAGTGGTCTATACCAGTTTGGAATCTTGGAAGAAACAGGGCTATATGAAAAGGATGTAGTATCAACTATGGTATCATGAGGCTCACAAGGATGATCCTTGATTTCATGTGGTTCAAATGAAGGGTCTTGATCAAAATAAAATGTACAAGATGATGAGATAGTTTCAGTTCGTACATAAGGATATACAGGAGTAAATTCATGGTTTTGTTTTGAGTGCATTGAACAATGGAAAACTGTTTTGACAAGCTTAGGAAAAGATAGGGAAAAATTTACAAGAAAGGATAAGACATCTCGGAGAAGATTCACACTTGAGTACCTTATTTTTTACCCATGCATTTCCATGTCTTCCCAATGAGGTCATTTCCCCAGTAGAGTCTGTCGGATCTCTTTGAAAACTTGATTCTGGATCATGTTGCCAGTGGAGTCACTGAAATTTCTTAAATGTGGATTCTTTGAAGATGGAGTCACAAGTGAAAGATACACAACCTTTCTGATGTCTTTCTGTTATTCACCATCACCAATCAAAGTTGAAACTCGTTCATACCCGGGGAATATTTGAACCCTCGTTCCTCGACAACGGTGCCAATTTGTTAACACTTAGATTTTCCTTGGGTTGTGTCAAGGAAACCTCGAGGTAACCACACAACCACTTTAGGATGTATCTCTGACCTAATATAATCAAAGAGAGATCTCTCAATATTTACAAAGCCTTCTTACTCAGGATATTCAATCGATGACAATCAAAAGGTCGGATTTCTGATAGGACAATTTTGTTTTAAAATATTTAGTAGGACAATCATGGAGGAGACCATTGGGAAATGGAGTCAAAAATTAGATTCGAGTTAGGTTGCAAGAGGTAGGGATTTAAAAGGTTCATGGAAAGAGGAAAGGTAGACACCATTTCCTCAGTCTTGAAGCATTTGCAAGTTGATTTGAAAGCAAGGAATAAAATCCATCTAAATAGATCACCTAACTAAGGTGAGTTTTGTGAAAACTTTAGGAGAAAACTGTTTAAAAATGTTTGAAACAATGGAACTAAAGCATCTAGGATGAATTCTAGTCCATAAAACTACTGCTCAAACATGAAGAAAAATACAAAATGGAGTGATAGACTGGAAAAACAATTACACAAGAATATCACTTACTTAAAGTGTATATATTTTTAACCTTTGTGGTAATATCCCACATGCACAAATGCAACATCTTTCCATTATTTATATAGGCCAAGAGTCTCCACTTATATTGAGGCATTCAGTAAGCACTATAACTCTCGTTAGCTCCTCCTCGTGTGACTTAGTGCTTAGGCTACAATTTGGCAAACTTTGATCTCGTAAGTGTATAGTTGGCTTACAATATAGCTCTTGATATTGAGTTTAAAGATTGGACCATTAATTCTTATAAAAATAAACTTTGGCTATTTTCTTTTAAAAATAAAACCTTGGTCCATAAATTTGATAAATAAACCACTATTAAGCCAAAATTTTCTTGTAACCAATGTTTATAAACTTTATTCAAAGTGAATAAAATTTATGCACCACCAAGTATAAAAAACTCTTTTTCTTTTTCTTTTGCTCGAATAACCATTAGAACCCTTTTCTAGCCAAACCTAGGGAATTTTTTAATGCATTATAAATCGTGCAAAACCTTGAAAACTACCCAAACCACCAATGAAACTTTGCCATTTAGAAAACTACAACACCTACTCCCACAAAAATAAATTAGTGCTAACACCCATATTGTTTTGAATTCATCAATCAATGGTTCAAGCTAAACAACCATTCTTTTCTTTTGTCTTTTATGGAGAACTATAAGACATAAAAAAAATGTTCATTCTTCATGGAAAATTGTGGGGTGGGTACTCTTATTGACCACTACCGCTAGACAAAATAATAGTTGGTGTTTTGGATGAAAATGCAGGTTAACTCCATCCAAGGATATTCCCAAAAAAATGAATTTTAATTAATTCTTGAAGTTATTGGTCCATCTATCCCCTATATGCTTCACTTTTATGTAAGGAATGAACCCTTGCAATGTGGATAATTCTCTTCCATTAAATATCCTTTGAATCCTTGGGATTGTAGCTATGTGCCTTGATATATTATGAGGAGGACCAAGTGTCTGACCTTTTTCTTAATTTTTAGTACATGTCGTGCCCACATCTTGGACATATCTCTTTGTTCACCTATTCACCTTTGTAGAGAATATAATATTTTATACAAGAATGATATGATGTATATTTAACACCCAACCTTTTCAAGAATTAGTTTTCCCCTTCCCAACTACTATGGAGTGCATTATTACTTGGAAGTGCTTTAATTTTGAATAAAATGCAATCAACTGGATATAAATGTTCATTGTCATTAAGAATGGAAAAAATATATTTTCATTACTAATTGTGGGACACAATTCATTAAAATGTAGGGGAGATAATAGTCAGTTACCTCATTAGTGTTGAGAAAAATGTATATGGCATACCATATATTTCTTTCAATACATATAGTAACATTGTTGTCCCTAGTTGGGTAGGCATTGACACATGTCCAAAGAGAGAGGTGGTGGAAGACAATTTTGGGGCTTTGAGGAAGGTATAAATCATATAAGAAATACTAAGTTGGCTCATATTCCCATAATTCATTTAACCACATTTTCCATGGCATGGTTATCCTGTAAAATATCATCTATAAGAAACTCCTGTATCATTATTTTCATCCCTTAAATCTAAATAAATAGCGTTATTGTAGACATTATGAATTGGTGACCCAAGATGTAGTGGGGATTGAATAGATGGTTGATTCAACCATGTTTGGCATGCTTCATATCCAATCCATTCTCATTTATCATACTTCTATGAAGTTGAAATCATAGTGGGGTGCAACGGTAAATGGTAGACATGACACTCATTGTACAAAACTTGATTGCAAAGGTATTAAACATAAAATTGATTTATATTAGTAAACACAACACATTTAGTCTATTCAAACATTAGATGAAACATTTATTATTAGTGCGCAAATTTTATTCCAATACACATGTAACCAACAAATTTATAAAAAAGTTTCAATTGAATCAATAAAGTGTCAATTTAAGCATTAATTCCATCAAAAATAAAAAATACCATTACATGGTGATATTTTATCTTACACCCCAAGTTTATGTCTAAAGGTGTTTTTTATAGCAATAATCCACCTTAGTACCATGGTCATACACCTAGGTGACATTTTCATTTGTCTTGTACTTGTGTCATATGGTCTAACTTAGGTTATACTGATCAATCTTGGTCTATTAGGTGATTCTGGCTCATTTACTCACAGTTGAGGCACTCCACTTTGATCATCTTGGCAATTGATGTGCTCTAGTTTGATCATTCTGTCAACCTAGGTGCCCTCATTAATGACAAGTCTTCCTTGGTGTGCTCCCCATCCCTTAAAACATGGAAGATGTTTGAATAAGGGAGACAGTGCATGTATCTAGTGGATTTGGACTCTCTTTGGGCATTTATTGCTTCCTAAAGACTCTCCCACTCACCCATGTTCTCTCCCATGCCTTCATTTATGATCCAGCATGCTCCAGCCATGTTCACACTAGCATTTGTGACTGTTTGGTATGGTTAGGGAGCTTATTGGTCCATCAAGGGGGGTTTAGAGGTCAAATCCTAGCCTAACACTTGTATACATCCAGATGGCCTCCAAAGGCTTATGATTTTTCCTTATTGTATTTTAAATATGTGCCACACATATCTAAAATGTGTACACTAATATAAAGATCAGTTATTAGAACCATCTATGTGTGTTATTTTGTTCTCTTTTACTGTTTTCTTACATATTTTGTGAATAAATTAGATTGTGAAGATTACCTTAGCTCCTAGATCTCAATGTGAACAGATTCTCACATGGTATCATAGCTTTGTGGATATGCAAATCAAAACCAAAGTGTTTGATTTGTTATTTAACGCATTTTCCAAAAAAATTGAATGTTTTCATTGCAGGTACAATAGAGTTTTAGTCACTCGGTGTGTAAGTAGGATGGAGCAGACTCATGTATTATTGACCCCATTCAAATATTTTTAATGTAAGGTCTAAATGGTGATCCATATAATGTCAAAATTCCTGTATAGAATCA
The DNA here is from genome assembly GCA_001517045.1 of Pseudotsuga menziesii. Lineage (NCBI taxonomy): Eukaryota > Viridiplantae > Streptophyta > Pinopsida > Pinales > Pinaceae > Pseudotsuga > Pseudotsuga menziesii. The sequence continues at coordinate 175,462 of LPNX010273027.1, forward strand.
TCATGGGGACTGAGACCGGGCCCAACTATGTTGTGGAGAAATCGAAGTACTTCAACAGACTTGATGAGGAATTTGGTATGATTTGTCTCAGAAATATGAGAATCCTTCTCTTCCATGTAGAAATTATTGTCACACCTAATGAATTGTGTCTCAATCTTGAGTCACTATTTGGGAAGACAGATGAGATGAGAGGCCATCATCTTGAAAATGAGCTAATCTCACTAAGTCCAACTCACCATGAGACAATCCAAGGCTTCTTCACCAAGTTCAAAGCATCGGTGATTTAGTTGAAACAATGTGGCATAGAGAATAAATATGAGCAACTGATCTTGTCTATCCTTTCTAATATAGGTCCTGAGTATTCTTTGTTTGTTTCGACATTCCAGTCAAGCAAGCTCACAACTAGAAATTGGAGTATGTCTACGCTAGCAGACTTCATGGAGTCACTGAATCAGGAGCAAGAAAAGTTAGTGAAAATGGGTACCATCAAATCCACCAAGGATCAATCCCTTTTTGTTGGTGTGTAAAATCAAGCCAAAGGAAAGAATAAAGTCAAATGGTAAGAGGGGAGTGCAAGCTCTCTTTGGAGCAAGAAAATGGTAAGTGCATGCATGCTTTGAGTGCAAGGAAGAAACCCTTTTATCATATCTCTATTTCATATGTCTTCATTTCTGAGTTACAATCTGATATATCAGAATCTAAAACCTCCATCCCTTCCTTGGAAGAAACCCCAAACAGTTCACCAAAGTTTCCTCCAAAAACTAGTCATTTTTCACTGGTTTCTGACTTGTCTTATGAAATCTATTTCCCAATCCATTCAGATCCTTCCTATTCTGATTCTGAAGGTGATATACAGGCTTATATACATATTATTACATTCATAGACTCATTTACCCAACCATTTTATTCCCAAAAGGCCCGACAACCCTCAAGTTCACTAGTTGGAAAATCTCAAAATTGCCTAGTTTCCAATACTATGTCACTTGTGTATGTTGCTTTTATGTCTTGCATATCAGTCATTGGTTGGAAAACCATGGAATTTTCCTTCATGGGACTGTTGTTCCATATGTATGGATGGACATGATCTCACCACCTATGGTTCGATGTTCAAGTCTCCATACCATCCAGGTTTGCTCAACTGACGGTGTGATCTAGTTTCCCACTCTTCTCCCACTATGGACCCATTCACTCATGGAGACACCATACCTCTTATATTTTATGCTGTATATGACATATATTCTGGTATTTCAGAGCCTCATGAGATTTTTTATATAGTTATGAAGGTACTTCATCAAATTGGGAAGAACATTCATGGTTTAATTCATGATATGACAACTACACATGAGGCAATATTTGTTGAATATTTTGATGTTATTTGGGAAAGAGTTTGCAGAGATATCTTTTCTATTATTTATTATGATTCCACATCAGATTATTCTTGCATAAAAATACATTCTTATGATTCTCCTCCGTCAACAAATGATGACCATCAAGGGGCATCTCCACATGCTCTTTGTCTACAACACATTGATGCATTGATGCATGATCTTGGCATCCGCAACATCTTCACCAAGTCCATCACCAATACGTTTTTCAATCAGCTCATTCAAGTGAATAACATGACCTATTGAAGACATTTTTTATCATCTCTTTCATGTCCATTCTCGAGGGAGGATTTTCCCCATGACGTTTTGCATCTTCCCTCGTTTTACATGGAAAACTAATTTTTTTTTTGTAAGAGGTGACTTGAGCCTTAGTTTCCAAGGCCTCAATAATCATTTGTAATAAGATGTGCTAATTTAGGATTAAGGGGGGGTGTTAGAGCAATAATACACCTTAGTACCATGTTCATACACCTAGGTGACATTTTCATTTGTATTGTACTTATGTCATATGGTCTAACTTAGTAGGTTATACTGATCAATCTTGGTCTATTAGGTGATTCCGACTCATTTACTCACAGTTGAGTCACTCCACTTTCATCATCCATAGAGTTCAGGTGCTCTAGTTTGAGAATTCTACCAACCCAGGAACCCTCATTAATGACAGGTATTCCTTTGTGCACTCCCCATCCCTTAAGACATGGAATTTGTTTGACTAAGGGCGCTAGTGCATGTATCTAGTGGTTTTGGACTCTCTTTGGGAATTTATTGCTTCCTAGAGACAGTCCCACTCACCCATGTGCTCTCCCATGCCTTCATTTATGATCCATCATGCTCCAGCCAAGTTCACACTATAATTTGTGGTTGTTTGGTATGGTTAGGGAGCTTATTGGTCCACCTAGGGGGTTTTAGAGGTCAAATCCTAGCCTGATACTTGTATGCATCCAGATGGCCTCCAAAGGCTTACAAATTTTTCCTATTGTATTATAAATATGTGCCACACATATCTACAAGTTGTACACTAATATAAATATCAGTTATTGGCACCATCTATGTTTGTTATTTTGTTCTCTTTTACTGTTTTCTTGCATATTTTGTGAATAACTTAGATTGTGAAGATTTCCTTATCTCCTGAATCTCACTGTGAAGCGATTCTCATAATATTCCTAATCATACTTCCTTTGATGAGTGGTTTTTGGTCTATTAAATTTATAGTTTATTAACAACACATCACTAAGAAACAAATTATGTAGTGCATGCACAAAAACAAATCTATAGGCATTCCTTTTCATAAAGAACTCGTTTTCCTTAGTGTTCATGGAATGGAAAAATACACTAAATAATAAGACACTACAACTATTTATAAACACAATGATGTTTCTATGAGTGTGTGGATAATCATCAATAAATCATATGTTCTTACTATCAATTTCTTCAAAAGCATAATCATTCATGCACATGCTATACATAGACATTCTATGTTGTATTTAACAATATTTAAGTAATCGAGCTGACTATAAAGAGGACCAAAAAATGGCATAAGTTATTCTGCTTATTTGGGAGGAACAAACATCTGGAAGGATAAACAACCCAAGATTGTTATAATCTATTTTGGACTTGGTAATCATGTAATTATTAACACAAAAGGAGAATGGAGCAAACATTGGGAACATACAAGGAATATGGCTAAATGTCGTACAAAGCACAACTGTAACATGTTTGTTATTTACTTTGTAAATAGATAAGAAGATAGAAGTCATCACTACCCTCCAAAAATTGAACCAACCTTAGTGGGTACTTGGAAATTGTTGCTATAAACTCGTACAATTTTTTGGATCTTCTAGTAGAGATGTTTTGGGTATTATTGATATCACACTTTGCCTCACTAGAACTATCAGATGATTGAACAAAATGACTTGGTTTGGTTAATTTAAAACAAAACATAGTTGATTTTTTTCCTTCTTTTCAAAAAAATGAGCAACAAGAAATATTCATATGTGTCTCTATTATATTTCCTATTTGATCCTTAACCACAGCGAGAAGCATCAAACCATGAACTTCGGGTTGTTGATCATTAACATAATAAGAAAGAGTGATGCATTGAGTGTTCACCTTCAACCCTTTACACTTCGAACAACAAGAGGGTGTTATACAAGACACTTAGTTCACAGTGAAGTACCGTTGACTTGATATTGCTTCCAAAATATGGCATGTCAAAGTTGGCAAGTTAATGTGGCTCTCCATTTTTGTCTACCATCTACCTAAGGTGGAATATCTTTGGCATCCAAACTTGATCTCAAATCAAGATCTTACAAAATTTAATGCACAATTAAATAAACGCATGTGAAAATGTAGCATGAATTCAATCAAATAATCAAATATAAATAAAATATGGACACAATCCCAATGACAAGGGAGAACCTGAAAGGTCATGAAATGAGGAATCTGAATAATAAAAAACTTGATATTATCATTTTCCCCTACAATCTAGCTAAAATCGCAATCAATATGTGTATGCAATTTAAAAGAAATTTTGGGAAGCATGTAACGTTCTAACTTCAAATTGACATACCAATGCACTAGATTTTGATACACACCAAAAAATTCCTATGCTAAAACCTTCACAAAGTACTCATTGTAGATATTTGCGCTTCTTTTTTTTCTTGAGAATCATTACTATGATGCTTTTATAGGAATATAATCTATCTCACCAATTCTCTTTAGTTTGAGAGACCAATTATGGGATGGAAAAGAGTTTAGAAAAATCATGTGTTTTTATGAATGTAATGCAAAATGAAAAAAAATATTATTGTAAAAGTGAGTTAAACAAAACCCTAATCCCTACTCCATTGTTGTATTAAGAATTATAAGGGAGGAGTCTTTTGCAAGAGAGATTTACAAGATAAGAGATTAGAGTGACTATTTTTTCTAAAGAGCAATATTATTGAAACTCAGCTTCTATGGGTAGTTCATAGCATGGATTAAAGCTTGCATGGGTCAACCATGGATTGCTCCCCTTGTGAATGAGTGAGCCACAAAATATTTATAGGCCTCTATATATCTTATGAAGGATTCCCTCTCTCTCTATACTTCTCTATATTATTATGGTAGATTCTCTGAGTAGAAGCTTGGAGACGGCTAGGCTAGATGGAAATATTCCTAATATAAAGATTGCAGAAAACATGAAGGATATCAATCATTCCCAATTCGTAGATGACACTTTATTAATTGGGGGGGGGCTCTTTGTCTATTGCTAGAATATTTGAGCAATAAATTGTAACCTTTTGCAAGGCTTGAAATAGGAGTAGGATCAATAATAGGAAAAGACACATATATAGATGGAATATAATGCCCATAGTTCTTTGGTCTATCTCTCAAGAATTGGTATTCTAGGGTCAAGGTAATTTGGATCACTTCAAGTATATTGGAGTCCAAATTGCAAAGAAGAGACATTCAAGTTATAATTGGTAGGAAAGTTTGGACAAAATGTCAAATAAAATGAATCAATGGGGGGTATCCTAGTAAAACTTGGCTGGAAAAGTGACCCTCATCAAATTGGTGCTCTTGTTCATGCCCTTAATCCTTGGTTCATTTATTTTAGCTCCATCCAACATCCTTTAGCAAATAAACAAGAATATTAAATCATTTCTCTGGAAAGAAGGGAATCAGGATAAAAATAAGACCCCCCTAGTTAACTGGAACATTGTAAAGTGCTTCGTAAATCAAGGGGGTATTCAAATTCATTATATGAAACTTAATAACATAGTGCAAGGGGATAAGTTCCTTTGGAAAATCATCTCTTCAAAAAACAATTGGTTGAAGGAGGTCCTTCATAATAAATACCTAAAGGGGAGTAGGCTCAGATGCTTTCACAAACCCCACTCCATCCCCAACTTGGAACCCAAATTTAGAAACTATGTGCAAATTTTTGGAACTTTTTCCACCAAAATCTGTTATGGATCTTAGGTAATGGAAGGAAAATTCATCTCTTCTGTGATCGTATTCTCAATGACCCCCTACTTAGATCCCAACTAGTTTTGATCGTATTCTCTGTACATATAAAAGGACAAATATGAGATTATGGAAAGGATGGATCTCGTTGTCTCCTCATAGTCACCTTCTCCCAACCCTTAAATCTATATTTCAAAGGTTAAAAGGAAAATCTCTAATCAATAGATTCACTCAGGAATATAGAGGATGGGGAAGTACAGAAGGTATGTACACAGTCAAATAAGGCTACCTCTCACTATAGTAGATGCAAGCCAACCCCAATCGATCCATCCTTTGGAAGGGGGTTTGGGAAATCAGCACTCCCCTGAAAATAATTTGTTTATATTGGGAGGTAGCTCATGGTAATATTATCATAGGAAAACACTTTAAATGAAGAGGCTTTATGGGGCCCTCCAAATGTGCTTTGTTCCTTTCCAATAAAGAATCCATCTCTCATCTCTTATTGGATTTTCCTTTTTCTAAGAAGGTTTCGGGAAAATCTCATGTCCCCTCTTCCTCTTCTTTTATCATATGTTGTCTTTTGGATCCTTCTTCAGGTCATGGGAGAAGGATTTCATCCTTCCTTTAAATAAAAAGCCATTGTTAAAATGGTTCTGGTTGGCTCTTCCGAAATTTCTTTGTGGGAAAATCTGGTTGGCAAGAAACCAGTTAATCTTCCAAGACTCCAAGTGCTCCTCCATGTAGGTGGCTAGGTGCATCAAATATCTGATGGTGGATTTATTTCATGAAAAGGGGAGGTTTATTCAAAACAACTAGGATCTCCTTCATGAGGAATAAGAATGGATTGACTCCATAAATATTGAAGGAAATCTAGAAAATCATCTCTTAGTATTCAAGGAAAGCCAAAAGAAGGAGATCCGACCAAATAAAGTTGAATTTAAAGAATGAAAGGATAAGTAGGGATGACTTATGTTTTTCTTTGATGGTGTAGTGAAAGGTAATCCTGGGGCGGCAGGTGCAGGGGGGATATTATATGATCCTGGAGGAACTATGCAGGAAAAATTCTTCCAGGGACTAAAACAAATACTGACAATATGCATGTAATATTTGCTTTATACCAAGAGACTAAAACTTTTCCCAAAGAAGGAATAAAGGATGCATTGATAATAGGTGATTTAAAGATTATAGTGAGTACTTTCACTTCCAAAATGTCATTCAGGAATATCAAAATGGATCATATCTAGATAAGAATTTGGAATTTCCCAGAAACACTAGGGGACTAGAAATTCTTTCATCTCCTTAAAGAGAACAACAAGAAAGCAGACCAACTTGTAGGCTTGGCCTCGTCCCTCGCCGAAGGATCTCTCCATCTTTTGAATAGAATTATAGAAGTTGTGTCTTTGATCCAATTCCCTAGAACAATAGAATAAGAAGGTGAACTCTTGGTAGGGGTGAGAACGATCCTTAGGCTTGGTCCCATGCGAACTAGAGGTAATTGTAGGGAAAGAGAAAATAGGGGGAAGCGTCAATGCATTGGATATTGATGAGAAGGAGTGAAGTCCTTATACAACCATTTTCGAATCTTGTTAGGTTAAGGCAATATAGGCAGGGTTGCTACCGTAAATTTATAGCCTAACTCAAAACATCAATCAGTACACAAACAACACAGGGTCTTCACTTAGTGAAACTATGTCATAGTGTCTTCGTTCATGGGATATTAAAGAATACCCCTAATTTCACTAGAGATTGATAATTACTTACAAAAATCCTTTTGTTGAGACCCCTTCCAATACATATTTCCAATTAAAAAACCCCTAATTTTACAATATATTCCTTATTTTTACTACAAACCCCTTTTTATACCCCTGAATACCTATAAATCCCCCATACCCTATCCCCGCCCGCAATACCTACGGTATATTGACCTTATTTTCCACAATAAAAAACCCCCCTTTATGAAAGAACCTGATAAGATATTGCTCAACAAGGTGAATCCCCCATAACAAACAATAAGTGTGTGTGTCTAATGCTATTTTTTTAAATATATTAAATTTGAATAAAATAAAAAGAAACAGTAAAAAATGTATGAATGGATTTATATAGGAGACATAAATAATTTCAAATCTGAAGTAAAGTTAATTAAACATAAGAATAAAATATCAGACTCAGACTATGATAGAATCATGAGATGATTTCATTCCAAATTACATATGTAGTCATTCCTTACAAACCCTTGTGAGTGTTAGGGTTAACATTGACTAAAGAACGAGCAAAGACATAGTTTTATTAACCCATGGTTTTTTTACTAGTTATATTTATATATAAAGAGCCTATAAATTTTGTTGTAGTCCTCCATTATAAGTGACCTAAAAAGTAAGCTGAGCTAACTCACTTGACGTAGATAGCCGATTTTAACACAGATTGAAGATCTTCAATAGCTGGTTTTTAACACAGAATGTTGAAGATCTATGTGCATATCAATATGAAGAAGATTGTGCCACTAGATGCTGTAGATGTTATTCTTGCATTGGATGACGGTGGCTTCTTTGCCAAGATCATCGATTTTATTTATTTATTTGTTGGTCGGCTGAGATGAACAAGACGGAAGTGGTAGATTTGTCGCCCATGTGAAAAGAAGTCAAGACAGCCTTAATAAATAAATCAAGGTAAAAACTATAATAAGAAATAGTTTTGTAAAAGGGGTATATGCCATGAAGATCTCATAGTGTTTTATGTCAACCTATTTTTACGTTGTAATTTTTTTTTTCGGGTAAGTGAAAAAGTTAAGTGGACGTCTTGTATAATCATGGGATTATTGTGATGGCTTTAATATGGAATAAGATGGTAATGACATGAATATGAAAGGTTTTTTTATAAAAAAAAAATATTTAATTACATGATGTTTTATGGGTTGAATCATGGTTAAAAGAAGTTGAAAAATATATATTGAAAAATGATATTTTTAGAGGATAGCTAGCAGTTAAAGCATTAAAAAGATAGTGACTAAATGTGGGTTTGATGAAGTGATCAATCATTCTATAAGTTTTAAAGTATTGAATGTTTTGTATCTGAGTTTTAATGTATTTTGCGGGGTGTATGTTTGGTGGTACCCGACATCCTAGTAGTAATTTTTGGTCCCTGTGAAACTTAACCATAGGCAAGTTTGGATTTCCCTGGGTGCTAAAAGCACAAGGTATCCCTCTTATGTGCAAAGAAGGGGTGTTGCATCAAGTTGTGGAATGAACCACTTGGGTAGGTATGAGGGTGGCATGTGTACTCGTAGCCTAGCTTGATGTGGAATCAAAGAGATCGTTGAGTCTTCAATTAAAGGGTGGAGTGTGAGATAGTTTAATCTCAATTTTGGGACCAAGATTGATTAACCACGTAAGTGAAAAGGATTCCTAGATAATTGGCGGTTACAACTACTGAGGACAGATGTATTCCGGTAGATAGATTCCCTTTTTATATGGACAATTGTAGGTACAAGACTTCTAGAAGTTCAACACCTAAAATTCAAGTCAAGGCGAGAGAAATGAAAATTTTGGATGTAATATCAACAATAGAGATGACAATGTGTAATTTACATGTAAATGTGATTCTTGAGTGCCCTAGTTTTTTGGGGGGATTAGATCTTAAGAAATTCCCCAAGTCAAATTTAAAGGGGGGATTACTAGGGTTAACCTTGACTCAAGAATGAGCAAGGATGTAAGTGGTTTCAAGCACATGGTTTTGGTAGCCTATGGTTTCTTGCTAGTTGTATTTGCATGTAAACAACCTATTAATTGGGTTGTAATCCTCTATTGTAAGTGCCCTATAAGGTGATATTAGCTAACTCACTTACCTATCTTCATTAGATGTTTTTCCTCCACATAGGATTTTCAAAAAACAAAATCAAGCTTTTAGTGTATCATTGTCTTGATTACACACAAAAAACCCTATTAACATTGAAAATTAATTCAAAATATAATAAAATTGAACAAACTATCAAAACAAATGATTAACCTTCTAAGTCCTACTATCAACCAAAATATTTTGATTCTCATTGTAATTCAAGAATGAATAAAAGAATGATAAATATCACTTTATAAACCATAACAAACCTTTATCATAGTTCCTCTTTATTCTCTCCTACCTTCAATCTTCTTGTGTCCTCCTTTAATCTTTGGGAAATGTGGTTGAAGTAGTTTGAACTACTTTTGGTTAGGATATTTTAATTGAATAAGGAAGATTTATTTAAATATGATAAAGGTAATAAAATAAATAATATGTTGGACCTCGATATAATATTCATTTAATTTTCATTATCCCCTTTTGTCATTCCAAATAATTAAAACATATGTTACACCAAATAATCACCATACTCATCAAGTAAAATAAAATACAACTTTGATATATAACCCTTGTATATCCCAAAGTATTAAAATATGTCAAAACAACATTATAAGTTTGTTTCCTCAAAACATAGTCATGAAATATGTTGAAATATAGTCATGAAATATGTTAAAAAGTCAAAAGTAAAGGAAAGTAATTTAACTATGAAGAAACTCAAAATCCATATTTCCTATGGGAAGTAGTCTCCCTTGTTCACTTCCTTGAGGAGTTTTTTTCTTGCATGATTGGTTTTTTAACTTGGCATATCTTTCCTCTTTCTATGATGACAACTTTGGATGTAAAACACATAAAGTATTGTTACTTGTTTCAATGTTGATCTATGGTGAAACAAGATGTGAGGTGATTGAGTGGGAAGAGGCCCTCTGAAGAGCTTGACTTTTGAGAAAGGGAAAGAAACTTGCCTCTACTTAGCTCAGATTGATTGGGAGAGGCTTTGAACTTATCATTGAGCTGAAGTGGCCCTATGCTTTGGAAACAACTGAAGGAATTTGATGAACATGTTGCTCAGGAGGAGGAAGAGGAGGCAAATGCAATGAAACATTGAGCTATCCATCAAAACCATGTGGTGGATTTGGATCAACTTCCTTCAAACTTTCATTAACTTGTGGCTCTGGATGTAAAGAAACATGAGGTGGTACATCAATCCGACAATGTTGGGGTGTGGTTGCAAATGATGTCTAGCTTGTTGAGCAATGGGTTGGATATGGCCTTAACCAACTAAATTAAGGAGACCGGTTTGGAGGAGTAGGTTGAATTCTTTAGAATCAATATCAAAGTGGATTGAAAATCTAAGCCTCTTATTTCTACCTCTCTGCCAACCAGGTTGTTGGCCTCTATTCCAATTTCCTCTATTCCCTTTGTTTGACCTGTTACCTCCTTTATTGATTAGTACATATGTATAGTAGTAGGCAAATTTATCAAATAAAATTTTCATTTAAAATAATTTATAAATGGCTCTGAATTGAACAACAATCTTGCATGCAAATATATTTGAGGGAAAAGGAAATGGGAAACCCTTGAACTTGCTTCAATATTTAGTGCTTTCAAACTGTATACCACTTATTCCTCCCAACTGTTACACTTTTGAACATGGTCGGAAAAACGTGGTTTATTTGGAAAATGAGGGAGAATGAATGAATTGAAAATGAAAATAGATGAAGGGAAAGTGAATGGTTCATGTTCAATTAACCATGACTACTATCAATAAAATTTTAATGATACCCAATGAACATCAACAACCAATGCTAGCTACAGATAAAACTATTTCCAAGAAGAATTAACATTTGTAAACAATTAAAACAATCAAGACAATAACTTTAAATCTCTTTTAAAAATTGCCATTATTCATGACTACTATTATTCCTCATTTTTTCCAAGTTTTCAAAACTTCAAATCCAATTTGATTATGTTCTTTGAAATTACTTTTGACTAGTATGACTTCCTATAAACCAACAAGACAACCCATAAGCATCTTATCAACATTATTTTAGGACTTACGATGCATGTAGTAAAAAATGCATTTAAAACTTTCTTCCTAGAAACATAGCCATTTGAAGTCAAACCAACAAATTTGAAACTCAAAAAAAATCCCAAACTCGGTCATAAATCAGATGTGATTTCAAGCCAACGAGACACCATTGACATCAAAAGTCAAAACACACGTGGATTCAATACTTCTTTAAAATATGATAGTAAAACATAATCACGATGTTGTTACCCATACAACCAAATTTAAACAGTAATATGGTTTACCTATATAACAACTGCATGCGCAAAACATACACAGTGATATCAAAATCATAGTTTTCTCAACCATATAGGTTATAATAAAAACACATGATCACCTGAGGGTATTCATGCCTATAACAGTTTTTTTCAACAAACAAATATCAATTAACCCAACGTATCATATATGAACAACCATTGAAACTCATTAACACATCTTCAATTATATATCTTTTGTATGATAGACGTTCAAAAAATTTCAAACATTACTAGTCCAATAAAAATATGAGATTCATATATGAGACACGCGAATTTGGTACTTAAACCTTTTGACTCTCGGATTGTGGGTCCGAACATGAAACCCATCAATATTAAAGGATATCAACATGTTATTAATGTTATGATTAATTTGAATTAATTCTTCTTTGGCTACCATAGTCTAATTGTCTTTTCCTAGATTAGGAGGTTATTTCCACCTCACTAATGCCATGGGGTACTCATCTGGGGCTCACCTAACACTTGATGCGCTAGTTTTCATGGGGCTCACCTAACACTTGATGCGCTAGTTTTCATGAGTTTAGGATATCTAGAGACCAATCCCTATAATTTAGGAACCCACACCGAGTGCCATTAGCAGTCACCAGCGATTGACACTAGTCGGTGTTGAATTATGTTCAGTTATGCTCCAATTTCCATCAGTTAGTTTATCTTCAGTTAGTCTTGTGCCACTTAGCATGATTTAAGGGAGGCTAGGTTGATTTTATGACCTACCTTGATCAATTAACTGGGTGTGAACTAATTCAGTTGTCTGGAGTTGCATTAGTGAGTCTCTAGTGGTGATTTTCCCACATTGAGTTAGCACTGGAGTTAGTCAAAGTTGGTGAATTCGAATCCTATCTATGGCATTCGAATTATATCTATTATATCATCATTGTATTACAGAGAGGTTAATGATAAAACATGTAATGTTATGCTGACCAAATTTTGTCTCCCGGTTGTTCAATTTTCCCCATGAATGCTTGATTAGTTTACACTGAATTGATTCTCTCTCCTACAAACTTATTTCATAGTAAACTCATTCAGGCCTGAGGATCCTAAGTTTTGATAGAATAAACATGGTACCAGAGCAGATATTCAAGCCAACTTCAAACCTCAGAATCTTCCATTGATGCACCAGAAGCAATTGAGTTCCACATAATTGTTGGTATTCTTGCCTTGCTCACTCTGGATGTTTTCAAGAGAATTCTAGACATGTGTGATGCACCCATAGAAAGTGCACATGTCAAAGTGGAGAGTGTTTGAACTGATTTGATTTCGAATTGAAGTGTTTTTGCAGGTACATCAAAGAATTCTTAACAATTATTTATTCCTTAAAGTTGCAAGATGCATAATTCAATAGCTTTAACAATGAGGATCCTCACACCCTTCAACTATCTTGATTGGAGGGTTGATATGAAGACAATATAGCGCAACAAGGGTCTATACAAGGTCACCATGGGAAAAGAGGTCGAACCCCAATAGCCTCTTGAAAATTCAAAGTATCTGAACAAGTTGGATGGAGCATTTGGCTTCATGTGCATCCACATCTCCACTAAGTTACTCTTCCATCTTGATGGACTGAAAACTCCAAAGGAAGTATGGGAGAAGCTCGAAGACTTGTTTGGAAAGCAGGATGAGCTGAGGGGCCATATTTTGGAGAATGAATTGATTTCACTACATCCCATCAACTTTGAAACTATACAACAACTCAAAATTCAAATCCGTTGTCATGCAGTGCAAGCAATGCTGGATTGACATGAACGATGAGCAATTAGTACTCTCAATTCTGAGCAAATTTGGCCCATAATTCTTAGTGTTCGTATCCACCTTTCGCTCCATGAGACTGACAACTCCTAATTGGTGAATTCCATCCCTTGATGCCTTCACATAATCTATTATTCGGGAAGAAGACAAGCTGATGTAGATGGGAGTTCTCAAAGTCTCCAAGAATCATGATCTCTTAGATGGGGAGACTAAGAATGCACAAGAAAATGGGAAGCATAAAGGAAAAGAGAAGAATAACATTGATTTCAAGCCTAAGGATAAGAAAAATCCTTCAGAAGGAGCCTCAAGTTCCAAGAAGCACAAGCACACGAAGTTTGATAAGGCCAAGTGCTCTTACTACAAGAGAGGAAATCATCCAGAGAATCTATGTATGAAGAAAACCATAGACCAAATGTATAGGCTCATTGAACATAACAATATTTCCCTTCCTGAATGTGTAAAGAAGTATGATGTTGGAAACAAGACTGAATATCATGAGAGATGCCATGCTATGAAGGTAGGATTTTCTCAGTCACAAGCTTTTCTCACTGATTTTGGTGCCTCCAACCACATGGTTTCCTCCAAAGAATCATTCTCTTATTTGAATATCTATGGAGGACCAAGCATTCACATGGGAGATGACTGACAAATCCTAGATGTCGGGAAAGGTTCCATCAAACTTGAGCGTGGAGTGTTCAAGAATGTGCTCTATGTACCTTCCTTGGCAACAAATCTATTGTATGTATACCAAATGACTCATACTGGCTCACCTAAGCAAGTCACATTTGATCCTGGCTCGTTGGAGATATCTAAAATTTCTATTGGGAATTTGATAGTGAAAGGAGCAGCGAATCACGTCTTCAAGGAATATGAATTTTCTCACTTTCTTCCTAACTCATATCCAAGTGCCTTATTGGCTCATGCTAATGATACAAGCAGGATTTGGCATGAAATATTTGGACATCTCAAATTCAATATCTCCAGCAACTGCACAATGAAGAGATGGTTGAGGAATTTCCTCTCATCAAGTTCTATGAAGGTGTCTGTAATGGTTGCTTGGTAGGTAAGCACCCAAAGCGAAGGTATGAGGTTGGGAAGGAAAGAAGATCTACCTTTGCACTTGACCTGGTTCACAATGATGTCTTTGGATCAATGCCCACAACATCTATGAATGGATCCAGATACTTTCTGACCTTCGTTGATGACTACTCAAGGTATTGTTGGATCTACTTCCTCAAGCAGAAGTATGAGGTGTTTGAAACCTTTAAAATTTTCACTCTTGGGAAGATTATCAAAGCACTTAGATCAAATAATGGAGGAGAGTACCTCAAAAGAGAATTCCACCAACTGTGTGCCTCAACAGGTATTCAAATGCAACACTCAATCCCATACACACCACAAAAAAATGGTGTAGCTGAGAGGAAGAACATATTTCTAAAAGAGATGGATACATGCCTTCTTGAAGAAAGAAATATTCCTCCATATATGTGGGTTGAAGTAGTAAATTGTGCTTCGTACATCCAGAATAAACTGCCTCACAAGTCAGTGATTGGGGTCTCTCCTTTCGAAGCATTGATGGGACATAAGCCCAATGTCTCAAATATGAGGGTTTTTGGCTCCAAAGCATGGGTAAGAATTCATACTGCTGGGATATGCAGATGATGCAAAGACATACAAAATCATGGAGTTTGAAACCAAAAAGTGCTTCATAGAGCACAATGTTCAATTTGAAGAAGATCAGGTGCATGATCCACATCCAGTTGAAGAAGGTATAATTACTCGATCAAATCCATTTGTAGATAATAATGTCTTTACTAATATTCCATATTCAGATTCTAAAGAGGAGGATCAAGATGATCAATATCTTGATGTTGAGAATGAACCTCAAGTAGATCTAGATCTAGATGCAGCACATGCTCCCACTCAAAGGCCTAAATGGGCCCAAAATCTCATTGAAGCCACTGGGAATAGTGATATGGATCCAGAGGACAGAAGAAGGACAAGATCTCAATATCATGATGTAAACCTTGCACTCTTCCATATAGATCCACTTCTCCTAGATAGGCACTTCATGATGATGGGGTCATATCCTCAGTGTTACAGAGATGATTTCCATGATCCAAGATGATAGGTAGCCATGGATGATGAGTATGATTTGCTACAAGAAAACAAGACCTAGGAGCTTGTCACTCTACCTCCTAGGAGGAAGTTAGTTCAGTGCAAATGGATCTACAATACCAAGGTAACAACTGATGGAACCACTACCAAGTACAAGGATCGGTTAGTGGCAAAGGGGTAGTCACAAGTCCATGGGCTGGACTATAATGAGACACTCACTCCTACTGCAATAATGGACTCCATAAGGCTACTTTTTGTCATTACGGCTTCAAAGAGGTGGGAGGTACATCACATGGATGTGAAGAGTTCCTTCCTCCATGGTGACCTGGAAGAGGAGATCTATATGAGACATTCTGAAGGGTGCACTGAATATTCCTCCTTGGTTTGCAAACTGAGGAAATATCTCTATGGGCTCAATTAATCCTGAAGGGCATGGTATGCCAAGATGGATTCCTTCCTAATTTCACATAAATTTGAGAGGTGCAAGGCTGACTGCAATGTCTACATGCAGTAGAACGGAGGATTCTTACTGGTGATTGTTCTATATGTGGATGACTTGCTCATTACTAGTGGCTTAGCTACTGGATTGAGAGGCATCAAGTCAGCTTTAAGAAAATCATTCTCCATGACCAAGGAAAATTTTAGGGGCGAAATTTATCCCATGGGCTATTTTTCTATGTTTTTTTTGAAAAAAAGATTTGCCAATTTGCATTTTTAGAAGCCTTGTTTCGCCCAATTTTGATGGGGTAAAATTTTTTCACTCTAAAAATTGCTATTATTATATAAACTATATAAAATCCTTAGAAAGTGAAATATTTTTAGAAAGATATTACCAAATATTTTATAGTTAACATTTTAAGAATTGGTAAGATTCGCCAAGGTTTATACACTTTTAATTAAGTATGGATCCTTAAAATTTTCCCTGTCCATGACTAATCTAGGACTGTTAAGGCAATTTATTGGCCTCGAAGTAAATACAAAATATTCGGGAATCGTGATTACATAGTGCAGATACATATGAGACTTGCTTAAAATATTCCACATGACGAATTGTAAAGCAACGCCCTTCCCCTTCTTATCTGACATCATGTTGGAAGAAGGTGATTCCACACCACTAGTTGACAATACACTCTGCAAACAATTGATTGGTATCCTATTGTACCTCACCTTTTTTAGGCTAGATTTATCTGATCCTGTGAGTGTTTCTTCCATATTCATGTAGGAGCCACATGAGCTGCATTAGAAAGTAGAAAAGCACATATTGCATTATGTGCAAGGTATGAGGGGGTTTTGGATCCACTATTGTGTTAGTGCACAACTAGATCTGATTGGTTTTACTGATTCAGAACGGGTTGGTGATAGTACCGAAAGGAAATATACATCAGGATTTGTGTTTATGTTAGGATCTGGACCAATTTGTTGGTCAAGCAAGAAGCACACAACTCTTTCTATCTCTTCAATTGAAGCAGTTTGGCTACATGGGATTTTGACAAGGTTTGGCATTCACACTTCTCCTTCAGTAGAGGTATTTTTTTATAAGCAAAGTGCAATCAAGATATCCAGTGATCCAGTACAGAATTAACATACCAAGCACAATGAAGTCCACATGCACTACATCCGGGAACTAGTGCATAGTAAGGCCATCATTCTACATTACTTCCCTACATAGGAGCAGATTGTAGACATATTCACCAAGTCTTTCACTAAAAAGATATTTGTCTATCTCAAATCTGTTCTTCGTGTAAAGGCTTGATTCAATTATTGTTCCTGGTATTCTTTCTTATTTTGAGGTTGGGGGGGGGGTCGTATGAGGTTTTATCTGTTTCCTTGGTTTGTTAAGTAGTTATTTTTGCATTTAGATTGTATGGTTGAACTTTGTTATTAGTTTCCAAGGCCTGGGTTGTCCAAGTTAGGATTAAGGGGGTTTTTTAGGATTAATTAATTAATCCTCCCTTAACCACCATAGTCTAATTGTCTTTTCCTAGCGTAGGAGGCTATTTCCACCTCACTAGTTCCATGGGGGACTGATATGGGGTCCACCTCACACTTGATACCCCGGTTTGCATGAGTTTAGGAGCTCCAGAGACCAATCCCTATAATTTAGGAACCCTCACTAAGTGCCATCAGCAGTCACCAATAGTTGACCCTAGTCAATGTTAAGTTATGCTTTGATTCCCATCAATTAGTTGATATTTAGTTATTCTAGCGTCACTTTAAATGATTTAAGGGAGGTTGGACGCATTTTCTCACTTGCCTTGATCATTCAACTGGGTGTGAACTAATCCAGTTGTCTCGAGTTGCATTAGTGAGTCTCTAGTGGTGATTTTCCCACATTGAGTTAACACTGGAGTCAGTCCAAGTTGGTGAATTTGAATCATATCTATGGCATTCAAACTTTTTATATTGTATCATCATTGTATTATAAAGAGGTTAATGATAATTCATGTAATGTTATGCCGACCAAATTTTGTCTCATGGTTGTTCAATTTTCACCATTAATGTTTGATCGGTTTATAGTCAATTGCTTCTCTCTCCTACAACCTTCTTTCACAGTGAATTCATTAAGGCCTGAGGATCTTAACCTTTGCTAAAATAAACAATTAAGGCTTCTAAAAGGGTTATTGCTAAAATATTTTGCTAACAAAATTGTATCTTCCAATAATTCAGAAACTGATTACCACATAGAATTCTCATTCTTGTAGCACCTCCTCATAAATCAAATTGTAAAATTATAGAGAATTTTTTATTCACCCAAATGAGATGGTTTAAACCCACTATAACCATTGACATTCGTTTAAAAGGAAATGACCAAATTTGTGCAATTAGAGCGTCTGAACAAGTTAACAAAGATTTCAATAGCCAAAATAGAGTCACGATAAAACCCTAAACTTTGCATGCAGATCTCCATGAGGTTATGACTCAAAATTTCTTAGTTTGCAGAAGAATGGATTTGAGTTTGTAACCCAAATGAATCCAAACTAATAACAATCTCAGGAAAGTCGAAAAAATAATGGCTATGTGTAATTTCTAAAGACAAGACATAATTTTTATTTGACTAAGTGAAACTCTTCAGTATATATGAAAAAGAACAATGGTAAATACTTAAGGATCCAAATTCTTTTATGAGGTGAACAACAATTACTTGTAGGGGTGGCCTTCCTACTAAGGATTTCAAAACATGACTAAAATTTTGAAAGACGGTAAATACTTGGCATTTCTTCGACAGTGAAAGAAATTGACTCAATATAGCTATGCATGTGCAAAAAGGGAACTTGTAGTGGACACGGGGGTTTCACCTTGTTGAGCAATATCTTATCACATTCATTCATAAAGGGGGGTTTATAACTGTGAAAAATAAGGTCAAAATATTGTAGGTATTGGGGGGAGGGGAACAAGGTATGAGGGGTTTACAGGTATTGGGGGGGTATAAAAAGGGATTTCTAGTAAAAATAAGGAATATATTGTAAAAATAGGGGTTTTTTAATCCGAAATATGTATTCGGGGGGGGGGTCAACAAAATGATTTTTGTAAGTAATTATCAATATCTAGTGAAATTAGGGGTATTCTTTAATATCCTGTGAACGAAGGCGCTATTAAAAAATTTCACTAAGTGAAGACCCCGTGGTAGCGGATTAGGGGGAATTTCAAGCTAGGTAATTTTTTGTACAAATCAAGAATCCTCATATTTGACTAAAAAAGGCATGCTGATGATATACATGTAAACATTCAAAATACAAGCTCCATGCTTTGAGTCTGAACTTTAAACCATTAACTGCAACCCAAACACACCATCACCACCATTTAAGCTTTTAATCATTCAGGGAAAAAGGAAAAGAGAAAATTCACATAAAAAAATGTTTCCAACATAACCATCAATAAGTTATTTTGCAAATGTGAGATTTGATAATAAACAAACTTCTTTTCAACATACCTTTCGAATGCTTCAAATATCCCTTGAATGAACAGTGAAATCAGTTATAGAACCTCGAAATATGAGCTGGTAAGTAGATTGGTAGGAGAAAAAAAACTCAAATGAACAATGCAAAGAACCCAAAACTGATGTAGAGTATTCAATATGCAAGCATTAACTCTCATGTACTCACTAATTGATTGCAACATTGTGTGATCAGGCCTGGAATTTCAAATCTATTATGCCTGTCAAATGGATATTTGATGACGGTCTTGATATTTTGATGCCCTTCACTATACGTTTGATACAAATTTATGGCTGTCAAATTCGTTTAGATTTTTATATGAAAAAAACATCAAAACTAGCATACATAATAATAAATATGTCAAATGTAATTTTTATTACCAAAGAACTGTTTTTTTTACAATAGCTGTGAAAATTTACCTTATACATAATTAAATGTATCTCAAGAGTTGTAAAATCACGACTTTCAACCTTGAACATGATGTAGACAAAATATGGAAAATTTAGTTTTGTTTTAT
This sequence comes from Pseudotsuga menziesii, assembly GCA_001517045.1. Lineage (NCBI taxonomy): Eukaryota > Viridiplantae > Streptophyta > Pinopsida > Pinales > Pinaceae > Pseudotsuga > Pseudotsuga menziesii. The sequence continues at coordinate 195,285 of LPNX010273027.1, forward strand.
GGTTATGCTCATATTTTACACAGAGATGTCTCTCAAATACACATGGAACCTTTCATGTGGCACAATGTGAATCTATAACAAAAATAATGTACTGTAATTTGTATTAATTAAAGAAAATGTATTACAAATTCTACCATTGCTTCTAGTGTTGCTCGGACTTGAACTGCATCTGCTCAATCATCTTGGTAAATCATATTGGATCAACAGGTGGTATTGGGTAAATTGTTCCATGCCTTCTGGACCCAATACCCACTTCAAAGTGACACAAAATGTGTAGTTGTATTAAAAATAGAGTATTGCTGGAATCTAGAGTTGTAAGCCTGTAACACAAAATAAATTTCTAGATTAATTATGCCATAATTTGTGAACTAAAATAATAAATCTATTACTTAAAAAATAGAATACTTACTTGTCCATTTTTTATGAAAATGGTCACTATTGCTGTAACTTGCAACTTCCACCACGATTAAACATGAAGTGGCCAAAATATGACAGTGCTAAGATTTTTACAAATTTTCAAAATTCCTGCAAAAAATATTCTTAAATTTAAAAAAAGTTGTAAGAGGCAAATTATATATTTATGTCCTAAATTTAATATAATATATAACAACACAGTGTGCTTAAAAATTTACCTATTTTGTTCAATCTTTTCATAACCAAAGTCCTTCAACTGAATCATTCAAGTGATTGTTCAAAAGTTTCAAAATTCCTGCAAGAAATATTCTTAAGTTAAAAATAAGGTGTAAGAGACAAATGATATATTTATGTCCTAAATTTAATATAATATGTAACAACACATTGTGCTTAAAAAATTACCTCTTTTGTTCAATCTTTTCATAACCAAATTCATTCATCTAAACGAAAATTGATTGTTCAAAATTTTCAAAAATCCTGAAAGAAATATTCTTAAATTAAAAATAAGTTGTAAGAGACAAATGAAATATTTATGCCATAAATTTAATATAATATATAACACAATGTGCTTACAATATTACCTCTTTTATTCAATATTTTCATAACCAAAATCCTTCAGGCTTCAAGTGTAGTTATGCTTCATTGGAAAGTCAAAAACTCATCGGTAGATATCTTGGTGCATCCAGCCCAAAAACGTTATATAATTAGTTTGAAAATAAACACAGCTCACTTGAGAAGATTAGGAAGACTTCCCAACTCTCAAAGCTCAAGAACTCTTCTTGACTTTGTATCTCTCCATATTTCATACACTGCATTCCAATCAACAATAGATAATTCAGGTCCATTTAAAGATATTCTCATCAGCGCATCTAGTGTATCCAATCCTAACCTTGATTTTCGAATGTCCTTAATGATATTTTGCTTAGAAAATCCTCTTTCACAATCCACTGTACTTGCAGGAATAGTGAGTACAGCTTGCCATAATTTCATTATATGAGGATAATTTGTGTGCCACTGTTTTGTGTTATGAAAGACCTTCCATGCTTATTTCATTGAGAATCCCTCACAAGCCAGATTTAATGAATCGACAAAAGGGTGCAACTCTCTTTTGCAGGCTTTAAAATCAAACAAACATACATTTCTCACATCATTTGATATGGTATGTTGCAAATGTTGAAATAGTTTAGAAAGCCAACGCTCTGAATTTTTCTCACGACTGTGACGTTCTTCCGAATAATAACAAGGACTGAACAATTTTGCCACATTAAAAAGATGAAGATATGGAAATCTTTCATTCAAAGAGTCTATGAGAGACTCAATATAGCCTTCTGTGAGTTGCTGACAAGTCTCTTGTGTGTCTTCTATATGAGATTTCCTAGTTTGCTTCCTATCATTATAATCAATATCCATAATTGGAATAGAGATATATTGCAACTCATGTCTATCTATGAGTATTCCTTCATCTTTAATTTCAATGTATCCATATTGTGAATCACAAAGAAATTTTGAAAGGTAAGTTGTACCTTCTGCAAATTTTTCTTTTCTCAAAAACCATCTTGACAATGTACTTATAGTTACTTCAAGAGCCAACCCAATAGTTGTAATGTCTACATTTTTTGCTTGAAAAGTCTTGTTTAACTTATTCAATTCACCCAACACATTAGCAAGCATATGCAAACAAAATTGAATGGAATAAATTCGTGTCTTATCATACCATGATGAAGTTTTTCTTTCATTTTTCCACAATGTTAAGATTGCTGGCATAAGCTTCACAAGCCTTATAATAACTTCTCCCCTTGATAACCATCTCATGGTGTGTATTTGTAGCACATCAAGAACATCGATTTGCATGACATTAAACAAATCATTAAGTTCATTGCTTCTCTTTGGTGAGTTTTGAATCCATGAATATACTTTGTTTGCAATTTTTTCAACATATAATAATTCAGGTATTTTTTTAGAGGCATCTGCTGCTACTAGAGACTCACGATGAGCTACACAATGAACTGTAATAAGGTTTGGAGTGTCTTTTTTCAAATGTGAAACAAAACCATTTTCATGTCCAATCATTGCTGAAGCCCCATCTGTAGAAACAGCTACCAAATCTTTATAATGAAGGCCTCTATCATTTATTAATTGATTGACGCTATCATAAATCATTTTCCCTTTTCCATCCATTACATTTTTCAGCTTCATAAATTGTGAAATGGGTGGCCCAAGACCTTTTGAATCTAAATATGTAGCATAGACAACAAGATGTTGCTCTAAGCTTCGATCAGTACTTTCATCAATCATTAATGAGAAGAAAGGACTATCCATCATATTTTTTATCTGAACCTGTTCAAGGTGTTTTGATATGCAATAGATAAAATCATTTGTATATTTTCTATTTGTGTATGAGGAGTACTCTTGAGACTTTGGCATATCTGGTGTTTTTGCATCTATGAGAAATTTGCATAGTTTTTCATACTTTGATAAAGATAAATCTTCTTGGAACACAAAATATGATACTTTCATGGTAGAAATAACTCTTTCCTTATTAGCATTTTCCACTTGTCTAACATGCTCTGGAATTGGCTTCATATTTCTCTCTAATGCACTAATCCATCTTGCCTTAGCATCTTTATGTATTAGTGATTTTTCACGAGTAACAAGAGCATCATGTTGTAAAGTTGTACAACCATTTCCTAGACCCCATGGTCCACTCATCCTATACTTCTCACAGTAGCTACATTTCATATATATTTCATCATCCCGCCTCACGTAATTCAACCAATCAAACTTATCTAACCATTCCATACGAAATTTTCTTTTTGTTTGCACTTTCATTTTCTTGTGATTATCAACCTCTTCTTCAACTTCATTTGTTTCTTCATCAGATAAAATTCCAAATATTTCATCAAATTGTTGCTGCAATTGAGTATTATAAACTTCTTCGCTTGTGTTTGAATCATTTTCAATATTAGAAGTTTGTCCTTTTTTCCATCCATACATGTCTCCAATTGTGAGTTGGATTTTTCTTTTTCCAGACATTGTAAGTTTTAACCATTAACCACCTATATACAAAAAATAGACCAAACCAAATAAATTAACTCAAACAAAACCACATAAAAAAAAGTGTGCTTCAAAAAAAATCTATATAAAAAAATAACTTATACAAAACTAATTAAAAATGATAAATTACATGATGAAATATAAAAAAATTTCTAGAAAACTAGATCAATCCATTTGAATTTTTATAGTGTAGGATCCATCACCCAAGAGATCTGTTATTCCCTTTCCTAGTTCACTATTTCTGTAATATTTGGAAGTTTCAGAGTTTGACTTGGATCCAACAGGAAAATAGTTTCACCAGTTGCCTGGGTCAAACTTGGGGTTGACCTAGTTTGACTTAGAATCAAACTCTACTTGCTGATATTTTCCTGAGTATTCCCACTTCAAGTTTTTCCCCATTTAGAGTTTGGTAACTTGATTTGGAATATATGTTTCTCTGTCCTATTAAATTTGCATTCTATGAGCACCTGTTTATCTAAATGAGATGTCTTTTTATTTACTTTTATATATAGTATGTATTGAGTGCATGGTATTTTACATATAGTGCATCTACCAATTTTGCATGTAGATTATAGGATCTGGGCTTTATCTTTATTGATATCCATGTTTGCCTTCGGCATAAATGGACATAAATGTGCTATATAACTGTGAACTTGAAATCCCCTAAGAAATTCTGGTTTTTGTGCATTTTCACTTGTTTCAAGAACTGGGAAATGTTCAGTGTTCTCACAGATTGACTACACATTGCTTCTGATGACCGTTTACTCAATTTTTGGGTCAAATCTTTACTCAATCCTGGTGTATCATTTGTCGTGACACACCGAATATTGACTAACAACATACTTTACCTAGAGATGATTTGTTAGTTCATACACAACCCATTTACAAATATGAAACTTTTTTATTCCAAAGAGTATAGGTTATTTTAACACTCAGGTCGAACTCCATACACCTAGAGCTATAAAGGTAAAAAATTGATGTTTAACTTGGAACCGCTGAAACGTGTAGGAAAGTTGAAATAGTTACAGTTTACTTTTGCATGAAAAGTTATATATGCTCTTTCATATGTTATTGATATTTGAAAATTGATGCATTTAAATCAATTTCCTTGTGCTCTAAATAAAACTGTCAAACGGAGCATGTTTATTTTAGAGAGGTGCATAGAAAAAATGGCTTGCCAGCAAGATTGATGGCACTTGTCTTCTCCTCCGTGAAGATAAATTTGTCTGATTTGAATATAGGATAAAAATGTCAAACAGAGCTTGTTTATTTTAGAGTTGCAAAGGCAAAATGGCCTATCAGCTGGATGAACGGCACTTGTCTTCTCCGAGAAGATAAATTTGTCTAATTTAAATAAAACGAGTGTTTATATTGTGAAGCTTGTGTGCTCTGTTCTATTGCTTTATATTACATGAAACAGGGCAGCGGCTTTTTTGTGCATTGTTAATCAATACAAAATCTAAGGTCTCTCTCTTCTATTTCCAGTTTTAATAAATAGAATATGGATTTTCTTTTAATGTGTTACAGACTACAGTAGAAGAATTATCCTTTATTCACTTGCCACAAGTAGCAAAATGAAAATATGGCGGATTTTAGTTTAATGCACTCTTTATATAAAGATACTCTATAACAATAACATCTCCAAGAAATTACATTGAGATTTGATAACCCATGGAGTGGATGGGAGCCAGCATGCAAGATTCCTATGGACTTTTTCAAAGGATAGGAGGCATATTAGTTTAACCGAAAAGGGATTCCAGACCTGGGGAGACTTGTTGCACAAAGAAGCGGGGTGGCTGAACTGTAGAACACGCTACCATGTGCAAAGTTTGCAGCATGCTAACAAACAAACTTTTATAGAACCCTACAAAGTCATTGCAGATTCTAGTTCGTTCAAAATGAGCCACAGCATAAGAATCTAAATCACCTTTTATGTGACTTGTCACAAGTAGCAAAGTAAAAATATGGTAGATTTTAGCTTCATGCACTCTTTATATAGCACATACTCTATAACATTAACATGTCTCAAAGGAATTACATTGAGATTTGGTGATCTAAGGAGCTGAGATTTCGATGTACCTTGAATCAGTCCGAATAGAACTCTGGTTTTTTTCGCTGGTGGTAGTATGGATTCTGGAACTCTGGTTGTTTCTAGCTGGAGCCTCGTGGTAGCCTTATCACGCCTAGTTCTGAGACTGGAGTCCGCCAGGGAGGCCGCAGCACAATTGCAAAGGATTCTGAGGAGCAGGTGGACGATGGACTGTGGAGGGCTTGCGGCTAGACTCTGGAGCGAGATGCCATTGCCTTCCAGGCTGTGCAGCTGCCATTTTAATTTTCGATCCCTGGAGCTTCCACTGCTAGCTTAAGCTTACTCATTATGCTCTTTCTTGATCTCTCAAAAACACAAGCAGTATGGTAAACCCCCTTTCTCTTGGAGGATACTATCAAGTAATAAGCCTCGCTCAAAGCCTCCTTACCAAATTGAAATCAATTTGTATTTACAGTCTAAATTGATAAGTCTGAACTCTAACTTAATAAACCAAAATATCAAAGTGCTCCTGTCTGATAGGTTTTCTGTTTACAAGATATATCACCTTTAATAATCCAGGGTTCTATAGTGATCTGGCTTGCTTCATACACATATGCAATAATTAGCACTGGCGCTGGCCTTATCAGACTCGAAGCTCCATCAACCTATTAACTCGTAAAGCTGTAAATTAGGGGTAGATTCGGGATGTCAGCAAGTAAATCAAGACTTCCATAATATAAAGAAGCCATTTTTTATACTTCTGCACTAAAATAAAACTGTAACTCTTTGCTTAAGAACAGGAAAAATCAAGCTTTCTAGACATTATTGAACTCAATCGATCCCGCTGTTTTTTATCATTTGCCCAAAGAGCAGAGTAGAGCAGAGTAGAGCAGAGTAGTTTAGCACAATGTTTACAATCCAACAAGCAGACGCCATAGAATGATAGGGTACAAACACCTTATGATAAAACACAGATTTAAATTGCAAACACCCAGTATTTTGTACCATAACAATTATAGTCTTCTTATTTATAGGAAAGCCAGGAACCATTACTGGTGAAATCCCTTGTTGGTCATATTCAAATACATATTAGAGGTATATGGATCAGCTAGAACATTTCCAGGGCCTTTAGGGTGAAACCAACAGCAATAAGAGAACTCCATAGTGACTTTAAACAGCTGAGATTATCTATGTGAAAAATCAATTATTCTAGGTTGTAGAATCATATTTATCCAACAGCACAAGCACTACCAATCTCTGCTATCTAACAAGTTGAAATACAAACAAAAGAAACAGGAAATGTATCCTCTGTGGCTCTGCCTATAACAGATCTCTGCTATTACAGAACACACAACAACTCTTGCACCAGCCAGAAAGTCAAGTTTAGAAACAATTTTTTAAGACCGGTGACCACCCACAGATCTATGCAAGAACTTCCTTCCTATAATCACAAAAACTATATAAATCTTCATAAAAAACGTAAAAAAAAGAATTTGAGACCAAGCTCTCTGCAACAAACCTGGAATGGGTGAAACCCAATTGAGCCTTTGCAATCCTCTGCTGCTTCAATTTTTTGTTACCTTATGATCATATTGATTTAGTTAAACGGTTCAATAATTGAATGGAATCTTATGTTGCTGTTGGACGTAAGGTGCAGACAGAGGGGACGGATGAAGCCCCCAGCGTGAGGTGCGCCCATTCCCCTACCCTAAATACAACACCCTGGTTAGTTATTGTTTGGCCGGACCGGATGATGGCTTACATACAAAGCTGCGCACACCCTATATCCCCTTTAAAAACATACCCAGGATAGAAATAATAGAAGGAAGGCCCCCATTTCCCCACCAGACTCTATATTGACGTAGCCTGCTGCTTCTGAAACAAGTCGCCATTGCCAATATGAAAAACTTCAGACGTAAGTAAGCCTTTTGAAGTTTGAACTCACCATAAAATATGAAATTAACTGCATATTTAGTAGCGACTTCAAGTATTCAGCCTCCGGAGGCTTCCCAATGCCCATTGCCCATTAATGTTGGGCAGTGGGAAATTAATTAACGCTACAAATTGAAATATTTTTTTGGATTCGAATTTCGTAGTAGCTGGTAAGTACTAAGTACCCACCGTCGCCACAGGCCACTGCCCAGTGCCCACCAGCTGGTCCCAGGTTGGCAGGGCCGCCGCTGGCCGCTTAAGCCTTAACCTATCCACTCATAGAGGGGCGAGGGGCCGAGGACCATGCTTCCTCTTCAGACTGCAAGTACCATAAATTTTGACATGTGATAAATATGAGTGGACGCCAAGATAAATATGAGTGGACGTCAAACTGACGGTTTGAAAATTCTGGAGGACGTCAATGTTGACGTGTTAAAAAAATTTCCACCTGTCAAATACATGTAAAAATGAAAAAAACGTCCTGTGGAACGTCAAATTCCAGGCCTGTGTGTGATCCATCAACCCTATCTAGATATGATTGAATTTCAATAATAACAAATTTTGTAACCAATGAATGTGTTACATGCCATGTCATCCCATTTACCAATAAAAAAAATCACCTTTTAAATCACAAATTGCGTTTGGGTGACAAATCATTATGTCATAGTATACAATAAAAATAAAACATATGCCATATGCAACACATGCCTTGAACCTTTATATTAACCATTATATCATATAGTTTAAACTGTTTAAAACTCAAGCCCTTTACAATTGATACTAATCAAAATTTCCTTGTAATGCACCAACACACAATATAAAGTTTTACAAGCATAATATGGAGTCCAAAAATCCTTTCGTAAAGCATGTTGTCATATCCATAACTTTGCCCATCATATATTCATATGTTTTGACCATGACAAAAACATTTAGCACCAATGTTATTATAAGCCCTCAAAACGTGTCATATCTACTATATGATATGAATTTAAAACCATTAGGGCTTCAATAATTTCCTTTTACAACTCATACCTTGTGCATGAAATGAAAATATATGAGATTTTGGTGATAACAACTTTAACCTAAAAAGAGGTACCGATCCATCAAACAAACACATATATGTAAGCCACCATAACCCTTTTTGCAGATTAAGAATCATTCTTTGACACCAACTCATTAACGTTTTACTTTTTTTTCTTTTTGGGTTCTACTTAATTATTATCTCGTAAAAATAAGATTAAATATTCCTTGCAACACTTTGTAGGCTAATAATTAGTGGAGAATTTTATAAGTCAACATTGGGCATGCGCCCAACTCATGCTAACATGATCGTGTGAAGGGAAGAGTGACGATGTTGAGTCGTATGAGGCATGCATACACACAACTCCTTAAAACAACATTAAATGTTTCATCTGAACCACATTCTCCTCTTCTTGGGATCATTGTGGAATAGGGTGGTGAGATAACTTGATGGGACAAGCTCGACCCTAGATACATGCAAATTCAATCTCACCATGCTTCCTTATCTTCAAAGGCAATCATGCCATCTTGTGGTGGTTGCATTCTTATTCAGATTCATTCTGGGAGTAAGGCTCACATTTGTGAAATTATGTAGGAAGTTTCAAGGAATGGATAGGTTCTCTTTGTGAGTATTCATTCTAGTGAGTGTTGTCTTGGTGGCTTGGTCTATAGGACGGTTTTAGCTTAGGATATTAGTGTCACTATCCTATGGCGGTATGTCCCCTTCTGCCTCAGCGTCACAATGGCTAGTGATGGTTGGAGTGATGATGAAGATTGATGCGCTTCTTACGATCTCCGTAGGTTGAGGGGAGGCCACATTAACCTTAAGATAAAGTTTCATTGCTTGTGTTAAGACATGAAAGAGTATGACAGGAGGGTGGGGCATTGGAAGGATATAGAGGAACAAGCTCAAGCTGTGGAGAGAGGTGATGTGCAATACCAATTGGATATTTTGGGATCTAATACGAAACAAAGACAAACTAAGACTAAAGAGTTGGAGGTTCGAATTAATCAGTTGGAAGAGACTCTATGGGTGCTGCAACAAAAATTGAACGATAAGAAGTATGCTAAAGGATCTGCCACCCATCCTCCATATTTGAAGAAAGAGAGCCAGTCTCCTTGGCAACTTGTATGATGTTTGCTTATGTATTGTGAATGTAGTTTTGTGTGTGATTATTTTGTTAGAACTTACATCTTCCAGTATAAGAGTATCAATTTTATGTTTAGTCAGGACTCTCCTAAGTATATATAGTCAGAGGCATACTATGTTTTGAAAATTCAGGCCAAAGACCATTTTTGTCTCTTGAAATATTTGTAATGTTGAGGGACTTCTCCCTCTCTTTTAATATATAAACCTCTATCTGTTTCAGTCCAAAAAAATAGAGCAAATTTGTAACGGGTGGCTATGAGTTGCATACAACTTTGTGTTCAGGATAAATTTCAAATATATATAACTTTATTCTCTTCATTTCAACAAACTTTCCCTTGATTGATTAAAAAATTCATGGAGTTTTTGCATTTATTCAAATTCATCTTTAGGGTTCATTTCTATAACATAGAAGGGTTTGAGACTCACCTTCAACATTGGAAAAACTGTATTTATAGCTGCTTATCTTATGTTTTATATAACTGCAAAATTAGAAATAAGGGTTTAGTTTTGAGATTTTTTTTTGAAGATCTGTAGTGTTTGACATTATCTCAACATTTCGAACTTGTAAACCAAGTTTATCTTTAAGGCAACAAACTAGTTTTAACATCTAAAAGAACCTAGTGTAGATATCAACAACAGAATGTGTAGTGTGAATACACATGACAAACACACTCAAACCTGGGATTTGGTTGACCATTCACTAAAAGCATGTCACCATATTGAAGTTGAAGGTGTTGAGATTGTGGAAAAGTAGGACCATTAATATAAACTTTGAGAATCTTTTGAGATTATCAAACACCCTAATAATATCAATAGAGATAGAGAGTTCAAGATAAGTCGTAGTTAGATTTACTTAATCCACCAATAAAGGGCTCAACCTTAATAAATTCAAAATGAAGGAGATCCATAATATCAAGGGAAGCACATACGTATTTATTGCATAAATAAATGTTAATTTCAATCTTAATTATAAATAAATCTTAATTAAGTAATATTACTCTTAATTTTACATAAAATATAATTAAATTATTAAAATTAACTAAAATTGTATGATGACCTTCATACTGAAACTCGGCACACCACAACCCCTAAAATGTCATGGGTTGAAAGGATTTTCCATCTCTTTGAGGTTATGAGAATTGAGGATGAAAACCACTTTCGTTTAGAATTCCCTTCCTACAGTGACATTAGGTCTTAGTTCCATAATCTCTGCTCGTACAATTACCTCTCTAATGTTCTAACTAATAAAAACTATGGCTACCGAGGGATGCTTCTCTTGCCTTTTGAGCATAGAAATAGTATTTTAAAATAATTCAAATTATTTCTTTCTTGCCTTTTCTCTTAAGGCCTCCATCATAATCAATATCAATATCAATATTATATTAACATTAACATTAACATTTAATATTAGTATTAACATTAAAAATAACACTAATATTAATATTAACATTAATAACACCCCATTAACAACATTAATAATATTAACATTAATTAATAATGTTAATAATATTAACATTAACACCATTAATATTAACGTTAATCAAATTAATAATAATATTTACGTTAAAAGTAATATTAACAATAATATTTACGTTAGCAGTAATATTAACAATAATATTAGCATTAAACATTAATGTTTCCTAATATTGATATTGATATTAACATATATTAATGCTAGTAAACATTAATATTAACATAATTTTGATGTTAACATCAAGCTTAGAATTAATTAATCGGCTCTCTATAAGATAGTATTAATTAATGTGTTAAGTGATGGACCCTTTACTTTCATATAACTTCAAAGAATATTCTACTTTTACTTTACATTATTACTATTATTCCTCCTTGTTTCTAATGCAACATATAACTTCAAAGAATATTCTATTTTTACTTTACATTATTATTATTATTCCTCTTTAGGAGATGTCCTTAATGTAAAAGGTCATGAGGTAAATAGTCCTTTGTAAGTAAGGTCAATAGTACCCAAGAAAGATTAATATAAATATTATTTTGAGTTTTCCTAGTCGTTTGATAGATCAACCCATTTAGGTCAAAAGGTCACCCAAGTGATTACTATAAATAGAGAGAGGTCACCCAAGTGATTAGTATAAATAGGGAGGTACCCTCCCTCATTTGTACACACTCAGTCACTCATGTATTGTGCAAGAGAAAGAAAGAGGAAGGACAAACAAGGAAGAGAAGTGTCTTTGGTGTTTTGGCTCTTATGCTAGCGTTTGGTCTCTCTCTTATGAGACCTTGTTCTTTGGGCATTGCATTACGGTAATCTATATTTTTTCCTTTTGGTTTTAGGAGGGTAAATTGTTGTGTACCTTGTGATTGTGTTTCTTTGAGAGATCCCCTTATATTGTTATTGTGAAAATGCATTAAATGCTTATGAAGTTAGGACATAAGCTATAGCAGAATATAAAACTTAAGAAACCATTGCAACCAACCAAAAGAAACCACACTCATCATAAGTCAACAATGATAAATGTAAACCATAAAGAAAACATGAACAACCATGATCAACCACGGTTGATCAGATTGATCATGGTTAACCATAACCAACCATGTTTAGCTATATAGTCAATTGTACAGTCAACCATGAACACTAACACAACCTCATTTTTAAAAGTGATAATAATTCTTTTAATTAATTTTCATAATCCTAGGTACCAGATTTATCAATATAAGAATATTCTTTGTCTTGTGCATTACATCAAGGATTGAAATTAAAATGGTATCTGGTTGGCTTGATTTCTTGGGTTACCTTCATTAATCTTCCACTTCATTAAGCAAATCAACCGCTTGCATGGTATCTATGTGCTATTCATTTCCATGTATTTCTTTCTCTATCCGTTTTTCCTTAATGTTGTGGTTTACTGTTTCCACTGCAATTCATTTCCTTTGTCAGTTTCAAATCCTACTAAAACCACTCGTTCGAGGATTCCATGATTGCATGAGAGTGATATCCAGCATGAAAAAAGGTGAACAAACGTTCTCAATGTAGACAGAGGAATGGGCGAGGGTGCAGGCGGTGTTGTCAGCACACTTTTCTAAGGTATTGTCTATGCGAATGCCAAGGCCGGTACCTGCAAGCTCAAAGCATTGTTCTAATTTTATCACTGATTTGTTAAAGCGGAATTGGTCGAACAGGTTAGTCCGTGCCCTTCGCATTGTAAATATTGACGATTTCATACGGAAATTCTATAAGAACTCGATTTTATTTATTAGGTTTGGTAATATGGTGTTTTTGAAACTATTTATTAGGTTTGGCAATTTGGTGATGAAAACCATTTGAATAAATTTGTTGAGATTAGAGTTTTATTGGTTCATCTATGTGTAAGAAATAATCCCAACTTACATTTTCTTTTTCAGTCTGGAAAACCAAACGTTTTTATGCAGGCGTTTTTATTTCTGAATGGGCTCGAAGGGGAGTGATTAAAACTAAAACTTCTTTTAACCATGTATGTGATGCTCACCAATAAACTCTTCTTATTTTTTCATCTGTCTGTTAGTCATTAGCGCAGAAATGGTAAAGGCCACAGTCCCACTCGTTCTGACACACATGCGCTTGGCGACAGGTTTTAGATTCCTTAACTGTGACCATGGTAACCATGGAGGATTGATACCACTAGACAATGTGGCCATGGAAACCACGTTAAAATGACCCTTCATTTTCTTTTAAGATTCTAATGGATTCGACTGACTTTACAATACCATGAATCGAACCGATAAATCTGGCAACCCTACACATAATCTGGTTTCATAATTCTGTCAACCCTACACAGGATCCTTGTGTTGTGTTCGTAAAATATATGGTACCGTGAGAGGACTTACACTCCTTTATTTTTTAATTTTTTTTTCTCATTTGATTTCATTTTTTTATTGATTGTGTGAAAATCTCTTTGCAGGTATCCAACATATTTTCTAACAAAAGTAGACCACTAGAGCGTCTCATTTATGGTGTAAGAGTCCATATTAATTTGACTATACCCTGTGAAATCTGGGAAAGCAGGCTTTTCAACAATGTTTGAATTTGCATGCAAACAGACTTTTATGGATATGTTGATTACTTGGCGAGAGATTGTTAAGGTGGCTGATTCATTCATTTTGGTTGATTCTTTCATTTCACCACAACCTTAAGCCAAAGAGCTCACAATCACACGGTGATGAGAAAAATACAAAGGAAATTTTACTGTGTGAAGAATAACAAGTTCTTTAAACCTTGATTGCAGTTGTTTGCTGGTTTTGAATATGTGAACCTTCACAAGTTTTAAAAACTTCAATCACAATGATATTAACTATCAGTATTTATCCATACGTTAATGTTGGTACTTTAATTATAAACGCTTAGTGAAGTGGATGGTTCCCGGAAGAAATGATGTATTTGACTAAATAAACTAAAGAGATAAGATAAATGTATGGTGAAGCACATGGGAGACTGAATGTCTTTGACAATGAATTCAACTCTGTCTTATCTTATATGTAACATCAATTTTAAATCTAAGTCATTTAAATATTTGGTATACAATAGAATATATAAAAAAAACTTTAGATGCAATGTTGGAAATCATTAAAAAAAAACTTTGGAAACAATTTTGGAAGTCAATACAAATATTAATTAGGTTTTATCGGATTAAGGTTCAATTCAAAATCTTATCGAATTCAATTTGTAATAAGAATAACTTTATGACAAATCGACGAAGCAAACTCGACATTGACATATCAATAAACAGACCAACTTATTAATGCAAAACAACCTGTATTTTCATGGAAATGGAGGCTTGTTAGCTCTCCATGCAGGTCATTGGTCTCCAAACATAAACATAAACATCAGTCACTGCTTAGCTGAAATTGAGCTTGCAGCTGGTACGCTTATGACATGAAGTAATTATAAGCAGATAGATCCTCTTCTGCACGAGATAACGCCTGCGTTCCTGGTCAGATTTCCCACAAAGATCGAACTCCTTGGTCTGACGCTGTATGCAGCTGCATAGTCTTTAGACTGCTGTGATCCCGATTGCGTGAAGTTTGCACTGTTGAGCAGCATATCATCTTCTGATTTCCAGTTCCACTGCTTCCATTCATTTACGGAAACAGTGTTCTCCCTCCTCGTAACGTCTTTAGTGAATGGATTTGCAGATGCCACGAATCTATTGCCTTGACTCAAGATGGTGGGGTTTGCACTTCCTCCAATGGCATAATCTCCCCACTCAGTGTAGTCATTGTTCACTATTTGGAAGTGTCCAAATCGACATCTGCGTGCATTTATTTAATTCAGTCAGATCTGGTGAGTTAAATAGTTAGTAGATATCTCTGGACGGTTCAGTATTTACCTGGGTATTCGTTGGATTAGACCTTCGCCAAAATGGTTGAATGCAACGGTTACCTGCATGATTTTGTCCTGAGGATAACTGTCACTGTGACCCAATAGCATGACCTAAGCAGAGCAACCAGGCACATTAAGCTATCATTGTCAATCTACAAGAACAAGAAGAAGAAGAGAATTGCAATGAATGAATTATAAATGCATGATTGAAATATCTAAGATTACCTCGTTGTGTTGAGTGAAATAGTTGTTTGAAATGGTGATATGGGTGGATGACTCGACTGCGTCAATAAGACCATCTGCACAGTTAGAGAGGGAACAATGGTCGACCCAGATACACCTTCCTGTGAAGATGGAAATTCCATCTCCATCACATATTTGTCGATACCCCACATGGAATGGAGAGTCTCTTACCAAAGCGTTTCCCGCAGGCTTACAATCGTGAATGTGGATGCCATGAATGATGATGTTAGTGATATTCTGAACAGTGATACACGGACCGTTATTACCAATGTGGATGTTCGCGCCTCGGCCATCGATTGTCTTGAAACTGTTCATCATCAACTCTTCCTTGAGCTTGATCACCATGTCTCTCTGGAATATGATCCAGAGGGGCTCTATCTGAATCACGGCATGACGCAGAGTACCGTTCGATGGATTCACAGGATCATCACTGGGATCCGTAACCACATAAATCTTGCCGTTTTTGCCTCCAATGGCGTCCTTGCCAAATCCAATGCCGCAATCTGCCAGCCGTTTTCTGTTGCGTTCCCAATTGGGGTCGCAGCGCCAGCAGTCATCGATGGGGTTACCCGTTACACATGAGAAACTCATGCCACTTTTTATGCTGCCTCTGAATAAACAGTGCATACATAAAACATCAAATTAAACTTGGCTTCAAACATCAAACTAAACGAAAAAAAACAGACAATTGAAACTAAATGCATTGTAGGAGTGTGAAATTTATTTACTCAAGAACCATTTGCGCGGCGCTGTGTGGATTGAAGGTTGTCATATTGGGAGGCGTAACTTTTCTTTGTCCCATGAATTTGTCCGATCCATGGGCGCAGCAAAGGATCCCCATCAACAGCAAGCAACTAAAAATAGTTTGAATTGTCATCTGATAAGCCATTGTTTCTTCACTACTCATAATTAATCACCACTAGATCCTGCTTCTGCTTGGAAGAAAAAACAACAGTTAAATATCTAAAAAGGCAATTCGACAGCTCTAAACTCTCCCAGAATATGAAAAGCAATAGAAATAAAACATTTCCTTCATACCTGGGTGGAGGACTCGGAAGTAAACACCAGTGATATTTGCATGCATACTGTGCGATGCAGGCACTACTTATAACAATCAATTTAATGGAAAAGTCGAATATAACATTGACTTCAGCGGTCTACAGCAAATTCATCCACGTTCTCACATTCAATTTTATTTACCAGGCATCGTGAACAGGCTGTAATAACCCAAAACATTCAACCCAATAACTTAAACAGTTCTAAATACTGATGTTCATGTCGAATAAATTGAAGCGAAGGATGATAAATGGCTTAAAACACCATACCCTATATATTTAATATAAATGATTCACTAGATTGTCTTCAATTAGAACGCGTAGTGTTGCCACTACCTCATAGAGTAAACAGGGTGGAAGTATTAAGATTTCAGTCATTAAACATTTGAAAATTACTACAATTTGCACTTTAAGATTGCAATGTAAAAGTGGTCAATGTCTTGTAAATTGTAGCGTTTGAAGTGTTTAACACTCACATATAAATTTTATATAAATGATTCCCTCGAGTGTCTTCAAGTGAATGTGTAAGTGGTCAAAGTTTTGTAAATTGTAGTGTTCCCATGTTTAACATTAATATATTAATAATTATATTAATATAATAAATTATTATATTAATAGTTAAATTTGGTGGGTAGTTTTTTTTTCACTTTTTAACTAATATAAAGAAGAATATTTGTATAGCTAAATTAAAAATAAATTTTAATGAGGTATATGTTAGGATTATATGAGTGTTGAGAATGAAAATCAATTTCTCTTAATTTGTCTTACTTACATAGTTACACTTACAATTTCAAAAAAAATGTTATAATATGAAGTTGCTCAACTTTTTATCTTATCAAAATTATAGTAATTTAGGAAAGTTCCTCTACCAGTAAATAAAACCACCCAAGTAGTTCGTTACTTTTCTTTTCTAAAAATAGACTAAAATTGATCTAAGTAGACATTAACTATCATCATCAACAACAACAACAACTTTGAAACTTAATTAACCCTTCAAATTATTAAACTATTTTTTTAAACTAAAAATGACCAAACAACACCCTTGCAACTACATTGACCGGTCAACTTATTATACTAAATAATTAAAAACCCTCAAAGTTGTATATTGACCTATCAACTTATTCTAAAAGTAAAAATACCCGGACACTCCAAGTGCTGATACCACTTCTTACTCAGCGGCATTAAAACCTTGGAATAGTTCGAGTAGCAAGATGAAAATAGAGATCAAGCGGCATAACTAATAGTCATGGTTACTATGATATACTTTACGTGTTCAGTAGTGGAATGGTTACTATGATATACATAAATATATTGTTTTTTAATTAATATTTTCTAATAATACTAACATTATAAATAGTTAATAATATTTATAAAAAGGTTAAAAATTAATAATGGTGTATAAATAAAATTTTATTATTTAAAATAATAATAAAAATAAATTAAAAAATGGTATATAAGTAATTTTATATAGTTTTAAGAAAAGTAGAAAAAATAAATAATAATTAACCCTTTTTTCTAAGCTTTTTATTATAAAAATAAATTTTTTTAACAATTCAAATAATCTTTATCTCTTCTTCTTTTGAGATGAAATTGACCTTATAAATTTTAATGGGCTAATCATTATCATCAATATCATATTATGAAGTATTTTTCACCTTATTTCTAAAATTATTTTACATTTTGACTATTTCTATTTATAACAAGTTCTATTTCTATTTTTAACAAGTTTTAAATGTAATAATATCATTACTTTTTCTAATAATGAATAAAATATATATATAAAGAATTGTTTTTATTTTTCATTATTATCATAATTAAATATTAAATTAAAAATAATAATATTACTTTTTATAAATTTTTGTTTATTTTTATATTATTAATTTATAAATTAAATTTATATTATATAAGCCAAAAAAAATTTACTTGTACTCTAATAATAACATCTCAAACTAAAATCTTCTTTCGAATATAAAATTTTATCTCTTTAAATTAAATTATTTATATTAATTACTATCTTTATAATTCCTTTTTAAGTTATATACTTTAGAGTTTTTTTTGAAACAAACATTATATTACTGCAAATTCAACATAGATACATATCACTCAGGGTAGCATAGATTTGTAAACCCCTGCCTTAGCCAACCTTATAGTCTTCCCCAAAAAACTTTACAGTCTTCCAAAAAAACATAATGTTCTGAACATAAACCCATAGAAAGATATTAGAGCTTAACCAACTATCCACTAAAAATATGACTACAACACCTAAGCACCAAGGGAGATAGAACGCAAAGATATCGCAGATCCATCATTTAAGACATCAAACCAGGTTCTTGGAGAAATCCCCGAGGCTGGTTCGTTCAACAACATTCGGTTTGGTCCTTTCTGAAAGTTTCGTCCCCTTCATCATCTTCAGGGCTTCGAGTCCAGCCTACTGCACATCTCCTTTCAGGGACAACTTCTTGCTTGAACCCCCGATCTGCGCCCTCCACTGCCCCGGGTGGTAGAACTTGAACCCCAAATGGGAAGCCATTAATTCAATATTCCGGTGCATAAGCCTACAATAAACATTGTGTTCCTTCCATGATTGCGTCGACTTCTCATCACCCTCCCTCTTAGAAGCACTACTTATGGACGCATGCGTGATTAAATTCTTCATGACCCAGTAAAGCATAATCATACTGTCATACGCGGAAGCACTCTCGACCGTGGTGTCAGGGTCAACTACCAATTCCTCTACCTCCCTATGGAGATATTCTATTAACACCATCTGCACTTCCTCCCACAACCTCTTTTCCACCATCTCAATATCATTGCGGATCTCCATAGGAATGCAGTCTTTGAAGAAAGACACCATTTCCTAAGCGTGGGATTGGGCATGTGTTACTCGGCCCCTGTTACCCCTCCACTCACCAACCTATTTACCTTTCCCTCGACGATCAACGATGGCCTTCCCCGTTCCAGTTTCCATATTCATGGATTGTTTGGGGTCCATACGAGATAATCGCCAAGGATTCCACTCACAGATATACTGAAACCTAGGAGCAGAACCGTCGCCTCGCACCTTCCCACTCGACTTACCCTCTACAAAAACAGAGATGGTGAAATCTCCACACAAAGAATGAATGAAAGGGCAGAGAGCATCCCTCAGATACAAAAACGAGAAGGCCATAATTACTAAAACTCTATTGTACATACCCTTTTTCTACCAAAACTTTCCTTCACCCTCTACCGTACCAATCATGAAATTTAGCATCATTCCTAGATTAATGACCAGATCTAACCACTAGAGCGAATCCAACCTTTCTCTCCTCCCATGCTTGTTTCCGTACCCCTCAGTACTTAAAACAATAATGGGTCGGCTTAAGCTCATTGTTTTCTACATGATCACATGGGGCGAGTTTCCATCACCACGAGGGTCTCTTTCTGCGTCCCTTCACCCTCCTAAGCGATCTGATTATGACTTTCCACCTGTCGACTTGCCTCATAATCATGGATGGCATGCTGGCTATAGTTTCGGGCCTAAATTCTTCCAAGTAACCCGATCCGCAGGCCCTACCCCCTTCTACACCTATATTGGCAAGAAGGTTTGCTACCTTGTTTGTGTCCCGCCTGACGTGGCTGAAGGAGACAGTTTTATGCATAGAGACAAGGTCTCGAAGGGTATCCAACCTACTGGAAATCCACCAGCTGGATGAGATTTTCTTTGTGGACCAACCATTGGCTAGTCTCTTGGCCATATGAATTATAATGTTAGAGTCCCCTTCTACGATCACTAGCAACCACCCTTTCCTAACTATGAGCTTGATTCCTTGGATAGGACCTTCCACTTCCGCGGAGTTATTGGTGTCATAACCTATGTATCCAAAGTAAAGATTTAAAATTTCTATGGCAGCGTTCCTGCAGAACCCCCCATATCTTGCAGCACCCATATTGTCTTTGGTTGCCCTGTAAATTTTAATTTTAAACACGTACAAAGGAGGGGAAGACCGAAAATTCAGACTAGCGGGCCTAAAATTTTTCACCCCATTGCATGCTTTTAATAGTTTTGAGGAGATTCGAAACAAGTATCTGCCATACCACCTCTTCATTCTTCTTCCTATCCCAAAATATGCAGTTGTTTCTCTCCTTCCACACACTCCACATCAGTATCCTAGGAAAACTCAACCATAGAGTTCTTAGAATAGGATTTTTGAAGGCTTTGAGGTTCTAGTCGTGTAATGATTGACCAATTTGACCTCTACTTTGGTCACTCCTTCAAGATATCATGGCTCCTCTATCCCATATGGAGGTCATATAGGGGCATCTGTCCAAAAGGTGGCTCATGCTTTCCTCACTATTTAGGAATAACGCACATTGGGAAGGGTCGTGGATCCCTTGTCTCCTAATATTTTATCCTGTTAGGATCCGATGTTTGACTACCATCCAATAGAATATGGAAACCTTTGACCATGGATTGGTTTCCCATATCTTTTTCCAAACTCCATCCTTAGCCTCCCCATTGCTAGAGCGAATATAGTAGGCCTCTTTGATACTAAAAGTTCCTTTCTGATTGTATCCCCACCTTAATATACCCGGTCCTTCTTTAATTTGGATGAATCTCTCTTGAAGTGCTACCTAAAAAGAGAGAAGATCTTCTTTGGATGTGAGATCATCGACCCCCACCTGGTTTGACCATTGCCTCTTATCATCTAAGGCACGATCCTCCCAATAGTGAAACACTTTAAGTTTTCCCTCTTCCCTCCCTCTGGCCCTGATAGTCTGCTATTTGGGATCCTATCCCATTTTAGGGAGTTGGTTCCATGAATCATCCAAAAAATTGGCATTCTCCCCATCACATATTTCCCAGAAACTATGTTCTTGCACCAAATTTCTCCCTACTTTGGCTTTCATCCATATATGTGATCCTTTTCGCTCCTCATTATATTTGATCAACTGAGCATAAGTTCTATCCTGAGCATATTTCACATGCCACAAATTTTCCCATGGTTCCTCATGATTACACCATCGCCACCAAATTTTTGCACCTTGGATTTCGGTCACGACTTCGCGATCCCTGAGCCTTAGGCCCCCTCTTTCCTTGTGACAACAAATTTTATCCCACCCTACCAGGGAAAAATTAGAATTTGCTTCCCTTCCCCCCCAAAGGAAGTTTCTCTGGAATCTTCTGATTTCCTTTGTGACAGAATTTGGGGTGGACAACACTGAAAAGAGGTAAATCAACATTGCTTGAAGCACAACTTTAACCAACACCAGCCTACTGGGAAGTTTAGAGGGAAAAGAATCCATCTCAGCAATATGATTTTATATCTATCCAATAGGTCCTTCCAATACACCTTGTTCATGGTACCAACCCCTAGGGGAGCCCCCAAATATTTGGAGGGTAGGCCCCCTTTAGTAAAACCCAAAATCCTAACAATGTTCCTCTGGACCAGGGAAGCCGTATTAAGGAGGAAAACCTATGATTTATCCGTGTTAACTATGAGCCCTAAATATTTTGCAAACATATTTAGACTTCTCTTAAAATCTCGGGCCTCTTGGACTTAAGGGTGCCCCATAAGCATCGTGCCATCCACGAATTGCTGGTGTGTTTGTTTATCCATTCCCTCGTGGAGATTAAGCCCACATATCTCTTTGCTCAAATATTGAGCTTGGACGAGCCTGCTCAGCCCTTCCACCATTAATATGAAGAGGAAATGAGAGAGGGGATCCCCTTGTCTGATTCCTCGAGAGGGATGAAATAATCTAGTTGGAGACCCATTCAACAAAATGGAAAAGAAGGGGGTGGTTACCAGATTCATTACCCACTCCACCCATTATGTTCCAAAGCCGAAATATTCCAACATCTTTTCCATGTGCTTCCAGCTTAATTTATCATAGGATATTTCTATATCCAACTTTATCAGCATACCGGGTCTCTTGGTCACCTTTAGGGAATGGATAGTTTTGTGAACCAAGTCAGACCTCGTCCAAGATCCGCCTCCCCTCCACAAAGCCTGATTGTTCTGGGATAATCATGTTCGAGAGGAGGGGCTTTAATCTATTAGCTATCACCTTTGAGATAATTTTGTAAATGGCGTTGCATAAGGAAATGGGTCTGAACTTACCTGGGGTATCAGCTTCTTCCCCTTTTGGAATTAGTGATAGAAAAGTGGCATTAAAGGCCTTAAGAACTCCACGATTACACCTTGATTCTTCCACTATTTCCAAAACCTACTCATTAATCAGGTCCCAAAAGAAGTGAAATAAGTTGGTGGTGAAGCCATTCGGCCTTGGAGCTTTCCCCAAGCACATCTGGTTTACCGCTTCCTCCACCTCCTGTATAGATATTGGTTTCACCAGCATCTCATTATCATGTTATTTGGTTATCACCCTAGGAATAAGTCTGGTGATCATGGCTATTTCCTTCCTTCTATCACCTCTGTCTTCTGACATGTTTTCCTCAAAGTGATGGGCCAATTCCTCCTCAATTTTTCCTCTGTATTCAACCCGGTTTCCATCATCCTTCTCGAGCTTATGAATTTTCGATCTGTGTCTGTTATGGATAGCTGAGTTATGGAAGAATTTGGTATTCTTCTCACCCTCTTGCAACCATTGATTCCTGGACTTCTGTTTCAAGAATATCTCCTCTTATTTTTCCCTAGCTTCCAACTGGTTAAGCTCGGCTTTCTTCTTCTGTTTCATGTCCTCACCCCACCCATCCTCCTTACCTCTCTGATGGATATGCTTGATGTCCCTGATCAACCTCCTCTTATATTCAAAAATATTCCCAAAGTATTCCTTATTCCACGTGCAAATTTTGGCTTTAATCTGAGCCTTTAGCTTTTGGTGGGAACGGTACATTCTCGTACATGTGGGGGGACTAGTAACTGCCACCATTGTTCTACCAAATCCTTAAATTCATTATGCTCCAACCAGAATTGTTCAAACCTAAAAGGTTTGCTCAAGATGGTGTTTGACTAATCCCACTTGACTCTAATGGGCCAATGGTCTGATCCAGCTGCCAGAAGGACACTGACATTTATCTCGCTTATTCCCCTCGCAAATTTCTCTTTAACTAGAAATATATCAATTCTGGAAGCTACAAGATGCTCCCCCCCACGCTTGTTTTTCCATGTATACAAACCATCTCCTGTTTCGATATCTATGAGAGGACTGTGAGCCAGAGTATCTCTAAATTCTTCTTGAAATCTGTCCAGGGCACACCTTCCACCCTTTTCTCTTTGAGCGAGGTTATAAAGTTAAAGTCTTCCCCTATGATCTAGGTTCCTGCACCAGCTAGACCCTTTAACCAGTTCAATGGATTCAGAAAATACTACTTCTGCGAGAAATCACTTGGACCATAAACATTCACAAGGGTTCCTTTAGCCCCTGAATATAACAAGATAAAATTGGCTATCAGTGAAAACTGATTGGCTCTCTATTCTTTTATTTCTATTGATTTTGGATTCCATATAATGACTAAACCTCCTTCCATTCTTACTGCATCAATCACCATAACCCTGCTTCCTTACCAAATATTAGGTCCCAACCTCTCCATTACTTATGAACTACACTTTGTTTCTTGTAAAAAAAGAACATGTGGCACATGATGTTGGGCCCATTAATTCATAACAACCCCATAAGAAATGACAATAACAGGGGATGTTGGGCCCACTGTTTGGGTCATGTGCTTATTCCTTGGCTCTGGGAATTAACCTGCAAAAAGAACCCATGAGAATTAATGTTTAATCAAAGTGAGTGCTTTCCCAAATTTGTATTCATCTCTAATTGAATTAGCAGAAATTGCAATTTCTAAAAACAACAAGCATATCAAGGAAGAAAACAAGGAACATAAAATAAGTACAATTAGTATTTGTTGAAGGATCACCATTCTTTTGTTGATAAATGGTTGTGCTTCGAACCATGTCTTGGTAACACATATACCATTCATAGTTTTCTATCCCTAAAACCCATTCCTCTCATTCATATGAGTATCACTTTTCAATCTCTGCTAAGGAGTGACGCGCAACTTATGAAAGGTCTAGCCTCCCTATAATGGGAAGTGGTTGTGTATGCCCTCCATTGATGGGGCTTAGCACGAACCAACTAAACAAGTTAACACATCGATTTTCTGCCATAATACTCACAAATATTGTATTATACGTATTCTTGCAATTATATTTGTTGATGTTCTTTATATGTTGGACTTTAAATATTTTTGGTTGATTAAATTAGGAGTCATGTATATCATGTATAATTGTAGACAACCTTTAATACTTTGTCCTGTTAATTGCGTGACTATTATTTGATTCTCCAACTTTCTAGGTTGGATACTATTTTATTATGGAACCTTTTTATACATGATTTTATCAAATGAGATATAAATAATATCTAATTGATTTTTAACCTTTAATTAGTTATATCTTAATAGGTGTTTATTAAACATATTCAAATGTGGTTGTGTTAATATTTTTGTAACTTATTTTTTGATTTATAATCCTCAACTAATATTTGGATGTAAAGAGAGAACGTGGTCATTATGAGATCCCAATAAACCAATGAGGGAATGAGGGGTTATGGAATAGTAATTTTTTTTTATAAAATGGATTGATAGAATTGATTGTAAACTATTAATATAAAATTACCTTTATGAAGGTGTTAGTTTGAAATTATATACATCTAGTAGTTTTGAAACATGATCTTTTAGTTTTGAAACATGGTGTTATGTCTTTTAATTTTATGAAAAATCTAGTAAAACTAATGATGATAAATAGTTGGAGAAGGAAAAGATAATATGTAATGGACCTTAATATTGGGAACCATCTATTGGAGAGAAAGATGGTTCAACAAGTTGAAGAGATCATGCACTTCTTTATCCATCCATAAATGGAGAGATAGATGATATATACGTGTTTGTATTATCTACTAGGCTTCTAATAACATAGATTATGATATACCACTAACCCTCCATTAATCCATAGAAGGTTATACCATATGTGACCTGGTTAACAATGTTAGCTTTAAATATACCTAACTAACTAACTAACTAAAGATATGATGGTTATGGTATAAGCTGAGAATACATGGACATATAAGTTGTTATGGTATAAGCTAAGAATACATGGACATATTTCCTCTTCACAATGGGATGGAAAATTCTATATACATCATTCCCACACTACCTTCTAGTCACCCATTAAGAGGATAAGCTTCTTTTCTCAATCAAGTTCCAAGCAACATGGCCACTAAATAGGATAAAACCTGCATAGCCCCTATGTAATCCTGTTTTAATTTTAATTGATGGAAGTACACTTACATAAACTACAGGCTAAAGAAAATATTGCAATACCAGTGGATATCACTCCTTTGAGGTTATTTCCTATTGTACTTTTTAATAGGAAAACCTAATAAAAGTGTAAGCCTTTTGGGTTGGACCTTTGGTAAAATAGACATTTTAAATAGCAATTTAAGTATACTCGTTTGAAAATTGGAGTTTAGTCTATTGTAGTGGGAGTTTTATCTTTGAGTTTTGTTTTCTTTAAATTTGTGGTGACACAAGGTTGCATCTCTGTTAAAAGTTGGAATTAATTAAGATTTTAAGCTAGATACTTGTGTGTATTGGTTCAATAAAAGAGACTATGGAATTCTAAGGTGTTGTCATCATAATTTGTGAAACCTTATCCAATAAATACATACCTATGTAACCTACTCACAAATTTGAACCTCCATGTTAATACAAGCTTAAATGAGAAGGAGATATCACTTGGAGGAACTGGTCATAACTCTTGGACTCCATGGGTATATGGTACAAAAGGAGATAGATTGAAACCTATGTATATCTAAAAGGGATAAGGAGGATTTGTAGACGAGTGATATCTTAGAAACAACATCCTCTTAATTTAGGTGGCCATACACTCTATTTCCTTTGATATAATGAGGCATGAATTCCCTATTTCAAGTGCTTAGGAAATTTGGATTTGATTTGTATTTCATAAGATCAATAACATGATGCATAAACAAGCCTTAGATCACCAAATCCAAAACCTAAGACTCTGACTCGGACACTCTAACCATGCTTCGAAGCTCTGAATTCACCATCGTTGACACTGACACTCAAGAGACTCCTCATTTTCTTTGAATATCAGAATACACTGACACCGAAGAGTCCCATTGTTCTTCCGTAGACATGGAGACTCGGATGAATAGTGAAAAGGTAAAATTCTATAGAGCCCTGATGTACACCAAAACTCAATGACATCCCCCCGTTAGATCTAGATAAGGAATATTCTAATGATATGAATGATGCACACAACCTTGTCTTGTTGTATTGTCTCCTTCTACAAAAGCCAAGTTTTCTTGCGACACATTTTGTATTCTTTTTGCATTAATGTATTGTCTGTTTTCATGCATGAGCATTGCGTGTGGATCATCAAAAACCATGCATGGTTTCTTGGAAGGCCGAATAGAAGAGAAAAAGATCATTTCAGAAATATCAGATGAAAGAAGATTATTTCCCAAGGTTCTGCTCCTTGCTCACCATTACATTAATTCTCAGTAAGGAGTGATTACAGATATAACCCAAACCATAAGTAACAACAAAGAATGGCTTCAACATTAGCTCAAAGAACATAGCACAGACGTATTGAATGTAATTTGGGTTCATCTCTTCCAGCCAAAATACACTAGCGAAATTTATTGCTTATAGATACTGGGTAAGTCTAATTTATCTGCATTCATTTTTTAATACTTGTTTTGCAAAGTTGACAATTTTGTTTTGTTCTGCAAAGTTGACAATTTTGTTTTAGTACAACTCATTAGATTCCGATTGATTTTAAGCATGGGATATTCATCAAGTAATTTCACTTGAGATCAATGATGTTGATGAAGCCAACATTTCCCACCATTGCAACAGTTTTCTAGTAGAGCATGGTGCTCAGCGTGGTACCATTGGTGACCTAGTGGAGCTTCTCTGGGTTGAAGAAGTCAAGCACCACATGGAGGTTGACGACACGCTTGATGGATGCTAGATCCATTCCGCTTAGCAGAGCCATGGCGACATAGTTCACTACCAAGACCACAATTGTCTTCCCATTAGGGGAATTTTGAAGTCTAAAATGGGCCTCATAAGAGATATAATACAACATTACGAGTTTAGCATTTTGTGGGGAAGGTATATTTACAACTCACCTATTGCACTACAACCAATCTAATTATGGTTAAATTAAATTGAAAAGATGTCTAAAAATAAAGTCAATAAAAATATATTTGATGTGACTAAAAGTGAGAATACATAATTTACTTTATGTACTTTAAGATAATGCACTTATATAATAAAATAAAGTATGCTAATTTTTTTATTTTTTTAATATAACTTATTTATTCAATATTTACACTATTTATCATTTTAAATTTTAAAAATAATATATAAAACATATTGAATTATTATTATTTAATTTTACTAATTAAAAATAAAACATAAAATTTAATCATTATTTTAAATGTATTAATTATCTATTAATATTAATATCAAATTATTTATAAAATATATTTATTAATCAATTTAAAATATATTTCTAATAAACATATATCTGATATGACGTCATATCCATCTATTTCGTTTTATGTATCCCATGCATAATGTATTCCTTTGACTTTTTTTTGTCATGTTTTAAACAATGCCTATCATACTTTGAAATGATGTTTAATTTTTAAAATTTAATATAATGTATTAAATGATCATCATACATCATTATTATTATTATTTTGAATAATTTTTAATTTTTTATTAATATTTTACATTTTTTCTAAGTACTTTAAGAGCCCTTTAATGTGTTTATATTAAATTCAAAAGTGATTTAGAAGTACTTATTTTATTATGAGTACTTTTCTTACAATATTGTTATGGTTAACTATAGGTTTTTATTTACCATTTAGAATTTGACAACTAAGCATCCTTAACTCAACTAGTGCCACCTCAACTATTATAGATAATGTCATCCTCTATATTGTGATTGGTTCTTATAAAGTTGATTTTGATGATACATTTTTTGTCTTCAGGCCCATTTTTTACCTCAAAATTCTCCTATTGTGTTGTTGATCTCATCCGCTAGCTTGTTCCGGCTGAGATATTCATTGAGTTGGATGTAATCTGGATATGTGTCTAAGATATTTGTTATGTTGAATGCATTCATGCAGCACAAGAAGCTCAGCAGGAGGAGGAGCCGTAGAATATGGTGAGCGAAGACCAGTGAGGACAAGTGGAAGCAAACCATTTGGAGACTAGTGAGGACATTTGGTAGAGGGACAACGACGGTAGCTACAATATTTCAAAAACGAACCTCAGGAAAGACCAAATACTTGTTCATTGTAAATATATAAATAATCAAGAAAATTTAATTAAAAAATGTTATAACCCAATTAAAAAATTATCAAAAAAATTGAGTTAAAAAATGTTATAACCTCATTAAAACATTGTCATGCATAAGCGCGTTGGAATCCCATAAAAAATATGGTCACAAAAGAGAGCATCGATGGGTGCCACTGAATTGGAGCCATAATGGCCAGACTATCCAAAAGTCCCTACTCTTAGTGGATCTCGATGGGATGTTGCAACAAATACTCTATGCTCTTTATTTTCAATAATTATAAACCAACCAGTTGACTAATTAATAAGAAAACTTAGATTTGAATAATCTTATTTTCAACTCAATTAGAATATAATAATTTGTTGTTCATTTGAAAATCTAACATGTCCATTCATGCTTCATCTAAAATAAGGCTCCATACATTAATATCTCTACAATGCTATGGAGGAGGCTCTGAAACCCTAGTGTTTTAGCTCTACTAGTGTGCACATTTCCATATCTGCGCATGAAAGAATCACAACCAGTCTTTTATCATGTAAGAGAAGAAGGCATAAGGCCCTAGATTTCAGTCATAGATGTAGATTTCGGGTTTTTAAATTTCAAGTATGAGGTCCTCATCTAGTGGGTGTGAAGTGCCCACAAAATCCATGAGAATATAGGGGTATGAAGGTCTCTTTGTATCGTGCTAACTTTTCTAAACAATCACATGATCATTTAAAAAAATATTCCTTTTCTCGGAATTCAACATAATAACATATTTTTATGACTTTTTTAATTTCAATGAATATTTAATAATAAAACCAAATTAATTACTTGTGATCCTGACATTATCAAAGATGAAAGAGATAATATGGAATTGTAGCATAAACAACGGCTCTAGAAAAAAACTCATTGCAATGTATTAAAAAACTCCCTATAATTTCAGTTTTCTCACTCATGTCTCTGAAATCATAACTTGTAAAATTAGCTAACATAAGCAAGATTTTTGGTTCAAAATTTGATATAAAAAATCCCACATACCATGATAGTGAATAGCTGTTAGCACCTATCAAAACAATAATACTTGCGAACTACATCTATTCTGAGCCATTTCTAAGTTTCCCCAAGCAAAATGCGTCCTTCATTGAGCCAATTGGTCCACAAAGCGTCAAATGCAATACATAAAAGAGGGTAATTTAGTTCTTTGTGACAATGCATTTATTAGTGTTAACACGTGGTTTTCTACATGTAACACATGTCAGTTTCTTGTGTCCAACCCTTTTGTTGTGTGTTTTGGCCTAGGTCCATGTTACAAGAAATGAATGACTTTCCCTGGTAGTAGTTTCAAGGCATCTGGGAAGTGGGGGCTTAAGGGCTGCGGTGGCGATGGAGATGGAAGGTGCACCATGGATTTCAAGCACAAGTGCGGCCACAACATAATTTGAGCTCATAATTCGACGGCTTCCATGTTTGAAATTCGACAAAAGCCTGTCGGTAATTCGACAACAACAATTTTTTTGTTGTCGGTGGCATGTCGTCAGATATTCGACTACATTCGACTCCCATCTTGTCGAAAATCTGACTTCTCTTTCCTAATAACATAAGGAATGCTTTGTTAGATTTCCGACGGAGATGTGTTGAATTTCCAATGACTCTTTAGTTGTTACTATGACAGTGAATTTTGAATTTCCCAACTTCACCTTCTTATTTTTGCGATGCTTTAGTCATTGGATTTTCGGTGGGTTCTAGTTGGTTTTCCGACGGCGTTCGATGAATCGCTCTTATCGGACTTATGGAAACCTCTTTGGACTAGGGCCATAGCTCGTCGGCTAACCCATGGGATTCTGTATAGTTTTAAAAAACTTATACATGTGGAATATGGTCAACCCCAAGCATAGAATATGGTAAACCCACAAATATACCCCAAGCATAGAATATGGTCAACCCCAAGCATAGAATATGGTCACACCAAATTTTTTATTGAAGTCTTAGCGCAAGCATGAGAGAAGTCTATATTTGCAATTAAGGTAAAGAGTGATGTGCAAAATTTTAGAAGCGCTTCATCAATCGAAGCATCCAAAGCACTCTAAAAATATTTTCAAATCTTATGGTTATGGTAGTAGAGTGAAAAGTCATATCAACCCAATAAACCAGGAGTAAAGCCTTAATTCAACCTGTAGCTTAACATGGGAACCTGTAGCATGACTTGAAGAAATTCAAGCTCATATAAATCACAGTATTGGCAACACTCAAAGATTTGTTCCACCTTCAAAAATCATTAGTGCTCAACACCTTAGTTCAATATTTAATTAAGATTAGAAGTCAAAAGACTGCACCTAAAGCAGATTTAACAATAACATACCTCTTGAACCAACATTATTTTCATCTCTTTCTTCTTGACTCCGCATAAGGGAAAGCTTTATGGAATCAAATTGATTAGTATCCATAGAGTTGGATCCTCTATTGCCATAAACATTCTCAAGACAAGCTCAGATGTTGGGATTTATGTTATCTAGCCTAGTTGACTGCAATTTTGCATTTAAAGGGGATGGAGGTGCAAGCTTTGGAGAAGACAATCTAGGCGATACTGGAGGTGGTGTTGATACAAGTACATTGGATGGTTTCCTACTAGAAGCTGCATTTTTTTCCATCTACAGAAGAAAACACGACCAAATAAGTCTATAACATTTGATGATATAAACTAGGGAGGTAGGTGCAGGGGGGATCCTCCTTGATCCCAAAGGACAAACGAAAAAATATTTTGCATGGGGGTTGGGCCATAATATGAATAATGAGGTTGAGTGGATGGCACTTTTTCAGGGCCTCGATTTAATAGATGTAAGAGACATACCAGGGTTGTTAATATTTGGGGACTCACGCCATGTTATTCTCAAAATGATTATCGACTACTCCTTTGGATCTATCAAATACAGAAGACTGTTCTATAGAATTACGCTTCTCGTCATGGGAAACATTGAATTCTTTCACATTCTTAGAGCAAATAATTCTCAAACGGACGCCTTGGCTAACGTTGGAGCCTCTCTCACCCAAGGTCTCATATCAATTGACAACTATGATCCTTTTCATAAGCCTATCCCCTAACCTCTAGAATGTCCCTCACCCACTTATTGATCACCTACAAGCCCCAACCCACAAAGGTAAATGACATTATTTTCGGTGGCATTCGTTTGGCATGCCATAGTGACAAGAGGACTCCACCCTCCCTCCATTTATTCTCGTCCTCCTTTGCATTCAATAGAACTCACCTCAGGCTTAATTATCTGTGCAACTTGCACGCTCTAGCCCATCTCCTCCTAAGTACGATGGCTTCCCAATGAAGCCTTTTATGCCTCCTTCCCTCTGTTGGATTTCCATCTTTTCCTTTGTTTGTGAATTCCCTCTCCAAAGAAGAGTATCCTCTCGTCATTTTGGGTTTCGGTGGAGGGCCTCTCCCTTCAATCGACCTTCCTCTGTTGCAATTGTTTTAGGCTCCGTTTGATACTTTGGTGGATTATATGCACAATGGGGATAATAACGGAAGTTTCATCCAGGATGTCTCTTTGAGCACTTGCCATAATCTTCGCCTTGCAATTGGGATTTCTTCCCATTCAATCTCAGTGAATCTCAGCGGCTTGTTGAATGACGATAACCATCAACGGTAGTTCCTTTCTGAAGGTAATTTCTTCTTGGGTTATCGGTATTCTTTTTTGGGGGAATCTCAGATAGGTTTTTCGCTCTATGTTTCTAGAAAATCCACAGATAGATTTTCATCTCTCTTTTCTTCTATTCTCAGCAATCTGTCTAGACTCAATTTAAATAGCAATCATGATAGTTATATCGGTCAGTATCCTCAGTTGGAAATGGACCGTAGAAGGAATGAAGAAGGGTTTATTGAATTGAATATTAACATACAATGCTTGTATGAAATCATGTCTATTGGAATTTTTGATAGTAGAGAGGCTGCTAAAGAGGTCAAAAAACTTGTTGAAGAGGTAAATTACATCTCATATCAGACCAGCAACCACGATGCAAGGATCGATTACAATGAGGTGAATCTCAAGGAAATTATGGTTAAAGTAGATTGCATTCAGGAAGACCTGCAGCTGTTGGTCCAAATGAACCAGGGAAGCCGTGTCCAAGAAAATCCAGGAGAAGCAAACCAAAATAAGGAGGAGGAATCAGTAACCTAGCCTATGGGTCAACGTGGGGTTAACCAGGCACACCAAAATGATCCTCTCATGAATTTTTTTTTCATTTTACTTAACCAACAGTTTGTTCGTATTTATCCTTTGTTTGTAATTATTTGAAATACTAGAATTCTCTTCGGCTTGTTAAGGTCTCCTCTAGGACCAAGTTTTGCTTTTTTTTCTTCAAAACAATCATAATGTATAAGCTGTTGTCTTTTGTACTGAATGGCTATGCAAAACCTATTTAATATAATCTATTTTATGTTTCTGTTAAAAAAAAAATGATGATATAAACACAGCAAGCAAATATCAAAGAATGACAACAGAACCTGTGCTATTCCATCTTTGATGTATGTGCGAAATGCTTCACTTGCATTTTGGAGTTAAGAGAATATGTCTTCCTGCATTAGAAATAATCTTGTTTGAAACAATATATAAAGCAATTATTGGTTGAGCAATTCTGCAACCACTCTTTCAAAATGTTAGTGGAGGTGAATCCATCCCATTAATATATGAATGGCATAAAAGCCTCTAAGAAACTTACTTGTGGATATAGTTGTGTGATTCTGTAGATTTCATATAAACCAATAGTACATGTTTGTTTATCTCCAATCTTTTTGAAAACTGTGCCAAGCTCTTGTTGGAGACACATAAGGTAACATATACAAATACATAATAAAACAATTAATTATCCACTAGAAGAATACATAATATAAACAAATTCTGAAATTCCAAGACAATAAAGTATCCTATTAGCCACTTGAATCAATTTTGCATGGAACACATGTTTAGCCCCTTTGTTGAAGGAAAACCAACTACAAGAGGTTAGACACCTTCCCTCGGACACACAATGGCTCTACACCCACCGAGGTTTAAAACTGGATTGTTTGCATAGCAACGCCACATGCAAACCAATAAACCAAAGCCAAGGGACACTAATAAATAACATAATGTTTACTAATAGGTTTACTGAGATTTGTTGAGTTACAATATAGAGACATTTATCATTCACACTACAGAACTTGAATATTTGACAAAGTTGGATATAAACCTTCAATTGTGCATTTGCAGAAGGTGCTGCAGTGGATCCACTATTTGCACAAGAGTCTCCCCAATGACTTTGACCGACTGGTCCAGATGGAGCCAGCATTCTAGCCACCGCCAAAGTCTGTATCAAAAACAAACAAGCATGAGACATTAAAATTTTACCTGAAATCATTAGGAACAACCACTTGTAGTTCTGCATCGTATCAAACAAACATTAATGCTTATACATGACAGGATCTAGCATCTACAAACTAGTTGCAACTTGCAAGTTACAACCTCTTCCCTTTCAATAAGCATGCTTCTACAGGAGCAAGTGAAATGTTTTGTAATTCAATTTAGCCATAAACCAGTTAATCATATACTGATAAATTACCTGAAGATTTAGATCAATATAGGAAATAATGATAGGATACGGTTCCAATTCAATAGGAACCATGGAAAGATGGCCCTTAATTGCAATTCCACGGAGCTTGACTAGCTCGTGCAATATATTCTTGACCATCTATAATGGTTTATCATCAGCTCTAGCTCTACCATAATTTTGCAGAATTCAAGAGATTATACTACAATTAAGCATTTTCAAATATAACTCACTAACAAAATTACATGTACATGACATGACTTGCATGCCAAATATGTCATAATGCATGGTATCTAATAGTTTCTACCACAAAGTATACATTATGACACATAATTTAATCATAGTGACAAATAAGACAACAACATACCTTCAAACAATTTCTTCTATCCCAAATTCTCGTAAATATACACCACTAATAAAATTACATGGGCATGGCTTCAATGCCAACTATGCCATAATATGTGTGGTATCGAATCATTTCAACTACAATATAGAAATTAGAACATATATTTTCATGCTAGTGACAAAAAAAGGCAGTCATACCTTCGACCAATTTCTTCCATTCCAAGTTCCTGTAAATATACATGTATGCTCTGAAGAAGGAGGTCTAGATCAACTTCAAAGATGGTATTTTGAAGAACCTGCACAAAATCAATATGAACCAAAAATTCCTTCACAAATAAGAAGCATAAGAAAAGAAACATCAAGAACAGTAAACAAAATCAATCATGAATATTCTTACTTTTGTAAGTTTGATCAGACATTTTACAACAAGATCAGAGAACTTCTGACTTTTGGCAACTGAAGCACCCTCAGATGCTAGAGATGGCCATCTGGATGGATCTAGTGGCCGCAATAGACAAATTAAAACTAAAAAAGCTGAAGTTCGATCGACATTTTCTTGCGAGTCAAAATCCATGAGATTCAATCCAATGCAACAACAAAGTTTTCATCCGTACAAGGAATGATATCACACTATCATATAAGTTAATATATGATTCTCACCAAGATTTACAGCATTAAAACATTTAGAGCTTTCAATAGTTGGCTATAATAATCCATTCGTGGAACCCTTTCATCGAGCATCCAGAGGAGAAGCTCAATTATAAGAATGTTAAGTGTACCTTCCTTTACTCCATAAGCAAGTTTCTTTATTTGGAATGTTTGTAGAAAGAAAGTGCAAAGTCAGAAAAACAATATCCGTAACCATTGTTAAAAAAATAAAACTTTTATCGAAACAAATGACTAGTCAACTATGCACATACCTGCATCAGTGTATTCAATGCATATTTATAGGAACTTGAAGAAGCACTAGCAAGACTTAAATTAAATGTTTTAGCTACCTTCAAAGCAGTCGCAAAAGTTGACAGTCAGGTTTTAGCAGGTCAAAGGCATTAAAAATATCAACAAAAAATTATACACAGATAAGCCAAACATTGAATTTACCTTTGCTGACAATGACATCACAAGATGATCTGAATCCCTCACAAGATCATCCATTGGTGTGCTTTCAGCATCATTCGCAGCTTGAGTCAATTCATGACAAAAAAGGTTCATACCTTCAATTTCCTGATTCATACCTTCAAAGGCTATATATATACATTATAAAAGCACTCTCTTGGAATTCTTGTCCTACAAATACATTAGATCTATTTTTAAAAATATTTGTGAAAAGACTGGATTCTACAACTTACTAACTCATAAAGATCAGAAGTTTCTTTTCCAAGTTATTCAATCATAGAAACAACCTGATAAATAAAACTAGTTAAGGTAAGTTTATAGATCGGATAGGACAAAGTTTTCCTGAATGTATGGTAATCACCATCATCAACTAAATGTGTGTGTGTGCACATGCATAAATGTACCCAATACACAGTTCAATCAAATAAAAGAAAACATAATTATGCCTTGATTTGTGGAGCTTCGCACAGTCTTCTTCTGCTTTGCCTTTCAAAACATCATTCAACATAATTCAAATTTTTTCCTGTTGCAATAGTTTCATGTTAGGACCCATCAAATAAATATTTGTTTGTTTATGAAAATAACAAAACCAATCTAAATAAATACAATACTATTACAATGTAAATTACAATACTATTCAACTATTCAAGTAAATTAATTGTTAATAATAGATCACCTGATAAAACATGGAGAAAAAAAACTCTATGTATATATAAGGCCATCGATCACATCAAAACACCATTTGTTTCTTTTTAACTATGAAAATGTTTCTCAACGCTATTTGTAACAAGTTCCAATGGAGGAGTCAAATAGCAATAGTAAAAATTAAACACTAAAATTATAGAAAGAGTTGTTTTAATGTATTCTTTCTTACCATTCATTGAGCTCCTCTATGTTTCGAGAACAATTTAATATTCTCTACTAAACAGGACCAACCACGTGAAGGTGGAAGCTCTTATGGCCCCTCCCCCCGCTCACATCACTCTCAATTCCCCAAACCCAATGCATCTACTTGCAAATAACAATTTACTACAAATTATTTCACTCAATAGCTGAAAGAATATTTCATTAAATCATTCATTAAACCATTCAATAATTCAACAGCTGAAAAAAACATCATTAAACCAGTCATTTAGTCATCACTCGATAAAAAAAATCAGTAAACCATTCATTAAAGCATTCATTTAACCTTTCATTCATGAAACAGAGCAAAAAGCCATGTAATTTTTTTTATTATAAATAAGAATTACTCAAAATTTATTTAGTCACTTCCTTTTTACTTTTCTTCTCTTTAAATAGTTAGTCAGAAGTGCATATTCTAGAATTTGATCCTCGGTCTCCCTACTAAACTGCTCGCAAGGTTGAAGTTGCGGTGATGGGTGATGAATTTCTACAATAATGTCAAAAATTTTCATTAATTTATTTTTATTTTTATAAATACAAGTAATTCATTTAAAAAAACATTACAAAGGTGTTTTTTTACCTAGCATGGGCTCATCAGCATGCTCATCATTATTCTATACAGGCTCAACCTATTCAATGTCATCTGCATCTACATGCTTTGTAGTTGAATTGTGTAGAATTTGAATTAATGTTCATCATCTGCATTTATCTATACAAAACAGTAACATATTAATAAATTCATTACCTATAATCGAAGCATGATCTTCGTCTGGTTGGTGTACATCCTCGACATGCACGAGATCAATACTTTCCTACTAAAAAGGGAATAAATAATTTATGTTAATTTTTTATAACGAATAAATTGCATGAGAATTAATAAATTATCATTAAACTATATAGTTTTTATATACATGCGCACTAGATGGATCAGCAGAAGATCGTGCAGTATTCCTAGACAAGCTTCTTCGACATTCAACAACGATGTCAAAGCCCTGTTCGAAACCAAGCTTCATCTCTTCTTGAGTGGGCAATTCTTTGAACTAGTCGGCTTGTATATTTGCATGATGTCATTAATTTTACATGTTTTCTTGAATAAAACGAAAAATAATTTTCTGTATATTATTTGGATGCAGTTTCGAGTTTTCGATACTTACATATCAGGCCGCCAAGTTCGAATAATCACCAGGCCCAATCTTGTGTTGACCAATTTTTTCCATTCTTTCCTTGGTAGCCTTAGATGTGTTCGACATCCTAATAAAGTGTTGAGTTACGTTAGTTGGTGTTCCAAATTTGATATAAAAACTAATAATAATAAGGCGTTTTTGTGTTCGCGTTTTTGTTTTTTGTTTTTCATTTTTCATTTTTTTAATTAATAGGTTTCTTTTTTTATTTTTGATATTTAGAATTTAAAAAAATATAGATTTATTACTAACACCTAATCTATATAAAAAATTATAACCATTGATATTTAATATTTAAAAATCTTAAATATCTGATTACTAACACCTAGTCCATATAACCATTATCATATATATCCCCTTACCACTAACCCTTAACATAACCTTAAATGCCTACAAAATTTAATAGTTATGACCATGAATACACAACCCCTACCACCTATAACTTTTAATGTTAACCCTTAGTTATTGACACTTATAACATCTAACAATGAATACACATATAGTCTTCACACATTTAACATATGAACCTTACTCGTTATAATCCCTTATTACATAACACTATAAGACATAAACACTATAATCCCTCACCTCTAACCCATAATCTCTAATCCATTACATTTTATCACCCCTTATCACTATAACCCTTAATATAAGAAATACAGATTATAACCCTTAATGTTGAAAAGTTCAAACCCTTATAATCGCTTAATCCCCATAAACCTTAATCCCTATAACCCTTAGAATTAATATAGCCCTTAATAATTATAACCTCCTAGTTATGTATGTCATAACACCTATAATTGATAACCCATATATCCTTTAGTCCATATAGCAAATAGACTTGTTAATCCATTTAACCCTTAATCCCTATAAGTACATCAAATACTTCAACTCTAAATCTATAACCCCTAATAACTAGTAACCATCATAATCCATTTAATGATGATTCAGAAGATGATGATGATGGTAACAACGATGATGACGGTGATGATGATGATGATGATGATGATGGCAATGATGATTATCACCATCATCACCATCATCTTCATAATCATAATCATGTTGATCATCATTGTCTTCATCATCATGATAATCATCATCATGATCATGATCATCATCATAATAACCATCATCACCATCATCTTCCTCATGTTGATCATCATTGTCTTCATCATCATTATCCTCATCCTCATCCTCATCATCATCATTTTCGTCATCATCATCATCATCGTTTCCATCGTCATCATGATGAATATCATCATCGTCGTCGTCGTCGTCGTCATCTTCATCATCATGACTCTCATTATCATCATCGTCGTCATCGTCGTCTTCATCATGATGATGATGGTAATGGAGATGATGACGGTGATGTGATGATGATGATGGAAATGATGATCATCACCATCATCATCATCATCATCATCATCATCATGAAGATCGTCATCATGATCATGATCATGATCATCATCGTAGTCGTCTTCATCATCATGACCCTCATCATCATCATCATCGTCGTCGTCGTCATCGTCTTCATCTTCATCGTCATGATGATGATGATTATGGTAATGGCGATGATGACGGTGATGATGATGGTGATGATGATGGCAATGATGATGATCACCATGATCACCATCATCTTCATCATCGTCATCATGTTGATCATCATCATCTTCATCATTGCCATCATCATCATCGTCGTCGTTGTCATCATTGTCATCGTTGTCTTCATCGTCGTCGTCTTCTTCATCATCATTGTATTTATCATCATGACCCTCATCGTCATCATCATCATCATCATCATCGTCATCGTTGTCGTCGTCGTCTTCATCATAAGGACCCTCATCGTTGTCATCATCATCATCGTCGTCTTCATCATCATCATATTCATCATCATGAACCTCATCATCATCATCATTGCCATCACCATCACCATCATTCACATCATCATCATCATCATCTTCATTATCATGGTCATCATCATCATTGTCATCTTCATCTTCATCATCGTCAACATCATTACATTCATCATCATAATTACCATCATCATCATCACCATCGTCATCATTGTCAACATCATTACAATTTAAAATTTAAATTACAATTACATTACACTCTACACATTAGAATTCAATTACAATTTAACATTGCGATTCAATTTCAATTTAAATTTTCAAATTTAACGTGTAATTACAACTGAAAATCCAATGTATTTAATTTTCTCACATTTTGCATAAAGCAACATTGCATATCTAACATAAAATATTCTAAAAACTAACCCAAGATTTTAAGGAAAATTCAAATAGAAGTGTATATTACTATCAAAATAATAAACATAGTGTGGAAACATTATATATAGTTATTATGTTAATATAGATACACTTCACTTAACAAATAAAAGCAAAATTTTGTGAGAAAATATATCAATTGTCTTTTCAATCACAAAAGAAAATAAAAAATTCTCACTTTTTCCATTATATAAACATAAAAACAAAATATTCAAAAACGGTCTCAAAAGTTATAAGTTTTAAATAACAATGTATAATATTAATATTTTATAAACATTATCATAAATAAATAGTATAAGTTTTAAATAAAAGTGTATGGTATTAATATTTATAATAATGTAATAGTATATTTTGATTTGAATAGACGTTAAAGACCACCATCATATATAATTTTGTTTTATTATATTAATATGGACAATATTAATGAATATATTTTAATTCCAATTTTATAAAATATGTATTTAAACTTGGTGATGATGGTGATGTTGGTGATGATGGTGATCATGATGATGAACATGATAACAATGGTGATGTGGATGGTGATGATGGTGATGATGATGATGATGATGATGACAATGATGATGATGAAGACGATGATGACAAAGACGATGGCGATGATGATGATGATGATCATCATCATCATCATCATGAATATGATAATGATATTGAACATGATGATGATGATGATGATGATGATTATCATGAGGATGAAGACGATGATGATCAACATGATGAAGATGATGATGATGAAGATGATCATGATGATGATTATCTTGATGATGAAGACAATGATGATCAATGTGATGGCGATGTTGATGTGGATGGTGATGATGATGATGAACATAATGATGACGAAGACGACGACGACGATGATGATGATGATGATGATGGTCATGATGGTCATGATGTTGATGAAAAATATGATGACGATGATGATGAAGATGATCATGATGGTGATGATGGTGATGATCGTCATGATGATGATGAAGATGATGATGATCGACATGATGACGATGGTGATGATGGTGATGATGAGGATGAACATAATGATGATGAAGATGATGATGTTGGACATCATCGTAATGACGATGAAGACGACGACGATGATGATGAAGACGATGATAATTAAGACGACGATGATGATGATGAAGACAAGGATGATGATGATGATGTTGATGTTGATGATGATGATGATGAAGATGATGGTGACAATGATGATGTTCATAATCAACATGATGATCATGATGAAGATGATGGTGATGGTGATGATTATTATTATTATGATTATGATGATGATGATGATGATGATGATTATGATGATCATAATGATAATGATGATCATTATGATTATGATGATACACGATTATGATTATGATGATTATGATGATGATGATGATGATGATGGTTATTATGATGATGATAATGATGATGATGATGATGATGATGACGACGATAATGATGATGATGGTGCTGATGACAATGATGATGATGATAGTGATGACGATATGAACCTAGTTACCGTTGGAAATATGGGTTTAAATTATTTGAAATATGTCTTTAAATTATTTTAAAAAATAGCCTAAGGACGTCGAATATCTGACGACCCATCCTTAATATGTCGTCGAAAATTTGACACACTATTGTTCGATATCCGACAACTCATCCTCCACGTGTCATCGCAAATTCAACATATGTCCGTCGCAAATTCGCCAAACATCCGTTGCATAACCGATGATATAGTGTTGCAATGTGTTGTCGAAAAACCTATGCTAAGGACGTCATAAATTCGACATTGATAAAAGAAATCGGAAGGTACAATACTTTTCATCATTGCAATCTGACACATCCGTACTTTACGTCAGATGTCATCGGATTCTATCATTGGATTTTGGGTTCAAATCCTGTTGTGGGCACTTAATTTTAGATTTTTTCATCGTCCAGACATAAGGGAATGTGGTCGTGTCCCTAGCATTTGTGACACATGTTTGTTTTCTCTTCAGGCTGAGTGAGGTAGTATGTAATAGAGTTAGCATGTATGGAAACATCGGTATTAGTGGGGTAGATTCACTCATGGTTTCTTTATTCCTCAATTTGTTTATTCCCAAGGTATGTAAAGGAGCACAAGTCTCTATCTTGTTTCTTTTTCGGGAATTGATTTCAATGTCTCCTTCACAACTTTGAATGGTCTACAAGGCATAGATGGTATAGAACCAGGGGAAATTTTTCTATTATGCATTTTGGTAATCACCAACGAATCCTGTATTTTAGGGAAATGACAGCACACCAGTCTTGGAGAGGCCTACATGGATACAAATCCTCGCATTGATGGTCTCTACGGTTCAAACGAGTTCCTAAGGAATTCGGTGTGTCAATGTGACAGTGACCCAGGCATTATCACAAATGGAGGATTGTAGAAAGGACTAGGAGAACAATTACTCCACATAACCAAAATCCAAACAATGACATATTATCTCCATGAAATCCCATTTGAGCAAGCTCAAATCCAAAATAGTTATGTTGCAAGTGGAGGAAGAGTGCAACCGAGACAAATTGGCTGCGCTCACCCAATAGAGTGATGTGAATAGGTTACCCCTCCTGTGAAAGGTATGCCATCATTGTTTGTGCATTGATGTTTTATCTGCATAAGGTGACTGCTGAGCAGTCTTCGTTGAACGTTTTTGTTGTTTTTGTAATGGGCCTCCACTCTGTCATTGCATGGTTCCTCTTCTAACATGCGTTCCTTAATAACAGCTCATGTATGCGAGACTTGTTGTCTTCAGAGTATGCTCTACAAAAACAATTTATTTCTTTATAAGAACTAATGCTTCAAACTTATATGTTTCTGAAATGAGAATAAATTTTAAGGAAGCACGTGACTTTATTATCTAGA
Source organism: Pseudotsuga menziesii (assembly GCA_001517045.1). Lineage (NCBI taxonomy): Eukaryota > Viridiplantae > Streptophyta > Pinopsida > Pinales > Pinaceae > Pseudotsuga > Pseudotsuga menziesii. The sequence goes on from LPNX010273027.1 coordinate 238,152, forward strand.
ACTGTAAAATAGATTTTACTTGTCAGTGTCATCTGGTTTGAATTAAAAATATTCTTACAACTATTGATGTGTCTCTTAGCCTCCGCACATGGAGATAAGAGGGGGTGGCGGTGTGGCCCAGCCCTGATGACGGAAGAGGACTAAGAAACCCCTCTCACACACATGCAAACTATATTGGCTGTGGCGAAGTTTGCATTTGGGTACAATTTCTTACCGTGTTGTTATTTAAAATTTAAATGAGTTGGCATGATTTAATTAGAAATCTGTACTTCTTTTTACGGTGGCCAGAATAATTCCGTAATAGTTTTCAAGAAAACTCGGCCAGCCTTGGCTAAACCTCAATTTGAAACCATGCCCTCATAATTACGCTTTAGTCGACCTCGAGCACGGTCTAAGCACGCTTTCTACGCTCATGTGCAAAGGCTATCTGATTCATGATTTTGTGTGAAAATTTCAAAGGATGCCTCTATGATTCATGCAATGATTTTTCATGAATATTTCAGAGGCTTCTTCTTTGAGGCATGACTAAGAATGGAAATTTCAAAAGATGGAGCAGAAGGACAAAGTTGTTATTGGGTTTTGGTTTGGAAAACTATTTGTGATGGGACGCCTTCTAAAAAATAATATAATCTTTGAATCTCTTATGGAGTAAAACTGATGTCTCTGTTCCTTATGTTATGTACCTCCCAACAAGCAGTTGCTATTTCTGCAGACAAGCCATTTATAACTCTGAGCGGCTTGGGAGCCAGCAACAAAACCATCACTGGCCCATCACCCAGCGAGAAGGTGACTATTTTTGCAGACAATCCATTCATAACTCTCAGCGGCTCGAGCACCAACAACACGGTCATCACTTGAAATGATAGCCCCAACTTACCTGTGCTCTTAGATCTTATGTTTTAAAACCTGAACAGATCAATCGTGGAATCATGTTAAAACAACGATTATACTGTGTAATGTTTATTAGATTGTGATGGATGCAGAAATCTCTAGTAGATGCAATTAATGAAACGGTGGACACAGTACATCGTCCACGGTAGTCACTCGGTGGAAGAAATATGAGATCTTTCTAGATAGATATTCTTTGCAATGTATCTCTATAAATAGAGCCAAAGACACGGTAATGAAACATGCCTTCCAGTTTGGAAATCTGTATTAGTCTATATGTTGTTAATTTCTATGTTTAGTCAATATAGTATCGGATTGGGTCTGGGTGTGACTCCCTCACGGGAGTGCCCAAGATAATGAAGGTCATGTAATTCTGATCTCTGTGTGTTGTACATAGAGTATATTAGTGTGTGGCTTATTGTTCAGTTTTGTTTTTATGTAGCTGGTGAAGAAAGAAGCGTTTCCTTGTATCTTGTGATCTCCCTGTCCTGTATGAGTTTTAAATCTGTTGTGAAAAGTTGTATAGTGCAGCAGTTGTGAAAGGTTGTTTAGTGCTGTCATAAAAGCTCAATAATTGATAAGACCATGTCTATTGTGTGCCTATATGTTTCTATTAGTTATTTACATCACAACTGAGTGTTTTATGTGATTTTGATCTCTTGAAAAGAGAAGATAAGTACCCGCAAGAAGTTCAATGTAGCATCTATATGCTGAATCAATTTTAGTCTTTCAAGAGGCCTTGCGTGACATCTTTGAAGGTGATGCCGAGACCTTCAAGAGGATATGTGTAGTGATGGTGTGAGCAAGGGAGCCCCTGCTAAGTGAAGGGTAGCAGCCACCACTATATTGATGTCCAATTTGGTGTATATCCAACGATAAATAAAGGGTTGTCTAAGGAAAACACCCATGCAAACGAGTCACAATCATGTCTGTTGAAGAGCCGCGTTCTAATTACAGGAACCCGTGACCACCGTGCGAAGAGGAAGAGACTGAGAGTGGGAGAATACCGAAATTATGGCTGGCCTGCCACATGGATGTGTTAAGCCTGCAAGAAAAGATCGTTGTTTAGAGGAGTCGTCAACACTTGAAACAGCAAGAGAAGCATATCCTCATGAATGTAGATCTGTCCATATGATGAAAAATCCATGTGTTGAAAGAAGAGGAAGCCACCGTGTTTGAAGACCTCTGATCCGCAGCCGCCGTGTGAGAAGGAGACTGCATGATGAAAAGCCCCAATTTTCCCTAAAAAGCTCTAGAAGAGGTCGTAAAAAGAAGACGTAGTAAAGTATAAACACAAAACCAACCTGAAAGAAAATGTCAAATGACTATGAGGTAGCATGGTGAAGCAACAAAAATAGCTTCAAACTTATTTATTTTGATCACCTACTTATTCAAATATGAGATAGTCTTCAAAGTGTGAAGACAAATTTAGACTTCTTGTCGCTCCCACCTTTTCCTTGTGCCTCGTCTCCTATAGCTTTATGCCTTTAGACTTGTTCCTTTACAAGTCTTTTGCAACGTGTAGAGGTCAAAGCCCAGATATAACACTCCATCCCATCCCTTACCCGAGCTCTATGTGCATCTCACTATGTCGATAGTGTCACGAGCCCCTCCTTGTGTATCTCGTTAATTGACCTTTTAACGGAGCCATATTCTAAGTTTTTTTAACCTTTCTTTGTGCCGAGTGTATAGCAGCAGATTGCAACTTTGTTAATCACTGGATTAACAGGGTTAGCAAATGAATGGTGGAGATGGCTCTCTCAGAGAGAGAGAGATGAAATACTAAATGTAGAGGATGCAGACCAACAATTACTAAAAGCTCTGGCTAGTCAGTTTCATGGTGGTGATGACGAGGATGATGCTGATCATCTTCAGTCTATATATATGTCTGCCAGACTTTGTGATTTATCGCTTGCTGATGAATACTTTTGTTATATGCAGAAACTGCTAATTAGAGCAGGAAAAGCAAGTGATCCTGCATACCTGAAACATTACCTGAGAAGTTTTCCAGGGCATGTTCCAGATGCAGTTGAAAAGTACATGAAAGATAAGAATTTGAATTATCAGAATCTCTCTATTGCACAATTGCATCATCACATTAAAGAAACATGGCAAGAACATTGTCTTGCTAAGAGGATAGATAAAGATTTCAAACGTCATCAGAACATGTATATGCCTTCGTTCTGTAAGAAGGTTGCAGAACTACCCGATTGGGGATGCGGTGCCCACAACCGTGGTCACTTGAATTGTCACTGCTCTTCTAAGAAGAAGAAAAAGAATTTCTTTTCTAGTGATCCTATATTTCACTATCCTGACAAACCTGTCAAGTTTGAAAGAAGAAAGCAGAAATACAAAAGGTATCGCCGACAGCGACCGTCGCTTACAAAGAAAAGATTTATTAAGAAGCGCAGGAAACCTGCTGATAAAGAGTCATGTTTTCTTTGTGGCGCTAAAGGCCATTGGGCTAACAAATGCCCTAAGAAAAAGTCGAAGCCTCGCCTTGCTGCCTTCTGTGATTCCATCCAACCCCAATGGTGGAAATATTCGCCATCTGATGAGCCTCCTTCTGGAGAATTCCTTTATCTCCCTACTGATTCTGATGGATATGATTCTGATGGATATGATTCTGATTCTGATGATCCTCCTGTCTTGCATAAATTTGACCCCTCCTCCACCTCCGAACATTCTTCTGACTCTGATTCTAGTCTCAGTTCTCTGGCTCCCGAGGTCCCAAATTTAGGGGGGTGTACTCTGCCTAATGACCCTAATTCCCCTGTTTCCTCTCATTCTGTACATACATATGAGCCTCCTGAGTTTGATTTCTCATTGTATATGTTTTCTTTCCAGAAACAGCTTGATCTCGAAAAGCAAATTGCTGCCATTGACTTAGCTCTTGCTGATACTCAGCCGTACCAATACCAGATAAGAACACAGCTGAGAAATGAGAAAGAACTACTGCTAGAACAACTAAAAGGCAAACAAAAGATTAAGGACAGTCCAGACACTAGTCCGATATCTAAATCAGTAAGTTTTCATGAGCCTGCTACCGTTTATAGAAATTATCCAGATAAGCATGAAAGTAGACAGAGGTATAGACTCTCTACAAGAGAGACTTTGAAGGCTATGATTAAAAAAAAGCAGCAAGCAGTTAAACAACTCTGTACAGAAATAAGCGAGCTGCGAGATCATATAAAGATTTTAGATGCTGAAGAAGAACATTCTTCAGTAGATGAATTGAATAAGTTTGTCACAGGAGCTGTTGAAATTGAAATAGAAAATACTGCTAAAGATGCTCCTGGACAGACTATGTCTTTCCAGCTCAGTATGTCTTTGATGAGTGGTCCTAAATTGTATTTAACAATACAGTTTAATTTGTCTGAATTCAAGCCATATAAGCTGAGTTGCATGGTTGACTCTGGATGTCAAGTGAATCTGGCTAAAGGTTCGGCACTACCATTCTATTATTGGGAAAAATTTGGTAGCGGAACTGCAATTCATGGTACGCCTGTGCCTATAAAAGGTAAAGCAGAAATCATTCCTGTTGCTTTTGGAAAAGCCATGAGTAAGCTTACATTTTACAGATTAGATGAGCTTAAAGATGATTGCTTACTAGGATCTGATTTCTTGCATCAAGTCAGTCCGTATACCGTAGATCATTATAAAATGACCTTCACCTGTTATATAAATCAAAAGAAGGTTGTTCTCCCTTTGTCTTTCCATGGAGAAATTAGATGCCAGACTGTAGTTGAACCAGAAAATTATAACAGTCCGAGATTGGCTAAGATGGAAAGAGCAATAGCTTATTCTGAAACGCATGGTGAAAAGATGTTACAAGAGATTTCAGAAAAGCTCAAAAGAGATTGCTGTTCAGACAGCCCCAATGCCTTTTGGACGCGCGAAAAGTATTTTGTTACTCTTCCATATGATCCGCTCCAAAAGATCAAACCTATGAAGGCCTCTGCAAGAATAATGACTCCTTCAAAGAGAGTTTTGCAAAAAGGAGATTGCAGAGTTACTCTGCATACCCTTTTTGGCTGTAACTAATTTTAAAAGCATTTGTCAGCTTCTCTCAAGGTTTGAATTATGCCTCGCCAAGACATAAAAAGCAAGCTTTAAGCATGGAAATTCATGTGTTTTTAAACACATAATAATCAAAGAAATGCTTCTTTCTACGTGCCAATGTGGATGTGGGTATAAAACAAGTTATAATCATATAAAAAAATCATCATTACACCCTACCTTGATTGCCACTTAAGATTTATGTAGAATGGCCTTTGCATGGAGTCAATATTCAATGCAATTTGTTCTACAATTTTTAAGCGACCTAGCGTTATTATCCATGGAGACATCTTATTTGGAGTTTTAAATCAGCAAAAGAACTTTGAAAATATCTATGGTGTTTACGTTCTATCCATAACTTTGAAAATATCATAATAATTTCGAATTTTCGGATAGACTCGGTTCTCAGCAAAAACTGGGGTGAGGACTATGCACCATATAGTCTTCCAATCATTGGAAAATTACAGAGCTTTTAAATTAAGGTTAAAGAATCCTACAGATATACATAATTGATCCACGGTAGGAGCCATCTAAGGGAATCATTGTCATGTTTTTTTTTTCATGGGATCGTCAGCAGGTATTCTTTATAAGACCATGAGCAACCTTCTTATTGGCCATGATCATGAACATGGAAATCGACGTTGTAATCAATGCTAATCCTGGGTAATTTTCTAAACATTTTATTTTTATTTTTCATTTGAAAAAACATTGACGGGCTCAGTGTAGATGCTCTGTCAAGCCCACCATGAGGATGCTTTGCCTACCTGTACATGTTTAGGTAGTTGCACCTCTGAAGGTGGCATCCATTTTCGCAGAAAATAACTACATGCGCACAGCTGACGAATTACTTGCTCAGGGCAATAATTCTTTGGTATACTCAAACAACAACAATATTCGAGACTTCTGGATCAGATAAACTGCAAATAATCGTGAAAATAATCACAGTGCAGCTCGTTTCTCTCCTGCTCGCTGTTCGAAGCTGCGAGCCTGTCCCCGTTCGAAGCCGGGAGCCTCTCGGATGCCGAACGCATACCCTGTTGGCTGAGGAAAAAAATAGAGATTTGATGACACGTGACATGTTTTTATTGGTAGAGAGACTACGATTTGGAACAGTGTTTTCAGAACATATCTCAGGGAAGAAGACGCTATAGGGGTAATTAAGTATAATACTAGTATTATTAGAAAATGTTATTTAAAATTA
>LPNX010273051.1:4329-51897 GCA_001517045.1 Pseudotsuga menziesii
AAATAGTTTTTGAAATGACAGGTCTAGGGTTACGTCATTATTACCTTAAAGTTTAAGTGGTACAAAATATCAAGGTAAATTTATTTCTCTATATAGGTATGTTTCAAAGTTATTTAAGTTTGGAATGGAGGATTGTAAACCTTCCCATACTCCCATGGAACAAAACTTGAAACTATCCAAGTTTGAAGGGGGGAAACTTGTTAGTAGTAACAAGTATCGACAATTAATTGGAATTTTAATCTACTTGGAAAACACTAGTCTAGAATTTTCTTTATATGTCAACATTCTTTCTGGATATATGCAAGAATCTAGAGAGAGTCATTGGAATGCATCTAAACAAGTATTTCACTATCTTCAAGGAACAAATTATTTTAGGATTATGTACAAAAGAAATAAAGATTTCAAACGTTTTGGATATTTTGATGAATATTTTGTTGGAGACAAATATGACTTGGATTCTACTTCAATATATTAAATGAATATTTTGTTCGAGACAAATATGACTCGGATTCTACTTCAATATATTAAATGAATATGGGATTATTTGTAAGAAACAACTAATCCCATGGAGGCTTAAGAAACAATATACAATGGAGTTGTATCATGTTGTAAAAAACAAGATACCAATAATCCCATATTCATTGAATAAAGAAACAATATATCATGGAGTTGTAAGAAATAAGATACAATTGTCTATTCAACAACAAAAATAGAGCACATTTCAACTTGGGAAGAGGCGTGTGAAATAGTGTGGCTACAACAAATATTATAGGATATTGGTATTGCTCAAAATGAAGCTACTACATTATTGATAGCCACTCAATCAACAATCAGGCTAACCAATAATCAGGTGTTTCACTCGAAGACAAAGCATGTTGATACCGAGTACCATTCCTTTCGAATGCTTGTATTTAAAAGAATTAGTAAATCGAGGTATTGTTCAATAGAAGACCAAACTTCATACATATTCACCAAACGTATTAAAGGAATTAAATTTACTAAGTTCATAAGTGAACTTGGTGTTTACTCAAGATAACTTTTGGGTGAAAGGGGGGAATGTTAGAAAATGTAATCCTAAAGTTCAATTTAGAAAGTTAGTTTAGAGAATAAGTTGCATTTTTAAATGGTCACTTATCACTTCATGTGAATATGTGATTAGGTTTCCATGTTATTTATTTGGAACCACTTTCTCAGTTACAGGAGATGAATTATTTATGTTCACTTCCATTTGTCGTGAGGTGGATTTTGGACCTTACTCCTCACATTGTCTTTAATGCAAATTTTATTTTCTCATTAATAACACTTGTGTGTTTGAGGATACTTTTGTATTTTTGTGTCAAAAACCTATCAGATTTATGTTTTGGTTCCCTATCAATAATACTTACAAGAATTGAAAGAAAACAAATTGTTTTTTTTGTTTTCTTATTTGTGTAAACTTATTGCAATACAAGAAACTATAATCCTAAATTATCTTATTCTAAGAAGCAATTCATAAATTATACTAAATTAAAGCTAACTAAGGTTTTTAATATTTGGAATGATAAAAGTGATTAAGTTGTCATTTATCAAAAAAAGTATTCTGCTAAATTAGTTCTACATGAAATTTATGATTATAAACAACATACAAGATTTATTGTGAACTCATGAATAATCAATATTCACACATTTATTTCATAACATAAAAAAAGATTTGTTGTAATAGTAAAAGAATTGAAAAAAGTAACATAATAATTTAGTTATCAAGTTAGAATAGCTTACTACACATTCTCAAAATTTTCCTGAAGCAGAAGAAATCATAACTTAAATTAAATATACAAATAAGAATTTTCAGCAGCAAAACATTGGCCAAGATTGGCTTCTCAGTATTCAATTCTTGAAATATTTAGTATTTACAATGAAGTTCTATCTCAAAAATAATCTTTGATAAGTTATCCCAAACATAAAAAGGTCCCCAAAAATGGTTTGTTTCTCCTTTAGTCTTCTCACTTAAATAGATACAAAAGGTGGTTATGATAATTGAATTTTAACTTAACCTTAACTTTAACTCAAGGGAGAAATTGAGTCAAGTTGATTTTCTAAATCCTTTTCATATTGTCCTCACTTTTCAAATAACTCATTACATAAAGTAAAGGAAAAATGTGTTGTTTAAGTGGGGCTCTCAAATATTGAAGTTGAACTTGATAATTTTTAATGTATTTTTCAATTTTTGGCAAGGTGCATCGGAGATTTGAAACTTTATGAACTTCTTGAGTGATATATTTATGAATATGTTCCTTTTCCAACAACATAATTTTTCTAAATCTCAACTTTATTTTCATATTGAGCATCCTCCAAAGCTTTAGAAACTTCTCTAGCATTGAATCAATTCTCAAGTGGAGCGAAAAGTGGGAAAAACATTAACTGACAACATCTTCAACGAAATGCCAAATTCTAATGCAGCTTATACATTCATCTTTAATTACATTGGGGGATCCTCTTCTCCAAGAAAAAATAATTTTGTGTGCTTAATGTTTCCTGTGATTTTGAGCTTGTTTGACAAAGCCGACTTTCTCCTCTATTTTTCCTACAGCTCCTTCTATTTCATATTTTCTTTCTAAAAATTTGACAACTATAAATTGTATTCCTATAATTTAAAAGATATTATGTAAAATTATTTTACAGTTTGGAAATATGACTAGTCTATTCAAGAAAATTTAAGAAAGTAGTTATCAATTCTTAACCATATTTATACTACAAAACTTCATTCTCTAAATGAGCAAATTTCTGTTGTAATTTCGGAATATCTTCAACTTCTGAATTTGACATATCAAGAGAAGCTTGAGTCATGGCTACATTGACATTTACTATGTCTGAGAATTACTTGGATTTTTCAATATCCAAGATTATTCTCCTTTGTGGTGCAGACAATGAATTTATCAGCATAAATCTTTATTTATTTTTCTACACTTGTTTAACTAGGGTCGTCTATCTTTTACTGTATTTAATTAGCTCAAGATTAGGAACTTCCAAGAAAATTTTGGATGTTCCAAGAAAGGATATTCTCCATGCTAATTGGAATCACAATTTCTTCGCTTTACCTCTATTTGTGGGGACTGTTTTTGGAGCATGATTAACCTACACAGTTTGATATATATAGTACCATTGCCACTAGTGTTGTTTTGTTGAGTTAAAGCTTGTTCAATTTTTATCTCAGGTTTATCTTGAATTTCGTTTTTCTTTTCTTCTTTTTCAGTTCATTGTAATCCTTCATCCTTCAATTGTTCTTCTTGTATTTTATTTTCCTCATTTTTCTTATGGTTTTCTTCTTCGTTCCTTTGTTGCTCTTCTTCCCTTTTATAGTGGCATTTTTTTTGTCATTTTTTTCATTTTCTTGGGATACCGTTAATTGATTGTGTTCTTTCTTTTCTTTAGCTTCTTTGATTTTGTTATGCTCTTCTTTCTTCTTGATTCCCTATAATCTGTATTTTTCTTTGTTGAAGGTTGTCTTGTTCCTCCATTTCTTCGGTTATCCTATCTGAAATATATATTTAATAAAGTTTTAATAATTGATGATATGAATTTATATAGTTGATCGGCATATATATAGTATAATAGTGAAGAGTTATGTCTCTTCACATGTTGTTATTACATTTAGCATATTCAATATTTATTAATTACTTAGAGTAATTTATTATTTATTTACTTATATTCTATTTGGTATGTTACAAGTCATGCCTCCTTGGAATGATTTGTCCATGAAGCATTGTTATTTTGATTACTATATTTCTTGAATTTGTTGGATTCTTTATAAGGATCTTTTTATTCTTTTTCATCTTTGATATTGATACGATGAGTCTTACAACTTATGTGATTTTGGCATTTATATGGTACTCGGATAAGTTGACCCTTTTGAATTTCTGATTTGATATTTTCATCTTGAAATTATGTCGTCGTGCCGATCTCTGATAATTTTTGCATGCATTGGTACGTCACTATTCTCTGGCTCACATATGGATTCCTCAATGATGATCGATGGATCTTCAAACATCATTGAATCTATAGATAATGACATGTCATTGAATTGTTTCTTGAATTCAAGTTCTGGATGCTCTTTGAATGATAGAATTTCATTAGCAATAACACTTTAATGACCTTTAGTTTCACTTGAATCTATTGTGGTCTCCTTATCTATAGAAACAACTTCTAAAAACTTAATTCAATCAGATTGGTTAAGGCATAGTTATTTGTAACTTAAACCTCTACTTTCACGATTCTTCTACCCTTACATTTTATTTTATTTTATTTTATTATATCATGTTTGATTAATATTTTTCAAATGATTTTTTTCCTTGTCTTTATCTGATAATATTTCTCCAAGTGTTTCTTAGCATTCTTTTGTTCTTGTGATTCTTGATCACATTGAATTGAAACATCATGTAAATCGTATATATCTTCATGTGTAAAAGAGTCTTCTGTATTTTCATCTTCTACATCATCGTGATTAGGATCATTTTCATTTCCCTTATTTTCATCAATATGCTCTTCTGCATATTCATCTTCTTCATGATCGTCATTGACATAATGTTCACATTCATCAATGTCCAGTGTATACATATCTTCATTTACATTATTGTCATTCTCATCAAACTCTTCTCTAGATTCACCTTGGTCTTCCACACTTTGGCATTCATTTTCTTCCTCTACATATTTATTTTCTTTATCATCACTATCACCTTCCTTATAATGGCCTTGGATTCGGTTTGGGCCCCCAGTATAGTTTTTAGTTCGTCTTTACTCTTGATTTTCACTCGAAATTTCTGTATATTTTACCACTAGGTGGGAATTTATGAAACTCATTTATGTTCGTTGTATGGATTTTTCACATGAGTGAAGAAATATTGATTAATTTCACATTAATGTCTGGTGCATATGCATATTTATGACCTAGCATCCAATTTGGAACATTCCATTTGAAATGTCAATTCTTATCCTCCCTTGCATCTGATGGGGATATTCATCGGTGAAAAGGAATATAAGGAGGAGGTCAATATAATTTTTGTTTTTCTTTTGTCCTAGACGTAGTAGAAATTTTTAACTACCCTATCCCATAGTGCAGGTTCACTTTTTGAGCAATGGATTTTTCCTATAGACTTGGATATTTTCCAACCCTTGACTTCAAATGGTTTGCCATGGCTTTATCCTCATCAATTTCTTCTCTTGCTCTCTTTTTTTTCAAATGATCTTCCATGTATCCTTTTTATCATTGTGATAGCTTATTTTTTTCGTGGTATCTTTACCATCTTCCTTGACTTCATCTTCATAAATCATTTCTTCCTAGTTTGTCCTTGGCCAATTTCTTGGTTGTTTTCATTTTTATTTCTTTTTCACCGTTTTGGTTGATATCATCATTATTATCTAATGTATATATATTTTCAATTGGGTTATCATCATTCTCATTAATTTCTTCAAAAATTTCTTCTTCGAGATGCATAAATTCCTGTTCTTTTAATTTTTCTTCATGGTGTTTTACCATTTCTTTTATTTCTTTAAAAAACTTATCATCGAGATTCATAAAAATAATAATTTTGTTATTATATTGGGTATATACTTTTGGGAATTTAAAAATATTATAGTAATTATTATTGTTTTTATTCTATTAATTTTTTAAATGGAATAAGTTAGGGTTTGAAACCGTAGGGAATGGATTGAGAAGATGGAGGAGCATATTGGAGTTGAGGAACAATGGAATGAGTGTGATCATAGACTGCAACGTAAGGGTGTGTGAGGGAGAGTACGAGGAGAGTGATGGACTAAGTGATGATGGTAGTGATGGCAGTGTGCAGGTCATTGAGCAGACATGATGAAAAGCAACAAATGTGATTTGGGAGGATGAGAGCAATCAACAAATACAGCATGGAGGTGAATGAGAGATGAGAGCTAGTAATTTTATTCATGGCATGGAGTAAATAATTTTAGCAGATATTTGATGGTGATTGCAGTGGGGTTGGGTGTTGGAGAAGGAGATACATGTGAAGGAGCTAGACCGATGGGGAGTTAAGATACAATGGTGGTGGGAGGAGTATTTACATAAGTGTGTGAGGGACATGGGCTGGAGGAGGCATGGAGAGCTATGTGAGGGGGCATGATAGTGGAGTTCACAACGTGGGTTGTGGGGGAAATTTGATGGGGATATCAAAGGGGGAGTAAACATGGAAAAGGTATGTACATTGGAGAAGGGGAGATTTGAAAGGTGCAAAGGAGAGGGAATAATGGAGTGGGGGGGATGATGAGATTGAAGGAGATCGTGTGGGTGATGGCGACCAGTGCTAGAGATGTAGAGTAGAGGTGGGGTGCATGTGGGAGTGGGTATAGTAGAGTGTGTGGGTCGAGGTGTTGAGGAGAGTGTAGAGTGATAAAGATATGCGTGGACTGAGGGGTGGTAAATGGGAGAATGCGTGGAATGAAGAATGGAAATATGAGCAGTGTGAGGCAGTAAAGGAGTGAATAGGATGTGTATTAACGAAATGGTTGGAAAGGAGCTAAGAGTAATGGGATCATGGAATGTGTGGTGGGAGTTTGCAACAAAATGAAGCGGATGTGGAAGGGAAGGTGAGTGGGGTTGAAGCAACGCGAACCTAAGCTGCGATACCACTTGAAAGAGAAATATTCCAAATATGTATTTAATGCTGTTTTAATAATGATTATATAAATTTACATAGTTGAATAGCATATATATAGTATAATAGTGAATATTTATGCCTCTTCACATGTCACTAGTACATTTATCATATACAACATTTTTTAATTACTTAGACTAATTTATTACTTATTTACATATCACTATTTTTAATTATTTATCTATTTGGTACATTACACCATCTCTCTCTTGTCCTTGTTGTTCTATATCTACATGTTCTTCTTTTAACTTTGTTTCCCTGATCCTATATTGTTCTTGTTTTAATTTATGTTCTATCATGTCTTGTTGTTCTTTCATTCTTATTTCAGTCTCTACCTTTGAATATTGAACCTACTATTTCATTAACCTTTTCTCCTCTTTAGTCTCTTCACTTTTCCCACTTGAAGACTCGCTATTATCCTTGCAAACTTGAGACTTCTTTCTACTCAACATGTCTTCCCATGAATAAACATTCTCCATTTTATTTTCATTCTACCATTCTTCATGAGCATATGGTGAGATCAAGCCAACTTGGCTACAATTCTTAGTTACCAAACCTTATGGGTCATCCCTCCTAAACTAGTCCCGAAGAAATAAATTCAAGAATTAACTTAGATTGTTCTCTATATGTTTTATAAGTATTAATACCAAAATTCCAAAAGTAGATGAGTGGAGAGATCGAGAGCTTTTTTTCCCTCTTTAAAGTTGCATTAATCCCATGTAAGTTAGATTGATAAGAAATCTCAGATATAATTAATATGTCTTGGACATATTTAGGAAAAAAGTGTGGAGGGGAAGTCCCTTCAAATATTCTAATATATGTCTGCTCCTCTTCTATATTAAGGGGCTTTTGATGGTCTGGTGGGGAATATTGCAACAAGAGGACGAGACCATTATAATTTAATACCTAAAAAACACTAAAGGGTACTAAATATTACTCTCTTGGGGGAGGGATATTTAACCTATGCCTGGGCCCTAGTACATTGGATAGGAAATTTTCACTCTACCATGCCCAAGAGAAGGTGATTAAGGAAATAAAATAGGGACATCAATTTCCATTAAATGGGGTACATAGAGCAAACAATCCCCTTCCCAAAGGTTTCAAATGAGGGTGATGTCTCTAAATACTCAAGTTTTGGGATGCCAAAACAAGAAATTGTCTCAAATTTTTAGTGGATGTAGAAAAGCATGAATTATTTGTTCTATATGAAATCATGGGTGATGGGGTCAACCTAGTGGGCGATTTGGAAAAACCCTTCATTGGGAATTTTTAGAATTCAATTCTAATGGAATTCCTAGAGGTATTATGGTTGGTTAGTCACAAATTATGGTCCTCACTAATTCCTATGCTTTCATTTAAGGCCCATGCATGTATTTTTTCTCAATAAGAGTATGGATACGCATCTAACTATATTGATTGTGTATGGACATTATAAGGACAAGCTTTAGTTCTGGGAGAATATTTTTAATTTATAGTGTATCCATGAAGGTAAGGTGAGCTTATGAGGGGATATTTATTTCACTTTAAGCAAAATGGAAGTGTGGATTACTACTGCTAGATTAGATAGGCATGCTAACTTATTTAACTTTGACATTAAATTTGCTATACTAATTAATGTAGAACCTGTTATAGCTAGTTTTTGTTTTCTCTTTTTAGATCGTATGCTTGTTTTCAAAACATGGTTTTATTATTGCTTTAATATTTTAAACTTGGTTTTTGAAGTATTTTGATAGCACACTTATTTTTATTTTTTGATTTTATAAGTTTTCGTTTTAGATTTACTTTACTTAGTTGTTTTCATAGTTTTTATGAGCTTAATAGGTGTATGTATTTCTAAAAGGTTGGATAGAGATATCATAAGGGTTAATCAAAGTTTGATTTTACAATTTAACCCTTTGTTTTTTAATCCTTTTATCAAAAAAACATTAATCAGACATTCCTGTAGCGCAAAGGCAAAAAAAATGAATTAGAGCGCTACAAGAAAGTTGTGGTCTTCAAAAAATCGTGAATTGGCTCGTGAGTTTTAAAATTTGCAAATGAGAGGATTTTTTCCACATCTGTAAAGGATAATGATACATGTTTAAACCTTACTAATCATTTTGACAAGTGTTTGAGTTAAGGCAGGAATGATTCAAGCGAGTTGCAACTGTCCGAAATGTGGGAGATGCAAGTCCTTTAAACAACAATGATGGTGCACAATGGGAGTAATTCGATGTTAATTACGAATTTCTTGAATGTATGAAAGTTTACAGAGACCGCATTGATACTTGGAAATTAGTGGATGGAAGATGAAGACAGTTAGAGGTTTAGGGTTTGCAGGGTAACTGACTGGCGTAGTCGTGGCAGCTGAAGACAGAGCTACGAAGGTTAGTGGACACCTGGGAAGACAAGATAGCAAAATTTTAGCAAGCGAAACCATTATTATGATAGGTATGCAACTGATTGCTAACATCATCCCTAAATTCGGGTTTGCATTGACAGAAGAGTAGTGATGGCTGTTGATTAAGAAGTGCATCAAGTTTAGGAGCTTGATTTTTGCTCAGTTATTAATCTTTGTTGTCAGTAGAAATTGTTCTGAAATTCTTATCATTTTTGAGGAAAACTTCATATCTAGGGTTTTAAATCTGCTCAATTTCTGATTTACTGTCGAAATAACACACTTTCAAAATAGTTTGAACCATTTTTCTGAAGGAGAAATAGTTAAGGTTTATTACCGAGAATGAAGAGAAGTGGGAAGACGAATAGGGCTGAGCCTTCAGACATGACATGGGCTAAAAATTTCCCTGAGTGTGCAAAGCTATTTTCAGAAGCAGGCTGGTTTCAATATTTTGAGAAAAATGATGGTCATCATACAGAGGTTTCATATGAATTTGCTCAGGGATTAGAGAAAGACACAGTCACATTTAATACCCTAAAAATTGAATTAACTAGAGAATTAATAGCAGAGGCTACAGGCATTTCTAATGAAGGTGAGTTTTGGTTCAAGAAGGTGCCTTTTGCTTTTAATTCAGAGAATTTCCTGCTGCCCAATGTTGTTGTAGATTGGGGTAAAGGGGTACATATACATAATTTTAAACCAGAATGGAGGGAGCCAATCAAGATCTTGCAGAGTTATGTAACCTGTGAAGGAAGATATGCCTCTGTGTTCAAATACCACATCAGGTTTTTACAGCACTTAAGTCAGGAATCAAGGATGAATCTCCCTTTCTTTTTCCTCAAAATTTTGCAGAATATGTCTAGCAAAGTAAGGGAGCATCAGGATCATACTAAGTAGTCCATTTTTCAGCATGGTTTGATAAAATTGATTATCAGTATTATGCTCCAGAAAAAAGTAAAAACTTGGGACTATTTTTTGTTTTGGTTTGTGTTTCAAATTGAAAAGGAAGACCAATAAAAAAGAAGACAGGTGAACAAATCCCACAGTCTTGTTAAAAAATTGAAGAAAGAAGTTATTACTGAAGTAGAAGAACATAATACACAATTGAAGTCTTTGACACAGAAGGTTGAAGAGCCTGAAGGTGAACAACAAAAGAAGACTGATGAAGATGATTTGTTGAAATTTCAAATACAAAATTTAGAAGATGTAGCAGAAATCAATTAAGATGATGTAGTAAATACCCTTAACGAAGATACAAACCATGAAGAAGGTAAATGTCTTTTAGAACAAGAACAGACTCCTACAGAGGTACATGAAGAAAGAAGGGAAATCCCAGTGCTTGATAATATGAAGGTTGATAATACACAAAGTTCAAAAGAAGGGTTTGAAGAAAAGTTGGTTTTATAAGGAGTTAAAAGAAAGGTGGTTCAGCTTGTAGCTATTAAGCATCAAGGTAAAACCTTGAGTATGTTGGGAGAAATAGGAGTCGTCTGGAGACCTAAAACCAGACCTAAGAACAAATTAAGATTAAACATGAAAAAGATTTTAAATCCCAAGCTAGCTTAGGAGAAAATCACAATATTAGAATATTCTTCTTCTCAAGAAGATTTAGAAGAGGATGAAATCCTGAATGTTAAAAAAGTCAAGGGTAAGAAACAGTTTTCTTTGATGGTTAATTCAGCCTCAACAAAGATTAAAATTCCTGAACATTTAGAGCATTTTAAAAAGAAAGAAAATCTCAGTCCTCGGTAGGATTATTCAACGAAACATAATTCAGTGATGTTAGCAGCTTGTACAAGTGAAGGAAAGATTGCAGAGCCATCAATCCAATGCAATTTTGAGGGTGCTGAGTCTCCAGATTTTCTTGTAACAGTGACAGAGCAACATCAAGAGGATGATGAGCATATTTTTAAGAAGTTAAATATCCCTTGGATGCCAGAAGGAATGTCTTCATTTCAAGAAGGGAAATGTATATATTCTGAAAATGAAAATCTTTGAAAAAGTATCAAGTAGTAAAAGTACCAAATAGACTTTCTGCAAGAAACAAATGAAGGATTATTAGTGGCAAATAGAAGATTAAGAGAATATCTAGAGGATATTAACAGCCATTACCAATAATTAATTGTGATTTATAAAGAAGCATTGAAGAGGAAAAGACAGACACAAAGCTTATGTGCAAAGCCGAAGCACACTATTCAAGAAGTAACTCAACAAAATCAAGAATTATCTAAGAGATTCGAAGACCTAGAAGCTGAGTAGCATAGAACTAGAAGAAAAACTCAAGCTTTAGAAGGAATAGCCCTTTTGGCTAAAGCTGCAAAAGATCTTTAAAAGACTATTGATGGTAGGTATCTTTTAGTTAAATTTTGTTAAGATATTAGTTTATTTTGGAAAGCTTTTACTTTGTTAGTGGTCAATAGTATGACCTAGAAGGTAGTTATACAGTTAGATAATTGTTTTTTGGATGTAACCAAGATAAAAGCAAGACATTAGAATGAACAATGGTTTGAATTTTTGTACAAGGGGATGCTTTCAAGCTACTATATACAAAGCTAAGTTTAGAAACTCTTATGTATTTTTGATAATTGATTATGATGTATCTGCAAGCTATAATCCCATTTTACTCTATTTTCTAGTTTTATTTCTGATTTGTGTAATCACTTAGTTGACATATTCATTTCTTGTTTGAGGTTTTTATTCATGAAATGCCTATGAACTGTGGATGAAATTCAATGTTGTGCTTATTGTTTCTGGTTTATGTTTCATATATTATACATCTCAGTTCTTCATTGTTACATGATTTAGTGTTTGTCTTAACCTGATGATATTTTTCCCTCTTAATGACAAATTGTAAAACCAAACCCTAAAAAACCTGTTTTACTTAGTTTTATTTTATGAGATTGTGTTGGCTTGTTCTTTAGTAGTCTGAGAACAATTTCTGGCACTAACAGAACCTATTACAATGGATCCTACATGGAGGAACGATAGGATTGGAATGCATAGTTTCTAAGAGGCTTGATAAATTCTTGGTCTCAAATACAATTCTACAAGGTGTGGATAGGTACAATTATTGGATATATACGTCTAACAAATACTCCAATTCTAATTCAATATTTGTGGAAATAGAACTCAATAATCCAAATCCAAGTGTTCCCTTCAAGTTCAATCTAACTTGGTTGGAAGAGTATGAATTCAATTCTATGGTAAATAAGCTGTAAAAAATATATGACCT
Source organism: Pseudotsuga menziesii (assembly GCA_001517045.1). NCBI lineage: Eukaryota > Viridiplantae > Streptophyta > Pinopsida > Pinales > Pinaceae > Pseudotsuga > Pseudotsuga menziesii. Next base: position 16,595 of record LPNX010273051.1, read on the forward strand.
AGAGCTAGACAATTCAGTATGTGAACAATTTATTGTCTTTGTTAGAACAGTCAAGGAGAGAATGTCTAATTTGGCCAGCGAAAGACACAACTAGAATAGATATATGATGCTCAAGAATGTTGAACAAGAAATATGGGTATTTTTTTATGGTAACGAGAATGGTGTTCTTTTTAAGAAGATATTCTTAGACCAAAATAACTATAATACAAGAATATAATTATTTTTTCTATAAAGGGATATGGATCAGAGGATGAAAAGAAAAGTTACTTGTCTAGAGTTAGGGGATCCAAACATGAATTTTTTTTCACAAATTTTCTAATCACAAGAAGAGTTTAAATCCATGCGAGAGATGATTGATGAGGAAGGAAATCATGTAAGAAGCTTTCAAGATTTATTAATCTAGAGATTAGGATAGGGTGTGTTGGATTTATTTGATATTGTTTGTAATTCATAGGTTTCAACTTACCTCTAGTAAACTGGATCATGGTATTTGTTACATCTACTTCACATTCTATTTAATTAATGGTTCAAACCCCAAATTTTTTAAGCCTTCCATAGGGATACAACAAGGTTGTCCTTTGTCACCCTACTTATCCCTACTAGTTGTTGAAGGGTTGAGTAGTTCCATCCTAGATTCCAAGAGGACTAGATCAATCCCAGGGATTAATATTGGAGGTATTGTAACACTCACATATATTTTATTTGTGGATGACATAATTTATTTTGTTATGGAATAGTCAAGGGGGATTAATATTAGAGGTATTGTAACACTCACATATATTTTATTTGTGGATGATAGAATTTATTTTGTTATGGAATATTCAAGGAGGGAGGGGGGACAGCATAAGGAGATACTGCAACTTTATAATAATGAAATTGTTATAGAAACAAACGTTGACAAGTATGTAGTGACTTTTAAGGCACTTGAAGAGGAAGTGGTTTACACCTTGAGGGGAATCTATTATCCTTGTAATATTTCTATTCTTTAGGATGGTATCAAATACCTTGGACTTAAAATAAACCTAGTGGATATGGTAAGAGGGACTAGGAATGGATCCTTCCAAGGTTAAGAAGAGGATATAATTTAGGTGCAGAGGCCATTATTGTATATTGGAACTCACTAGCACATATCCTTATAGGCATATTGGAGAAGTTTAAAATAATTTTCTATAATTTCCATTGGAAAGGGAGCATGAACAAGTTTGGCATATGCTTCACAAGTTGGAAGATATTAGCTAGGCATAAGGCTAAGGAAGGTTTTAGGATTAAGAATATTGATATCTTTGATCTCTCTCTTGTAGAAAAAACAATGTAGAAGCTAGTTACAAAGAGAGCCTTTCGAAAAGGATTATAATATAAAAGTATATAGTACCAAGGATTTTCTGTCAGAAGTCAGTAGGGAAGTGTGAATCTTTTAAAGGAGATTTGGACCTTTTTTTTCTCTACTATTGGTATGAGAATAAATATAAGCACATTCAAATTGTATTGCTTAATTTTGGTGGTGGAAAAGAGAACTTTTTGGTCTCATTTTTTCCCTTTATAGATGTTTCCATTAGAAAATGGTGTTAACTACCCAGACTATAACTTGAAACAAAATAGTTATCGAAAGGTAAATTAGGCTTGGATGGTGGCCAAGATAAAGAATAAAATTGGGTGTTGGTGCAATCATTGGATCTCTAGTGGTGGGAGGAAAGTGATAATTAAATTGGTTATAAAAGAAATTACAGTCTATTGGAATTTAATGGATCACATTTTGAAGTCTATTATGGATAATATTCGATCATTATGCTTCAATTAGCTCTGGAAGGGACCATTTGAGTATCTTGGAAATCATCTTGCAACTTGGAAAATGATATCCAAACCAAAGTCTAATGGAGGTTGGGAAATAAAAAATATTTTAATATTCAGTCAAGTTCTAGTTGTCATATCTCTTTGGAATTTTCTCACTAAACCTACCCTGTGGAAAATAATTTTAAAGGATAAATATATTGGTCCTAGTTCTAAAATGGATTGGGTTAGATCTCTTTCCAAACCTAATTTTTAGGTGTCAAAACAATGGAAAATTTTAACAGGAGACTTTTATATTTTAGGTCATCATCTGGCATGGAGGGTAGGATTAGTAACTAAGGTGATAATTGGGATGGATCCCATTATGGGATGCAAAATGGATAAGATCCTCCGAAGGAAAATAGTTATTACACTTCTAAATCAAGGAAAATATACCCTAGATAAATCCACAAACCCTCATTCCAAGGACCTTTGGTTGCAAGGTTGGTTACAAGCTATTAATTTGGGTTTATCATAGGCATGGTCTCACAATTGGGACTAGTGTGTGAAGGGATTGAATTCGGCTCATGTTAGACTCAACTAGAAGGAGGATGAACTAGTTTGGACATTCAATCTAGTGGGTATTTTGTATTCAACTCATTTGGGTTATTTAACAATGCTTTTAGAAGAGGATAAAAAGTTTGTTTGGTGGTTGGAAAAAAATGGCAAGTAAGAGCTCCTCTGAAAAGAATTTTTGCTTTTATGGTTGATTATGGGAACAAATTTCTCTCTTTGGATTGACTATAAAAGAGGAACAACAATGGTCATGGAATTTGTCTTCTATGTCAAGAGGCTAAAGAAATGAATGGTCATTCATTTGTTAGTTGTCGCATTTGTTAGTTGTCGCTATTTGAAACATCTATTGAAGGAAATTGAGTCAATTTTACATTTGTGGGATCAAGAAACTATTGAGGGATGTTTTGTTCCTTATTTAAATAATAAGTAATTTAAACTATTTCGGGTGTTTCCCTACTTGATTAATTGGGCCATTTTGATTTTTGACAATCATGCACTCTTTGAGGTGAAGCTAACTCCCATTTTCTCAATTTCTTCTCAAGTCATGGATATGTTCCAATATTATAAACATTTTGTTTATGAAGTGAAGGAGCGTCGGGTAGTGCCACATCATTTTAACAAGGGGAATTTTTAGCCTATGTTTGACGAGGATTTTTGCGGTGATCAACGATGTCTATGTGGATTTGGTTTTATCACTTTCACGTCAAAGGATTCATATGTTTAAGGTAAAGCATGTCTGGATTCATGTTCCAATAACTTGGTCGAATTGTAAGCCTTATATCATTTGTTTCATATCATTGTCGAGTTAGATATTTAGGGGCATAAATTTTTTGGTGATTCCATATTTTTCATAATCTGGATGAAAGAGATCTCTCTAATTACTAATATTAACCGTATACAATTGGCAATTCAACTTAAAGATATTCATGGTTACTTTTCATGGATATGATTTGATCATATTCATAGGGAGAATAATACCATTGCAGATCAACTATTAAAGCAAGGTATGGAAATAGTTATGGGTTAACTTTTTTGGATAATTTCAAAAGAGGGGAGTTAATCTCCTCCAAAACAGTGACCATTTAACTTTTATTTTTTTGGGCATTTTTTGTAATTTCTATTTGTATGAGTAAAACCTTATCAGAACAATATTCTCTTTCTAAGGAGCTTTAAAGCTCATTTTTTGATATGTTGCTAGTGCACATGAAGATTGAAATTTATTTCAATTGAATAGAAACTTTGTTTTTCTCTTGGAAAAAATATAGTACCAAGGACAATAGTGGAATGGATCCGAAGAGATAGGAAGAGCATAAAAAATGTCTCCAACCATTGGAAGGCTTTGACATTGGAATTTCCAGTACTTATTGGTAATTATTTGTCTTGGCAAGTTGGAAATAGATCACAGGTCAAGGAAGGTATCGAACCCATAGTGGAATGTGGAAATGGCATATTGCTCCATGCAAATTTAATCCAACTACTACATTGTATTGGTAGATGTAACCTAAATATGTTAGGAGATCCTACTTCAACTACTATTTGGCATAAGGGATGGTTAACAACCCAGGATCTAAGACTTGAATTAAATCATATACACTTATGGTGGAACTTTTTGTTAGAACTTACTAGAGCTCGCATAAGATTAAAGGAGGAGGTAGATGTTTAAGTATGGGTAAAAAAAGGTAGGAGGGAAGTATAATGTCAGAATTAAATATAATTTTTTTAGTGTAATGAATCACAAGACACAAAATGGTGGTGGGAAAAAATATAGAAGGTGAAAGCATCATTTAAGACCAAAGTATTCATGTAGTTAGCGTGAACTAATAATTTACTAGTGTGGGATATGCTTCGAAAAAGACATAAGGAAGGGCCAAGTATTTGTTTTCTATGCAGGAAAGGAATAAAGACCACTATACATGTATTTGTAGAATGTATTTATGTAAAGAAAATTTGGAGGCGTTCATAATATATGGAATGAAGACTATGTCGAAGCATGCCTGAAGGATTCGTTTGAGAAGGGAGAACAAAAAAACTACCAATCTATACCTTTTCTAGTCCCATAGGGAACATAGATATCACACAATTTGGTGATATTTGAAGATAAACTACAACTAACCTTCCAAATTTCAACATATGTTTGAGAATTTTTCAACCACTACAAATCTAATACTCTTCCCAAACCCACCATGCAGGTAGGATAACTGATGATAGACAAGCCCTTTCTATGGGTTTACTTTAAATTGCTTGTAAAGGGATAGATTCAATCTCTAGCTTGGCGGGGGACGAGGGGGGGTCCTTTATATTATTGACTTTCATCATTTTATATTCAAATCCAATCTAGGTAATGGAAACAAAATTTTAGGAGAATTCATGGGATTGAAACAATTATTGAAGTTGGCACTATATAAGAGACAATGCAAATATTATTGACAATTATTGAATTTGGCACTATATAAGAGATCATAAACATTTCTTTTCTTTTTGTAATAATTGACAATGTGGATTGTTCCACTAAGTTCCAAAGAAGATGTGGTTTATCTATGGTCCCTTTTATAAGGACAATTTAGTATCTAGATCTACAGTTTGACTACTTTCACTATGACTTCACCTAGAAGGCTAGAAGATGTATTGAGCCCCAACTTGACAATAACATTTACATGCAATGTGCCATAGTGCACTAAATGTGTTCTTTGTTCTACACTATAATAAACAATGTATTTTTCCTTTGGACGAAAATTATAATAGGCCAAAGATTCCTTACATAGAACTTGTGTTGTACTATGGGGCCATGTGCATGGATATGAATCATAAATTATTTGGATTGGGACCTGGATGGAGAATAAAATTGAAGAAAACAACAAGACATGATAAAATCATAGATATATAGTCAAACCCAAATTCTACATTTTACAAATGCAATGGCTAGAATAGTGATAACTTTTTTTTTCAGAAAGAAAAAAGGCTGTTTTTGATATTCATTTGAATCAAAGGGCATCTGCTGAGCCCGCCCATGTAATGGGCTACAAGAAAAGAGGAGTACAATAATGTGGCATACCGCCAAGCATCCCAAGGAGACACAACTCAACAAGTGTTGTGGGGGAGGGTCCATTGCTAATCTAATATGACAAAAAAATACCCATCAGTTAGTTCTGTCAGGCCATCCCATATCTACCGTGTGCAAAATGAGCAATGATCAGCAGTCTAAAGGATCCATCTCCATACATATAAGAAAGGGTGAAAAAAACATAATGGGAAGCAAGCTCCCGCACCAACTCAAAATAGTTTAAAATTGTCATGAGAGGTCAAAAGACCATCGAAAAATTTAGAGTATGTGCCAAATCCCGAAGCCAAAGTAACAACAACTTTAGAGAGACGGTCAGCTTGCTGATTATGTTCACGGTAGATATGGCCGAATGACAGTGCTAGAAAGTGTGTGCAAATCTTTCTAGTCTCCCTACACCAGCAATGGAGCTCAGGTGGAGAAAGGGTATAATTACCCTTTTCCCAGTTGATGATGGCTGAGGAGTCAGCAAAAACCTAGAGTGAGGGAATCCCCATCATTTGGGTGGAAAGCAGAAGGGACCAAATCCCAACCAGTTCTGCTTTTGTATTTGTGCACAGACCTATCCCCACAACAAACTTGAAGGAATGTGACTCATTCATGTGCAAGCTGAAGCCAATGCCTCCAAAAAATTTTGTTGATGCTCCATCAAAAAAACCACAAGGATAATCAAGTTTTGGGCCAGGTCCCAAAACTCTTGGTTTTTTTCCCTTTTCTGCTGAAGGGAAATACATCTGAGAGAAGTAAACCACCTGCTAAATCATAAGTAGCACAGACATCTTTTTCCCTTCAAATAAAGAGTAATTCCTCGCATTCCATAATACCCACATAGTGTGGAAGGGAAGGAAACAACAAATGGAGTGCTTTGAAAATCGAGCAATCCAGTTCTTCAAAAACTCCACCAGATAATCAGACTGAGTGTAAGGTGCAATGTGATGCTGATCACTCGGGTAAGTGAGAAAGTTCTTCCAAACTGAGCAGTGAACAAAAAAATGTTGTGCACTGTCAACATTTGCACAACAGAGAGCACATATAGAAGGCCCGATCCAGCCCCTCTTCTGAAGATTATCCCATGTGAGAAGTTTGTTTGATAATGCCAGCCAAACAAAACAACCGATCTTTTTAGGCAGAGTTCCATTCCATATGAGATCGATAAGACTGCTACCAATAGGGGGACTCGATGATTGGACTATGGAATCATAAACCAAGTTTGCAATAACGAAGCCATTCTGTAGATTATGTGCCCAAACAAGAGAGTTTGAGTGTGCATACAGACGAATTCCACCCCGATCCAGACTGTGGGTGAAATATTCGCAAGTTATTTTCCATTCTCCACCAATACAGAGATCCTCGGCAGTATACCAGTAGTTGTGAAGTCCCGGGAGGATGTTACGAGCACTGGCAAGGGTGGTGATTTCCAGATCTGCTAGGTAAGCAATAAGTCCTGTAGGCAATGACAGTGAATTGGAGGCACCCACGATAGGGTCAATGCCCAACAGGATGTTGTTTCCATTTCCCACTTGCCAAGCAAGTCCATGACCCAACCAAGGAAGGGTTTGTAAGAAACCCCTCCATATAACAGAACCTCCACGAGAAAGGAATTTCTTACCTTGAATCCATTCAACAACAGAGATATTCTTCAGATATTTGTTAATTAATACCTGATGCCATAAACCATCGTTCTGGAGGACCATCCAAAATTTCTTGAGTCTTAAAGCAATACTGAACCAGTGCAAATTCTTGATACCCCACCCCCCATTCGTTTTTGGCCAAGAGAGTTGCTGCCAGTTAGATAGATGGTATATGTGTTTGTTACCTGAAGAGCCCCATAAAAAAGTGAAAGTAATACTCCTGAGTTTGTTGATGACATAACAGGAATGGGGGCTAGTCCCAACTAGTAGACAGGAATGCTAGTCAGAACCGCTTGTACAAGGATCAGACGCCATCCAAGAGAGAGTGACTTGTGTGACCAGTGAAGAATTCTTAATTCAAATTTCTGGATGAGCCAATGCCAATCATTGATTTTATACCCCAGAGGTTTGAGTTGATAGTCGAGGTACTTGAAACCTGATGCAATTGGTTCCATTTTATAGGGCAGAATTCGAGCAATGTCAGTACCAACATATACATCCAGGTTGTTGTATAGAAAGCACAATTTTTCCATGTTGATTCACATCCCCGATGCCTTGCAAAAAGTACTCAAAATGACTTCGAAATCCATCCACTCAGATAAAGTACCAGTGGCCAATAGTATAACATCATCAACAAAGAGGATATGCGTAAGGGCAAGAGAAGAAGAAATCTTTATACCTTTGATGAGACCATGTTCCTTGGCATATGCAATCAAGAGGTTGAGCCCTTCAATGACAAGAATGAAGAGCAAGGGAGATAGGGGACAGCCTTGTCTGATACCACGAGAGGCTTTGTAGAACTTCGAGGGAGTGCCATTAACAAGGACAACAAAATTTGTTGATGTGAGACATGCCATAATCCAGTTAACCCCAAGAAGTGGAACCCCAATTTGGATAAGGATGAGACGAATGTAAGACCAGTTGACTCTATCAAATGCCTTTACCAAATCTAGCTTCGGGATGAGAGCACACATATTTTTGGTTTTCACAGTATGGAGGGTATTCTGAACAATACCAATAGGTTCGATAATCTGCCAGTCTTTAAAAAAACCATACTATTCTCTGGAAATATGAGATTCCAAGTGGGGCTTCAATCTAATAGCAATCACCTTCGATATTAGTTTATATAACAGATTACACAAGGAAATAGACCTGAAATTAGCGAAGGTTGAAGGCTTTTCCTTTTTAGGGATAAAGGCGAGAAAAGTAGAGTTTAGTGAGGGAGGGACATATCCCAAAACCCTAACATAATCAACAACAGCAAGTAATTCTTTACCCAGTAAGTCAAAAAAGTGAAGATAAAATTCAGCAAGCCAGCCATCAGGTCCGGGGCTCCTGTCCTTCTTGAAGGAGTGAAGGGCACTTTCAACTTCAATAAGTGTAACAGGTAGTGTGAGACAGGGTGCATCCACATGGGATATCATATTGGGGTACAACATGACAACCCTGAGCTGTTCGAGTAAATCTATTTGCTTGTCATCACAAAAGATTTGTGCAAAATGCCTAAGACCCAACTCCTTAAGACCAGTCTCTTCCTCTACTATACCACCATCCTCATCCAAAAGAGACCAAATAGTGTTCTGATTTCTTCTACTAGATGCCAAAGCATGGAAAAACTTAGTATTTGAATCTCCATGGAGAGCCCATTTAGTACGACTTTTAACCTACCAAGTCAGAAGGATATGGTCTAACAGTTTCTTTTTCTTGTGGCGAAGCTATGACAGAGCTGACTGTTCATCCTGGGTAAGGATGCCAAAGGCCGAGCCTAAGAGGATAGTGCTAATATCCATGTCTATCCTATGTGATCTAGACTCCAAGATGGAGCCTTTATCTTTAATCCATCCTTTGACCTCCTTCTTAAGAGAACGGAGTTTGTGGGTGAGAATTTCACAGTCAGTGCTAGGTTAAGGGGCAGACAGTTTGGACCAAAGCGTGGTGACCCAAGAGGTGAAGTCAGGATCATTAAGCCAGGATCTATTAAACTTGAAGGGGTAATTACAGGACCCAACAAACTTATTCCACTCTAGGCAGATAGGAAAGTGGTTGGATATATCAGAATGAAGATTCCACACCCGATGAACCTGGAGAGAGGGGATCAAAGAAGATGCAATGAGGAAGCGGTCAATTCTCTTACTAATCCCTTCCATTCCCACCTTACCATTCCTCCATGTGGGACCATCACTGGGAGAAGCAATTTCCACAAGTCCCAGTGAGTCAAAAAAGAGAATAAAGTGTGAAGAGAGAGGGTCAATAACAACCTTTTTCCACCAAGCCTCAGAGGCTTTCAGGGTAAGGTTCAAGTCACCCCCCAAGATCATATTTGGAGAGTTGAGAAGACCCCCCCTATGTACATTCTCCTAGAATATATCCCGATGTATGTAAGGGCTGTAGCAGTTTAGAATGTCCAAGGGGACATTCAAACCCCTGAAGGTTTCCTTGACAAGGATACCTGCAACCGTTTTGAAGGCATGACATTTGACCTGATGAGGATTCCAAGGTGACAATAACCCTCCTGAGATCCCTGAAGCACTAATGGCACAGAATTCCTAGCTAGGTAAGAGCTTTGAGAAAGCATGGAGTGCAGGGAAGGAGCTACACATAGTCTCCTGCAAAAGTATCATATCAGGACGGACAGAATGAAACGGAGAACGAAGGCTACTTTGTTTGGCCTTACCTCCCAGGCCCCTGACATTATGAGAGAGGATCAACATTAAGTAGCAAANAAAGTCCCCCCATCAATTCTTTCTTATCCTTCTTCTTTTTACGGACAGTCGCATTCTCGAAACGAATGGAGTTTAGGTGCAGAGTGGAAGGGGAGGAGGAAGTGGTGGCTGAAAAAATAGACAAAGATTTTTGTAGATAAGGATTAGAGAAGGAGGGGGTAGTAGTAGGGCTGTGATGAAGGGGGGAAAGCGGGTGTGGGAAGTGGAGGGAAATCAACCAACGATGAGAAGGTAGGAACAATGGGTGAAGGGTGTGGGTTTGGAGTGACAGGAGAGGACAGTGATGTCCCCAGCTCAAGGGAGGTTACAGTGGAGGGGGATGAGAGCAAGTCGGAGGAGACTAAACCAGGAGAGGGCTATAAAGTAGGGGTTTCCATAGGAGCACTGGCCGAAACATCCAAATCAGCAGGTGGAGGGGCATTAACCACACCATCTAAAGCATCTAGCATAGTATCAGAGACATCCTCAAAGAGAGATAAAGAAGAGGATAGTGATAACTATATCTTAGAAGATATATGTCTACTATTCTCATTCACAAAATTCCCCTAACAAGAGGTTCAAATTTTTTTTTTCATAAACCCCAAAAATCTAAAAGGAAAATCCTATACGATCCAAAACACCAACCATAGGAGTTAAGGAGGGCCAAGAAGTTGGGCCGTTGGGAACCTAGTTAGAATGTCTACTTCCTAGAGCCACAACTTTTGAATACAAACTCTAGTTTGGGTTCTCTTTAGACTATTGGAAATATTTTTTTGAGCTATACAATTTTGATAGGGAGGGCCAACAAAATAGGTCCCGACCAACTCAAATGACAAAAGTTCATGTGAATGCCTAAAAAGTGTGTTGTAAGTTTAAGACATGCAAACTAAAACAATTTAGAACCATTTATGAGGTAGTGGTTGATCTAAGACAATTGTTTCATTTAATCACAATTGAAGACATAGGTCAATCATCCATTCTTGGGAACAAATGGTCATCATTGTGTCTAATTCATGTCACATATGGGGAAACTTCTACTTGACTTGGTTCTTAATGAACAAAGTTCCACAATAAAGAGTTATGCTACATTAACAACTCAATAGAGTTGTATATTTTGTTGGGAAGTGTTCTTCATCTCAATGTTTGTGATTTATCCAATTATAACTTGCTCAATACAATAAGGGTTTATAGAAATGGTTTAACGAGCTATAATGAAAAAAAACTTTAACACCTTTAATGTATCCAACAAGGTTTGGGGAATGTTTGAAGAAATTCCACATTAAAAATATGGTGAAAACCATTATAATTGTTGAGCCCAAAATATGATTGTGTGGAACATTGCTTTTCATTCCATACATTTGTTGGGAAATAAGGGAGCCACTCTGACAAGTATTTCCTTTGAATTAGTTTGCAACATAGAGATGGTCTGTGAGATCATCACTTTCTGAGTTGGTTGTTAATGTGAAGAGTACTGAGTAGGAAGTTTGAGTTGAATTTTCAATGAATTTATCTCATGGGCTTGGTTACTTCAACACACTTCCCATTTTGTTGCCCTCCTAAAGATCTCCGCCCACCTGCTACTAGGTGTGATGACTTCTCTTAGCATTTCCCACTTCTCTCCTTTGCAAAATCCTCTCCTCCACCTATATGCCATCCTTGATGGAAAATTTTTCCTCCTCCATCCCATTTTGCACTAAAAGCACCACCACCACCACCGCCATTATCCATTTAGCAAAAACAACCACCGACACACCACACAAACCTACTATTGTTGAAATAATTTTTTTATATTCCAAAGGTGCAAAAACATATTATAACTCTGTTGTTAAACTAGTATTGAGGATAATCATCATTGGTTTCTATCCAAAAATGCAAGTTAACTCATCACCATTATTCAAGGAAAACCATGCAACCTGAAATAACTCATTGGTGGTTTATAAGGGGACAAAGTTCCACACATGTCACATGCCTCAAAGTCTTGAGTTGTTTAGCCCATGAGAGATTTTTAAGTATTTACTCCAAGATTTATAAAGGTGGTTTCAACCCTCTAAAAATCCTCAAGATAGCCATCCATAATGTTAAATAAAAATCATATATATTAAGTATCTACCAAAATTTAACTCCATAAATTAAAAAATTTATATATATATAACACAAAAATATTCTTTTTATAAAAAAAATTTAATAATATTGTCCACCAAAATGGGCAGGCCTTCTTATTTTCAAGTGGAAGACCATACTTGTGCGGTAAGGGGAGCAATTCTATACTTAAACGGTGGAGTTGCGATAGGTAGAAAAAGTTATTTTTTATCAAATTTGAGGCTTATCTGGGGACGAAATGAATGTTTAATGAAATAATTATTTTCATTCAATAAAATTTGCATCAACTAAAGAATACTTAAAAGCAAGTTGAACCAGGAAGAGTTTCAATTTCAAATTAAAAAGAGGATCAAATCTGGAAGAGTTTCAACTTCAAATTAAAAAGAGGATCCGCAATCTATAAAGAGTTAAACCTTAATTATATTAAATAACATTATTTAAGATTATGTAAAAGGTGTCTTTTAACTAATGAAAACATCAGTGTAAAGAGTAAAAAATACATGGTGAATTAAATATTATTAATTTTTTTCAAATATAAATGGCAATTATTAGGTTGATGTAGCTTTATATAAGGAAAAATGATGCTGTATTAGACATTTATCTCAGCTGGTTGGGCTAAGTAGCTAAAGCAAAAAGCCGAGATTCAATTTTTGGGTTTTAGAAACTTACTAGGTAAAGCCTTTTAAGAAGCAAGTTAATTACATTCAAATTATTGTTACAAAATATATTAATATTTTTTTAAGTATATTTAATTTGAAAAAAATAATTTAATCCTATTTTAATAAATTAAGGAACAAACCATTTGAAGACCTACAAAATTTAATCACTATTCTCACTTTTAAGTAACAATTAAATTATTAAAAAAATTGTCACCTCAAAAAATAATTAATAATAATTTTGATTTAAAAATTTTATATAATTTAAAAAATCAACCATCTAACAACCATCTTTGTTCGTCCGATTTTTTTAAATAAAAAAACAACCATCAGCCAACTGTCTCGTTCTCAACTTGTATATTTAAAAGGCCAGGAAATGATTAACTGACATTATTCTTTATTGAAGGACTGGAAAGCCAGGCCGAACAAATAGCTTCACTGAGAATTAGAACGAAGAAGAAGTAATTCTTACGTTCTTATCCCAAGATCCATGCACACTTGAAACCTATGGCAGGAACGACCGACGTTGTGTGGAGGCTAAATCGGGGTCAATGATCTAGAAGGCACAAAGCACCTGCATGGATTCTGGAATAAGCTAAAGGTATCACAGCTCATAACTTTTTAACAACAAAACAAGCCGACGTAAAAATTCATCGAGTAAACAAGAAGCTTGGGATCTCTGAAGCCACATGTCGTAGTTTAAACCTGACGTTTCATGCTTCCCGAGATTCCCTCCGATAACGACGCCCATTTACCTTTTTCCCACGACCCCGTCACGGATTTTAAAACGAAGAATTCTCCATAATGCTCTGACCTGCGCGAATATCTATATAATTCTCTGCACATTCCATTCCATTCCATTCATATTCATATTCATGTTGCGAGAATGCACAAAGAGACGATGACAGAGCTGAATTACGCGCCGTTCGTGTTGCTATTATTCTCGCTACTTATATTTGCATGGATGACTCTCCACTTCTCTCAATTCTCGGCGCCCATCGTCGACGATATAAGTTGCAGTGGTCAAAGGATTTTCATGTACGATCTTCCCGCAGAATTCAACGAAAATCTGTTGAAAAGGTGCAAATTCGGGCTCACAGTATGGTTAAACTTCTGCCCCCTCGCGGCGAACTATGGCTTCGGGTCTGTGTATAACAGCTCCCTGGGCGACGGCTGGTTCGACACGGATACTTACATGCTCGAGATCGTAATTCACGAGAGAATGAAACAATACCGCTGCCTAACACCCGACCCCGCCCTGGCAAACGCCGTGTTTGTGCCGTACTATGCTGGCCTCGACGCGCTCAGATATCTGTATCCAAACCCCGACATAGTGCGTGAGTCCTCGCATGGCGTCGGAGTCATGTCGTGGCTCAGAACGAGAGACGAATGGAAGCGCCGCGGAGGAACAGATCATTTCATGGTCATGGCTCGCACGGCCTGGGACTTCGGTGCCTACAAGGTCTGGGGAACCGGCTTTCTTAAGGTCCCGGGGGTTGCTAACATGACCCTGTTAACGATCGAACGACGCCCGACGCAAGGCAACGAGCAGGCCATCCCGTATCCGACTTCGTTTCACCCGTCGTCGGGTCGAGAAGTCGAGGACTGGACGACCCTAGTGCGGGCATCGAATCGGACTCGGCTTTTCGCCTTTGCAGGGTCGGTCCGCCCCTATGTTGACGACGGTGGCTTCCGCAGCTTGCTCATGCGTCTTTGCACAGATTCGCCGGGCAGTTGTCGGCTGGTGGACTGCGTAGCGGCGAAGTGCATGCATGAGGCTGAGCCGGCTATGCGAGCGTTCATGGGGTCGGTGTTCTGCCTGCAGCCCCGCGGCGACACACAGACGCGGCGGTCGACATTCGATGCCATTATAGCAGGCTGCATTCCCGTGTTCTTCAACAAAGATGGGGCGTATACACAGTATACTTGGCATCTTCCGTCCGACGGGGAGAAGGACAACGAGGGGTATTCTGTGTATATCCCCCAGGACGACGTGGTCGCCAATGCGTCGGTCGTTGAGCGAGTGCTGAGGAGTTTCAGCTCAGAGCAGGTGAAAGAGATGCAGGAGAAGGTGGTGAGTTTGATTCCCCGTGTTATTTACATGATGAAGTCGGCAACGCCGGGCGATTCAAAGGCCACTGAGTCGGTTCGAGATGCGTTCGACATGACCGTGGAGAGGATGCTGCAGAAGGTTTCCAAGCAGCAACTGGCGGCATAATAGAGTTAGTACAACTGTAAAAAAATGATTCCCCCTGTGTAAGTAAACTGCAAAATGTCGGATTCCATGTCTTAATTGGCTGAAAATTAATGTTTGATTCCATGTCTTAATCGGCTCAAATTAATGTCGGATTCCGTGTATTAATCGGCTCAAATTAACGTCGGATTCCAGTAGCAAGAACGGCATTCCTCGCATTAAAATTTGGTGTCGGAGTGCAAATGCTTCATTCTTTCCTGAGAGTGCAAACCGATGGTGTCGGAGTGCAAATCCTTCATTCATTCCTGAGAGTGCAAACCGATGGTGTCGGTGTTCTACCAATAATTTGAATTTGGATTGTTTATTATTAACAAAAATGTTGCAGAGTATCTTGATTATAAGATGTTGAGAAGATGACGGCATGTTTAATAAATATATTTGAGAAGATGTTGAGAAGATGACGGCATGTTTAATAAATATATTTGAGAAGATGTTGAGGTGTTAATATTCATAAATTAGAGGATGAATAATTGTCACAAGTCCTCATCATAAAAACAATATAAATGTTTCAATTATATGATGAAGGATGGTCTCGGGTCCTCATCATAAAAACAATATAAATATTTTTGTTTATGGATTTTATTGATGGCTTCATACGGCAACTCGATTGCCGACTTCTCAACCAACCAGACATTCAAGATTCCCTTGCTTTGTTTTTTTAATATTTGTCAGCACATTATTTTAGCAATTTAGCAATTTTTGAACATCAGATGTAAACATCCTTTTCACATGCGATTAGATATATTTTTAATTAATTTTTTTATTTTTAATATTAATTCATTAAAATTAAAATACTTTAAAGCATCTATCTATATAATTTGTTATAAATTTATACTTTATATAAATTACATAATAATTAAATTTTTATTTTTTATTTTCTTAAACTTCATTAATCTAATAATAATTTTCACTTTTTTCTTTTAAAATTGTAGCTATGACCCTCTCACTTGACTATAAGTAAGCCCTTATACAATGGGTTTATTATAACATCAACAATCTCATGTTAATTTAATTCTAGTTAATTATAACATTAACAAATCTTAGGTTAATTTAATCCATTATAAATAAATCGAATGTTAATTTTAATTCAAGTTAATTATAACATCAACAAATCTTACGTTAATCTAATTCATTATAAGTAAATCCTGATGCAACGGGTCAGTTAGAACATCAACTCATTTCACATTACTAAAATAATGTATCATTTTTTTTGATAATGTTATATGCTGTATTCCGTTAATCTACTTTAGTGTAAGTAAATCTTGATGCAACGGGTCGATTAGAACATCAACTAATTTCACATTACTAAAAGAATGTTCTTTTTTTTATAATGTTATACGCTGTATTGCTACATATAAAACATTTATATTATTTTTGGTCATATTAAATGGTATATTACTCTATATTAAAAACATTTACACAATATGTCACAGGTTTATAAGGTACTACAAATCCCAATTATTATGATAATAATATGGATGTAACATCAATTTTCATTCTATTAAGTTACTTTAACTTTTTTTTATTAATTTGTAACATCGTTATTAGTGTTGAGATTAAAGTGCAAGTTTTCATGTTATCTAACAATGTTCATTTCAAAGTATTGGAATATTTATACTTGTTTATTTTAATAAAAGTATTTTTATTTTTATCAATAAGCAAGATTCATGGAAGCCATAGCTCACTTGTGTTAAATAACTAGCATAGATCCATCTAAAGGGTATCTATCAAGAGTTGAGAGGGATTCAATTTTTCCATAAATAAATCTCTTTTTAAAGTAGAAATGTTGAGAAAGTGTGTAATGCAATATTTATGGGTTTAATTTATTTAATTTGCGTGGTTATATATATGTATATATATATGTATATATATGTATATGTATATGTACATGTACATGTATATGTATGTATATATATGTATATGTATGTATATATATATATATATATGTGTGTGTGTGTGTGTGTGTGTGTGTGTGTGTGTGTGTGTGTGTGTGTGTGTGAACATATGTATGTATATATATATATGCATTTCTAAATAATCTCAATTTAATTTGAGCACATATGTTATTTTTAATAATATTTTTTTTTTTTTATAAAGAACAAGTGTCAACGCTAGGGTGAGCATTGCAGATCTCTTCCTTAATGTACAATGCCCTTCTTCGAGGCAATGAAGTAGAAATTTTGAGAAAATGTGTATTGCAACGTTTATGGGTTATATATATATATGCAATGAGAGATCAAATACAAAATTTCGATACAATATCCTTTCAACACATCGACAAAGAACTAAATGATCAAGAAGACAAACTGTAACTCGAGGATTAATGGAGGTAAAAGAATATGCAAAAAATCTTTTGGTTAATCAATATGTAAGATTATGAACTTACAGAACTTATGCAATATTTTTTGGAAAGACTTAAAAGAGCAAATCATGTACCATCTAGGCGAACTTTTTGTATGTTTTTTTGGTGATTCCTCTTGGAAACAATAATCATTTTTAAATATAATTTTAATTTTTTTATTAATTATAATTTATATTTATCAACACACTATTTCAAATGAGATATAGTTTATCTATCATCATAAAAGTAGTGTCTTTTTAATGTTAATTTTTTTTAGAATTTCCAAAATTCCTATTATTTATGATAATGATGCCACATTGAGTTCACCATGTAAAGAAGTTTGGTATCTTTTCAAAATTATATCATTTTTCCAACAATATATCAATTTTGCACTTCATCCATTCAGTTATGAACTTTTTGAAAAGTAAGTTACTAAGTAACCAAGTTTTATGGCAATGTTTTTTTTTTCAAACATAAGATACTTTTCACATTAAAAAAAATGGTAGTTTCAAACAAGACTAAATACAAAACTAACCTTATTGTTATAAATTACTTTCTAATCTTATTTTTCTTATGGGTTAAAAAACCTATATCTAGCATTCACAAGTTTTGGGTAGTTTGATTTACTTTAATACAAAATGGAAATTAATGTGAGGAGTTCAACCAAATAAAATTAAGATTAGATGTATTAATATTTAAAGTAAAATAAACTATTGGAAAGGATAAGTTTTAGATTTGAACCCAACCTCATGATCCTTTATGATACTAAACCTCCACTCCAAAAACAAATGATAACATAGTTAGATGATAAATGGGTACTAATATATGCATGGGTTCAAAAAGGTTAACACCAATACCTCCAACATTGACACGAACTATATGACATCTTCATGATACCTCATGTCCACATAATTTGTAAGATCCCCTTACCCAATCCGACCAACAGGAGGGGACATTAACTAAAATCAAGTTTCGAAAATTTTCCCCGTATCCATATTATGAATTTCACAACATATAAACTATGTGCATGGATGCATAATAAAAATACATAGTGAAAATAAACTCTCTCCACACACGCCTAGCATGCATTTACCAACATTATTATCATAGGAATCAAATAAAAAAATTACATATTCAAATACACAAGAATACTTATCTTTAATAAACAATGTAGATTCAAGCGATTTCCTATGTAAGATCAATTTTTCACCCAATTGTAGGCACTTTGTCCAGCATATACTCTTTCAACTAAGAGGTCGCCCCCAAGTCGAGCTATGAGACCAGTAGGGAAAAGGAAACACTTAAATGCTTCTCTTTCTTAGCCCACAACCTATTCTTCTCTCCATGCTTAACCAAATTCTCATGTAGAGCTCTACAGGGATCTCACTCAACCCTCATAGCCTTGGATCCAACAATGCACACCCCACACAACACCCTTCTATGCTCAAGCATCCTCTTCATCGATCCATGGTTCTCTTGGGAAATCAATCTTGACAGGTGCTTCTAGCGTGTGCATAGAAGGATGTCAATCTGATGTATGTTGTTGGAGAACCACCTACAGCCTCAATCCTTGGATTGTCAAGCATGTAAAAGCAACAGAACTCAAGGGGTAAGCCTATTCCTAGCTTCCCCAAACTATGTCCTCACCTACCACCATCTATTTTCACTTCTAAATCTACATATCTATCTCTAAATTTGAATTTATGGATTACACGGTCTTATAATCGGTAGTGAACATCCAAAGGAAGCTCTGCATAGTGTAGATCTACATGAAATAATGAGAGAGTGAGGGTTGAATCCAATGGATATGAGATAACAGTGAAAAGACAATTGTCATAGCTTCTTATAATAGAAGAAAGAAATCATGGCAGTTTCAACTTACTAACTTTTGACAGCTAAAAGAATTGTCACAAAAGTGTCATCAACCACATGCTTCAATAACTAGATGAGGTGACTTTTCCCACCAACCTCACACATGCATTCAATGATTGGGTATAGTAAGAAATGAGATAATTGGATTATTCAAGGCACATGACATAATTTAGATAAGTTCTAAGGTTGACACTTGGCAACAAAAAACATAGTCTCTCATAGGCCCCCTTTCCTCTTACCCTTTGGTGGAATCATAGCCTCTCTAGTGCTCTTTACACAACCACCTTGGACCATTTTATTATGTATGCAACATAATATTTACATACATTTTGAGTTATCATGATAAGCCAACCATATGGTCCACTAACAGTATTTACATCATAAATGCCTATTCATTCACTATTCAAGCCTTGAGCTCAGCACTAGAAATTCATATTAGCATATTTAAATCATTTACATAATTTTGATTAAATACATTAGAAATCAAAATTGAAGACATTACACAAATCAAGAAAAAACAAAACAAATAAGTGAAGCACACATACCCTCATTGTTATAGCTGATTTTACCACTCCAGGTGAATCACACTTTGTATGGCCTTCCCCTGTCCCTCTACAGACTCCTTAGACCCCGTGGACCATTTTTTTTCCTTTGATGTTTCCTTGACCATCCCTAAAAACATGTGAAAAATGATACATGCGACTTTTAAACCCTTAATTGCATATATACGCGGGTTTGACCCCTAAAACCGCATACATCGGGATGTGTACAAAATACAAATCCTTTTGGAGTTTTCCTTGACATGGATCTGACTCACTTGACTCTTGGCCTTCCCTATTCCTTGAGATCACTCGGATTTGACCTTTCATTACCCCTTTGAAAAGCTATATAAGGATATCTATGGTACATTGAAGGCATATGCGAGAATTGAGAGCAAAGAAACTATAGTCCATTGTTGCTGGAACTTATGCTTGAGTCTGCATCCCTTTGTCCCTTGGAGCACTTTTGTGTTCTTCCCAAGCTTGCCTTTTGCTTGTGAGCTTGCTATCGAGAGATGGAGGATTGAGGTGGTGGAGGCCCAAGTGGGGGATTCAGTTTCTCCAGTTCACAGACGTGCCGACAAAGGTTGTATCTATTGTAATCTCTGATTTATATTAATAGAAATATCTTTTCCTGTCCAATAATGTGAGTTTGAATGAATATTTTATCCATGGGATGATTTCAAATGTTTATACATTGTTGATTATATATGCTAGAATAGATCTAACACCATGATATATACTATGCTTGTATTGTTTACTTGTTGTTGAGGAAGTAATTTACAATTCAAGCTGAAGTTGGAAATCCCAACGGGGATCTACTTCAACCGTCTGTAATAAGGTACGAGGTCTGATCCTTTAGTGTTAGACATTTACTTTCTATTGCATATTGGAAAGGATTGATTTATGGAGTCAAGTTGTCTATTGTGGTACCCCAAGCCATAGGAAAATCTCTCAGTAACACTCTTCCATGCAAAAACTAATTTTGGCGGGAGAGGAATCCTCATTCCATGCACCCATGGACCTCGTTCGATAACACACCTACAAGACAACACTGGAGAAGAAATGAAGTCTAGTTTAATGCAACTTGTCATTGCTTTTTTTGTTACAAAATATTGGTGCAGAGCTAAAGATTAAGTATGGGAGTTGTCTAACTCGGGGACTTTTGATTTTTAGGCTGATTTTCTGTATGAATCCGATGAATTTAATATACAAAATCTGTAATTTATGTTGTTTGTTGGGCGATTTTAAGCTCATAATTGAAATCAGGTGACAGGAAAACCCTCAAACACCCACACTTTGTAATATCTAGCAATGTTTTTGAACATTTTGAAAATTCCGTGAAGATTCATGAAAAAAAACTGGTAAAAACCAGCCGAAAACAAAGGTCAAAAAGTCCCCTCTTTAGACAACTCCTTAAGTATGTGGAACTATAGAAGTATGAGCATGCAGATTCCAAGTGAATCTCATAAACGGAGTCGGTTCGAGATGCATTTAACAATTGGCAACGGGCGATTCAAAGGCCACAGAGTCGGTTCGAGATGCGTTTGAATCCACACCTCTCACCTAGTCATCTGATCTATATGTACAAGAGCTACTCAATATCAAGAGGAGAGTGGAGGTTTTGGAAGTCAAAGAGCATGAGAGGGACCTTAAAATCCATCTGTTAATAGTAGAAAATCAACATCTAGCAGAATGCAACAAGGTTTTAAAAGGTCAAGCGACATTGTTGCAAGAAGTTATTCTGGTAGGCAAGAATGAGTGGCAAGATATGAAGGTAGAGTGGAAAAGAATGAAAGAATCAACAAGGGAAGAGAGAGGAGTGCTGAAGCATAAAACACCCAATGTTGAAGGGAAAAAAGATGAACAAGCAAATAGCCAGGGAATGAAAGTAAGAGAAGCAGAAAATGGAGGTTCCACCAAAAATTCCAGAACATGGGCACAAGTTATTAGCAAGCATGCTAATACAGAAAAGGAAAAAGAAGAAAGCAACCAAGGAGACAAAAAACAAGGAAACAAAACCAAATAAAGACAAGTCAGAGCAACAAACATAATAATTAAAGGTGTAAGAGAGTATGGTAAGAACAAATATACCCTGAAGCTTGTAAGCGACTTTCTAAAAGATAAGTTGAATTGGAAAGGCCAAATTTGAGGGTGGGTAAACCCAGTGATGAGAGAGCCAGGCCCATAAAAGTCATCATGGCAAGTGCATGTGACAAGCAAACTCTTCTAAGTAAGAAGCATCTTTTAAAGGGTTCTCACTTTTTCCTAGAGGAAGACTTAACTATCATACACCAAGAGAAAAGAAAAAAAGAGTTGTCAAAGGTCAAAGCAGCAAGAGATGAGGGCAAAAGAGCATGGTTATACAAAGGCAAAGCTGTTATTGATGTTTTTGGTCCTCCTTCTAAAGCAAGACAACAAAACAATAATCAATATCAAGTGATAGCAAACCCCTTAGCAGAAAATATCGCAGCAAGTTCAGGATGGGAAAATAGGGGTGTAGACTCAACTTTGAGTCTTGTATGCCAAATCAAATAGCAATCAAGGTCTACCCAGGTTCCCTTAAGCTTAGTATGTTGGAACTGCAGAGGATACCCATGGAGACGTGGACCTGGACTAGAACCTATTGCAGAAGATAGGGACATAATATGTCTCGTGGAAACACATGAACATGAAGGGTGAAAGGCGCCCCTTTTTGAAAAATATATGAAGCTGGCAGTATGGAACAAGGCAGCAGAGAATGGAAAAGGTCACGATGGTATCATGGTCTTAGTGAAGAAAAAGGTAGGTCGTTGCATTCAACTAGAAAAAGAAGACTCAAATAAACAATTTATGTGGTTTAAAATATCAGAAAACGGAAATGTCATCATAATTGCAGCATGCTACTTCACCCCACAAGTTTCAAAAATTTACAAAAGGAGGGGGCTCAACCATAAAGACCCTTTTGCATCATTAAAAAATGATATTGTGAAGTATTCTCAAGTAGGTGAAATCCTTCTAGTAGGAGATTTCAACGCCAGGACCGCAAGTGAACAAGCTAGCATTCTTTGTCAAAGGGAAGATTGCAATCCTATTTGGCTTACAGAAGAAAGAAATCATCAATGGACAAGGATTTCAAAAGACAACAAAAGCTGCAATTTCTTTGGAGAACAGTTGCTTACCTTATGTGGAACTTTCAATTTAGTAATCTGCAATGGTTTGCCTAAATGATCAAACTCTGGTAATTTCACTTGTAATACCTACAATGGAGCAAGTGTGGTGGATTATGCAATTTTCTCGCATGGACTATGCGAGAAAATGGAGGAAGTTATGATTGGAGAACAGCTTTGGGATTTGAAATCTGATCACAAACCAATCTATCTAAGTCTTTCTTGGACTGATAAGCAGCAGGAGGTGACAAAAAATCAACACATTCAACAACCTTTTGCAAGGGCAGAATTCTTTTGACTCAAGAGAACTGTAATGTCTTTAGGAAGGCATTAGAGAGACTTTGTAAGAGGGAGGAAATTCTGTCCCAAGGCCTTAATAATCAGTAGTTAACTAATTTAATTCAAAGGGCACTCACAAAATGCAAAAGAGTAAAGAATAGGAAACGTGAAACAAATTCCTTTCCTGTTAATGCTTGGTTCAATGAGGAGTGCAAAAAAGAAAGGAGAAGGTGGAGAGAGTCAAATTGGAAAGAAAGAGACTTAAAAAGCTACAAGCAGATTATAAGGAAGAAAAAAATTGATTTCATGGTCTCAAGGAGGGAAGAGCTAATCTTCCTTTGGAAAAAAAACCCCAAACTATTTTGGAAGGAACTTCAAGCAAGCAAGAAGCAAACTGAAAACAATATTACAGCAGACCAGTGGCTTGAGTATGCAAGGAAACTCTATGAGCAGAATCCTAAGGTTGAACCCCCTCCCCCCTTAGTCGACACTGCCATCATTACTAAGATTTTCACCATGCAAGAGATTGAGGTGGATATTAAGAAGTTGGGCGTTGGAAAAGCCAAAGATTTAGTAGAACTTCAAGCTAAATATCTAAAGTGGGGTTCAAAAACTCTTGCACCTCACATTATAGGAATATTCAACAACATCATTCAGCAGGGATTCCCTATAGATTAGACAACTAGCCTCACAATTCCTCTTTTCAAGAGCGGGGATGTCAACGATCCCTCCAATTATAGGACCATAATGATAAACCCCTTATTTTCAAAGCTATTTGGAAGCATGCTAGAAAATAGAATTAGCAGGTGGGCGGAAGAAAGGGGCAAGCATGCTAAAGGACAAGCAGGTTTTAGACCTAAACATTCCACGGTGGACCATGGTATTAATTTAAGGCACATAATTGAAAAAGGGTGGGAAAAAAAAGGGGAAGCCTTTTGTTGCTTTGTAGATTTCAAAAAATCTTTTGACATGGTTCCCAGGGATAAACTATGGCACAAAATGGAGGAACTTGGGGTTCCTATACATCTTAGAGCAGCTGTTCACAGGATATATGAGGAGGTCAAAGTCAAAATCAGAACATTAGATGGTATCTCCGAAAGTTTCAGAAGTGATATTGGGGTCAAGCAAGGGTGCCCATTATCCCCTACCCTTTTTGGCTTATATATTGACAAACTTGAAGAGTGGTTAAACCTAGAGGGCGAGGATGGCATCCTCATGGGCGAGTATGTGATAAGGCTTCTTTTGTATGCAGATGACCTTATTTTGATTGCTAAGTCTGCTCTTGGCTTGCAAGAGCACTTGATTTCCCTTGATCACTTTTGTAGAACAGTTGGGATGCAAGTAAATACTAGCTAGACTAAAGTGGTAATTTTTTCTAGCAAAAGAAAACATAAACAACATAAGTTCTACTTTGAAGACAATACCCTTGAAGTAGTGGAAGATTACAAGTACCTTGGAATCAACTTCAACAAAAGTTTGAGTTGGGAAGGCTGCAGGAAAAAAAGAACTCCAGGAAGTTGGAAAGCATTTTATGCTTTCCAAAATAGGTGCAGAGAGGCAGCCTTCCCAAATAGGGTTTGGGATCACTAAAAGCCCAAAAAGGGTTTTGCATAGTTTTCCAGTACCTCGGAATCGACTTCAACAAAAGTTTGAGTTGGGACTGGAAAACTATGCAAACCCTTTTTGGACTCTTAGTGATCCCAGTTGTTCTCTATGGTTGTGAAGTTTGGGCCAGCAGTACCTCTAACTTACAATGGAAGCAAATAGAAAAGATTCAAAAACACATGATCACAAGCAAGTTCAAAATTAAGGGTTCAGTGCCATATGAAATCATGCTAAGTGAAATGGGGGTGGCTTTTATTGAAGCAATCACTATGGTGAGACTCATAAGATATCTAAAAAGAGTTGAGCAAATGGAAGAAGGTAGATGGCCTAAGGTTGTCTTCAATGACATATTGTGCAAAAGAAAGAAGAGTTGGATGCGGCAAAATATTAAATGGCTTAGCAAGTGGGATATGTGCTTGAGCATGTGTCCTACGAATAATAAAGAAATAAAGGCTTTTGTTATCAATAAGTTCCACAAGAGAATTTGGGATAAAGAGCTAGGGAGAAAGAGAAAGTATTATATTGAAGAGTTTAATCCTACCTACAATCAACATCAAAAGGCGTACATAGGGGCCAATATACCTTGGAAACCCAAAATTCTCATTGCTCAATTAAGAACTAATTCCCATCAACTCCGTTGTGAAATCGGGCGCTGGAAAAGACCAAAAGAAGCTTGGGCAGAAAGAGTGTTTTTTTTTTGCACCACTGGTAAGGTGGAGACAGAAAAACACTTCATTTTAGAATGTGAATCCTTTAAGGACAATAGGGACATGTACGCAAATGTCTTGGCGGATAAATCTTGGGATGATTTATTTAACAAGGGGATTGTGGAAAAACTGGGGACGCTCATCATCAAGTTAAATAGACAAAGGATTGAATTGCAGAAAATAGCGTGTGTGCTAGGTGTTAATATTCTAAGTTAATATTCATGTTTAAGTGTTAATATTCATCATAAATTAGATGATGAATAATGGTCACTAGTCCTCATCATAAAAACAATATAAATGTTTCAATTATATGATGAAGGATGGTCTCGAGTCCTTATCATAAAAACAATATAAATATTTTTGTTTACGGACTTTATTGATGGCTTCATACGGCAACTCGATTGCCGACTTCTCAACCAAGCAGCCAATCAAGATTCCATTGCTTTGTTTTTTTTATTATTTGGCAGCACATTAATTTAGCAATTTTTGAACATTATATGTAAAAATCCTTTTCGCATGCGATTAAATATATTTTTAATTAATTTTTTATTTTTAATATTAATTCATTCAAATTAAAATACGATAAAGCATCTTAATTTTATTCGAGTTAATTATAGCATCAATAAATCTAAAATTGATTTAATTCATTGTAAGTAAATCGTTATGCAACGTGTCAATTAAAACATCAACAAATTTCACATTACTAAAAAAATTATCATGTTTTATAATGTTATATAGTGCATTGCTACATATAAAACATTTATATTATTTTTGGTCATATTAAATGGTATATTACTCCATATAAAACAATTACACAATATGTTCACATGCTTATAAGGTACTACAAACCCTAATTATTATGATAATGATATGGATGTAACATCAATTTTCATTCTATTAAACTACTTTAACTTTTTTGGGATTAATTTGTAACATTTTTATTACGATTGAGAATTATTATGTCCCCGACAAGGGGATATATATGAATCGATCAGGTGTATTAATCTGAAGCAATTTAAAAAATTAGAGGAGTTTAGATTAAGGTTTTGCAATATTAAATACAAATTTTATTTAAGTTTAATTTTTAATTGTATTTATTTTTGCTACCATTGGTCCAATGAAAGTGACGTTTCCCTATATTCGTGTGCCCCAAGACCCGGCGGCTACTTGATGTCACCTATGCTATAAATATTCTACATTGTAGTATGCAACTAACAGGCCTAGAGTCACGAAACCCCTTTGGAAAGTGGGCTAGTTATTGAACATCATTATGAATCCTGCAGCATTATGAATCCCGTAGAGTCCACCTTAATATTTTATCAAGCTAGGTGGTAGTTGACAATGACCTTCAAATTTTTAATGCTATCAATTTTCTTCTTACTTTTACTCCATTGAAAATATGTCATAGTTGTTATTGAAATCATGGCTTAGTGCAGACAGCCTCTCCTGCATGCCTGTAGACATCATGGTTCCTATGCTCTACGAGCGTGTTATTAATGTCTATGTTGTTGATCTCGCTAAATATGTAGTGTATGCAATTATTATTACTGCACTGAACAAGTATTATGATTATAGATCTTGGAAAGAGTTCCTTAGAAAAAGTTTAAATTGTTATGAGACAATTCGCAATTTCTTTTGGGATGCCTAGGACCAAATTGCTGCAAAATTATATGAGAAAACTTGCAGCATTCTTGGCAAAGTTTATGAGAAAATTTTCCGTGTTTTTTTAAGGAGGATGGGATTCTAGTTTCGTTGGGTAGATGCTATTTTGTTGCGATTAATATATATAGTGGGAATTTCTCTGGATGCAATGGACACATGTAGTTCTTCGTAACAATGAATATATGAAAGAGTATTGTCTAAGCTCGAGAAGAGATTCTGAAGTTTTTGTATAGTGTGAATCTTGAGCTTTATATGTCAGAATAGTGAACGTTACTTGCCCCTACCACTCTTATTACCATTTTATGAGAGCAACAACCAGGTGGAGATCACTTCAAGCCAAATTCCTAATGAAAGGAAACCTCTTTTGGGTTCTAAAAGAAGCCTGGTAGAGAAGACATGTACGCACACGCACATTTTCAAGGAGCATCCCCATGCGAAACTAGAGGTAGACAATTATTTAATATTTTTAATCTTGTAAATAGATTTCAAGCATTGTATTTGATTGTTGCAGAACTCTACTGTTTTAACTATCGACTTTCCTGTTTGCAGATACAATATTAACATTGCAGATACAATATTAACTCTACTGTTTTAACTATCTACTTCCATGCATTAGTTTACTATTGAATTTATTACTCTTCTCCAACATGCTAACCCTTCTTCTGCCTTTTGTTGCATGCAAATTCATGGGATTTTCACTTGGATTTTTTATGACTACTTATTTCAGGTACGCTCTTCATATTTTTGCTTGTAGCTACAATGTTGGCTCAAGGATTTTATCCCATTTTTGCACACAGAGATTCTAGTTTGTTCTCACGAAGGTCTGTCAAATTGTAAGGTTTGAACCCTTTTTTTGAGTCATCTGTTTGTTCTGGAAGGTGGTAGTAGATTTTTATCAGCAACTTTTCTTTGCACTTTAAAGGGTTTGGCTGGTCTCTATTCATAATTTTGATATATAAAAATATATATAATCGAAGTCCATCGGTTAACCTAATTATAAAGAGCATTGCAAATGTGAGCCAGAAATTTCATATGTGAATTATAAGAGCATTGTGAAATGCGAATCAGAGAATTCATCTGAGAATTAAAAAAAAAAAGTTATGAGCAATAAGAGCATGCCAAATGTTTTAGCGTCCTAGCTATTTGCTTCTGCGTGAAATTAAAAGAGATAGCTAGTCAGTGATAGCTAGGCATTTGCTATTGCCTATGTAAAAAATTAAAACTCAATAAAAATAGATTAAATTTTATTATAGCCTACTTAAAACTCAATAAAAATAGAATAAATGTTGTTATAGCCTACTTAGGCATCCTTTTGAGGATGGTAGAGATTTGACTACTTAGAAGACTCTAGATTCAAGTTCCATTTCAATGGATCCAAAGTGAGGATGAGCTTTACCAGCGTTGCCAGAACGACTATTACATCTAGGCCATGAAGGATATAAATAAAAGCCTAAATACATAGTGGGGATGAACCATTTTTTATATTCCATCACAAATATTACAGGATGGTATTCCTTCCTCACTTTCTTTTTCTTCTTTGAATGTATTTTAGGTATTTACAGTTTTCTCCAATCCAATTTCCTTTGATTCTGCTATGTAATATACTAAATGATTTAAATGGTCACTTTGTATTTTAGAATTCTTATTGAATCTTTTATAATTGGGCATATATGATATATAGATTCATCTTTTACACATTTCTTAAGCATCCAGACCGATGATGAGAAGATAATTGGTCTCGTTTGTTTTTTGTTGGGGATTTTGAGTTTTATTCCAATGGCAGCAGTCAAGTTAATATAATGTGTATATGTAGCTTGTGTTTTTTCCAATGGTGATTCAAGTTTGTTTTTAAATAATATTTTGAATTTTTTTCTTTTTAATAAAAATTAATTTTAATAAATTTGATGTTTGAGATCGATCTAGGTTTTATATGATTTTTTTTAAGATTTTCAATTACTAAACAGTTAATAAAAAGTTGATATATTGTAACAGCTTCAAAGATCCATGGCTTCCCTGATCATGGGATGATGAAGATGCTAGACTATGTGCTAGCACCCAACAACAAACCTCTAGTGTTCATAGCAGAAATTAGTATGTGATTTCGATTAACAGAATATTTCAATTCGTAATCTTCATCAAATTGTGTAATATAAGGATTTGTGTTTCAAAATCATCATGACCATCTACAATCATAGGCCACAGATATCACTATCACTGGGATTAATAAAGAGTAGTTGAACAAATGTAATACATTTTACTTGGTTATAAGGAATCGAGAAAGATAATAAATTTAAAATAATTACAATCTGCTTCCTATGTTATCGACAGGCCTGTCAGTGCGTCCTCAATAAGAACTTGAATAAATTATTTTCGTATCCCGGGCAAGCTTACTTTTTGCCGATACACTTTTGTTCTTAGTACACTATATCTATTATTTTCTTCCAGATCCTTAGACTGATCAATAGGATGAGCAATTTTGCAAGACTGATCAATAGTATGAGCAATTTTGCAATTCCAAATGAACGATCTGTTGAAACTGGATATGTGTTACTCCGTGGTGCATTAATCTAGTTAAATTAGACATGAACCCCGACTGGGAGACCTTTAGTTTTTACATTGAGATGGACCCGGTCGATTTACGGGACTCCTTGGAAGGGATTCCAACAGCTCATTCTTCATCTCAATATTGTTATTATTATTCTCCACTTCATCTCCCTGAAATATGAATTTCAATTTCAGTGGCCTGCAAGCCGAAGCGGGTAATCAATAGTACCAGGCGTGTTCGTATTCTCATATCCATAGAACCATCACATTATAGATCTGTGCAGTGTGCACCCAATACTTTTACCTGTGACATACAACGTGGCAAACTCCATTGCAATGACAATTAATACTGCACAATTCAATACCGTGTAACCAACTAACCGTAGAGGGACCACAGTAGGAATCAGATGATTCAGATCATGGATGTTGAGTAAATGCGGCCCCGCCAGAGGCAGACTTGAATGTTGGGCAAATTGCAATGGGAAATTGGGAATAGTGAATGATGGTTACTATGCACCTGGATCCCGATTCCCGGGCCCGGTGGCATTGTTGGAGTATAATCCAAAAATATTTTGACTGGGAAATTCAAAATTCACACTTTTTATGAAGTTTTAATTTAATTTTAACATTTTTTTTATAAAACTTCATAATTCATTTTTTTTGACGTCTAATATTTTTATTGCACTTTTGGGATGTGCTGGAAGCCTTTTGATGGACTATGACAAGTTCAATTTGATTACTGAATGGAATCCCAAAGTGATTTTGATAGCTTGTATGACTTTAGGTCATGATTTCTTAAGCCAAAAGCCACTAGTACAAACCAAAGAAATAATAATAAAAATACAACTAATTAACTAGTTAGAGTTTGTATCGGGAACTCACAATCCCTAAGTGATTTTGATAGCTTAGATGACTCTAAGTCATGATTTCTTAAGCCAAAAGCCACTCTTACCATTCAAAATAATAATTAAAATAATTAAATATTTCAACTTAACTTTTAATTGAGGTTTAATTAATTTAAATGAAAAATAGTATTAATATCACTCCATTGTTAGGGGACGTTGCATTGTTGCAAAAAATTTCATTTGCATCATATGAAAACGAGTGTGGAATTTTTTATGTGCTAAGTGCACTAAATAATGATGATGTAGGTTCCCATCCTATACATGTAAATGCAGTACCTGCAAGGCTGTGCCTCAAATTTTCTCATCAGGTTGAGGAAAAGCAACTACATTTCCAAGGTAATCAGTAGATATAGTGCCACAATCCACCTCATGAAAATTACAGAAAAATATGTAAACAATTGACATTTGAAACGAAGAAATTCTTTAGAAGCAAGACAGAAACAGAAAAGACAAGCATTTAGATAATCGAGTCTCAAACCATACATTCATACAAAGTAGGGAGAACCAAAAATATGAAACCCTGAATTAATTCAATGTAGGGAAGGCTCGAAATCTAAAACTATGAATTCATAATCTAAAAATAGTCCGAAGTCTGGAACCGTGTATTTATTCAATCTAGACAAAACCCAGAATAGAGTAAATATATTAACCCCCAAAAACGTTTAAATCATTTAAGCACTGGACCTAATTTGAACTCCTTCATACCACGATAAGTTGCTCTGGCACTGAAGGGAGGCTAATGGAAAAGCTATTCATCTCCGCTCCGTGACAATCAAATATTAATAATCACAATGAAGTTTAAACATTCTATTCCAAATTCCAATCAAACTATTTGAGGATATAATTTAGAAATGTATGGTTTTCATACGTTAAAATTAAGAAGTCCCTGCAAAAAAACGTTGGTCTCTGTTGTTAGATGATGCAATGTTACCCTAGGTAGAAATATCAAATATTTTGTGTGATGAAAGTTTTTGTTGAAAGGTTTTATTTTGAAAGGTACCACTCCGTTAATGGCTAGTTGTTTATTAGGTAGATCAAGTTTTTATCTTGCTATTTTTTAAGCCATTATTGAATAATTTAACTGATATTTGAATTCTCTTGATGTGGGTAATTCATTTGACATAGGGATGTCCTTGACTGCATAGGCTGGTTTCACTATCTGATAAACACTAATCTTGGTTTAATAATAAATTTTATTTATTATTAATATTAAAATTTCTTAATCTTGGTTTAATAATAAATTTTATTTATTATTAATATTAAAATTTGAGAAATTTGATATTTTCATTAATTTAGCAGTTCACCTTTCTTCTTTAATTACTTTTTACGCAATCAAATAATTAGAGGTAATTCACTTTTATGAGCTGTAGTGGTCTCATCTTAGAGTTGCAGGTTCGAATCCTGCATGCTTTAGCCGTAAAAGTTGTGAGATGCATCGTAATATAGAGTATAACCCCATAACTTATATATGATTCTACGTATTAACTTATATTCAGAACCAAATATTCAAAAGTGTGCGTCCTCAGAAACCCTGGTATAAGTAAAGAATCTGTTATAAGTGTAATATGCAGATAAGATCAATAAAGACAAGATAACTATTCCCACAATGCTTCTGAAAATATTGGAATTAGTCTCTTAGAATACTTTCTGCCTCTTACATGGACAGTTCGCCCTTTATCCTGTCCTGCTGAAGGTTCTGATGCTGATATCTCTGAACTCTTGCAGTAACCATTGCATGAATCGACCCTATCTGCTCATCATTGCATCTGTAGCAGCTTACCCAAGGCTGGGTAAAAGCAACTTCCCAAAAGGTTTTATCTTAAGGGTTGAGACATATGCTTATCATGTTATACCTTCGTCATCCTTATTCCTTTCATTGATAATCATTTCTTACAATATATAGCCCTCTTCCTCCATAGTTTTCTTGATATTCTAAGACAGAGAGGTCCAAACGTTAATGTAGGTCCTTATGAGCCCTTCTTGACAAGGCTACCAAACAGGAAGTAGAGTGTGGCTCATGCTATTAATTCATTACCTTGTTTCCATCCTTGGGGTTCTAGTTTTTCTAAATTGCATGTTTACATTCTAATGAGGTTTGCCAACATAGGCGCCCAACAGTCGGAATGAATGTTTACAATGTGAGGCAGATAAGGTACTACAACCTTCTTGCAGGAGGGTATTTTGCGGCTATGGGGCTGGTTTTTATTTTGTTATAAGATACAAAATATTAAATTTTCTTGTTTTTTTTTCTCACAGGTTAATTGTATACGATTCAATTTTCTCCAAATTGGTTCAGTGCAAGTTAATGGCCATATTAACTTGCCTTCGTTTTCTCACACTTGGTTGTGTTACTGTATTTGGCGGTGCTATCCTACTTTTCCTATCATTGCCAACATATTATAATAATTTTGTCAATGTACCTCAATCTGAAACTCTATCTTTTACAAAATTCCAACAATTTGTTATAAAGATTTTTTTTCCAAAAAGAGTCCCATATATTAACCTAGTTTTTTTTATAACCATAGTGTAGTTTTACCTTTCCAATTTAGTTTTACTTACGGTGATGCAGGATGATAGCCCTCCATCTTTGTTGTCTGATCTCTTCGGTTATGCAAGAAATGTAGCACTAATCCTGAATGAAAGGTTTCATGATCCAAGAGCATGATTTCTCTTTTGAACATTATTTCTATGCAACTGTAGGGGGGAGCAGTTATCTTGGCAGGATCCTTAATACTGGAAAAAGTTTTAGGTTCAATCAGGTTCCTCCTGTGTACTTTTTAGGGTATACAATCTCTGGATAGGATAGCTCAATGTTCAAATGTATCTATATGCTTAAAAGCTATGGATGTTATCCCAGTGACTGAAGAGGTCGACCCAACAACTTGAACTACAACCCATCCCCCCCAAAAAATAGTATTTTTGGGGCAAATTTACATGTTTTAACTTTTGCTCAAACCATGAGCCAGCTTGTTTTGAAAACTTTGAGACAATTTTGAAGATGTTTACCAGAAAATTCTTATGACATTATTATAGAGGCCTGCATTTTAGAGTACATAGGGTATGGTTCTGTTTCAAGGTATGTTATGCAATACTCCATGAGAGGAGAAGAATTTCCAATTTTGATTTAGAAACACCCTTACCAGAGGGAAATATCATTGTAGCTAAAAAAAAATGGTGGTGGAGCTCACTTAATACACTGAACTAGGTTCAGATTTCTTGATTTTGGGCACATGTAATACAATGAACTAGGTTGACTTTTCTTGATTTTGGGAACATCTAAAAGAGGCTTCGAAAGGTCTGGAAAATGTCAAACAAATGGCAATTCCAGAATCTAGAAAGATCATGTATACAAGGGTTTGTTTTAATTTTACATTGTGTATTAAAAATATCATTTCTTTGAGTGCAACGGACTAAATTGGTGTGGAGACTATCTATAGGAATAATGTTGTTTTTATTGTTGATGTTATCTCATTTCATTTATAAAATAGTCAATTTTATTTATAGAAAAGCTATAATGTATATTTTTTTCTCTCACATTTCTCTAATTTGAGAAAAATATGGTGCATTTGAAGCATTGCTATACTTTTGTTTGCAATACATTAACTCTCAAGATTTTTGTGTATTTCTACTATACACAAAGAGAAATTCAGCCAGTGAAAGGATTTGAAATAAGGTGATCACCTAGAGAAATTCGGCATGAACAACTATGAAATAAGGCGATCATATAAAATAGTTGAAATGTTTTCCAAGATTTAGTTTAATAGCTAGTTTAAATCATAGATATATTGGTGCTTCATGTTTTTTTTGGTAGGGGATTATGTACTCTCTTACCTTTGACTTCATTCAAATTTCCATAGTGAGTTAAAACATAGATATATTGGCGGTTCATGTGTTTTTGGCATGGCATGATGTACTTTAGTTGTTGTGACTTCAATCAAATGTATTTAGGGTTTTCGAATTGATGAAAGGTTTAGAGAGATTAATAGCAAGGCGTAGATATGAAGATATCATATCACACTTAATTTTACTGCATTTCTACTTGCATTCTTGGTGATGGTTAAAACTGTAACTCTGTAAGGCCATTAATATATATCAGTTTTTTATTCTTTTAGAATAAGAGTGGTTTTCTATTTCTGAGTTGCTTTTCAGGTTTAGGAAAAGTGTTTTTCAAGGTTTATATTAAACTCGTTTTGCATAAGGAATTCTATTCTAGAAAGACGTATAGATTTCAAGGAGAGGCATTTGGATTTATTATCTATCTTTCTCCACATGAGGTGAATTATTGATAGGCATCTATATCACTCATGACTAGGCTCTGATCCTAGGGTTTTACTTTTCTAATCTGGCAATCCACATTGAAGGGATAATTTTTATTGCTTGGCTTTGGAGATAGGAGAGGCTAGTTCGTGGAGCTCATTTTCAAGCCTGAATGAATAGAATGGCTGTGCTCTAGGCAACCAATGCTTTTCTTTGAATACGGATCATTGTTGTACATTATAATATTTCTCATCAATAGCTAATCATTTTTTTTTCAAAAGAATTCCATTATTTTTTTTCCGAAGGAATTCCACAATTGGAGACAACAAACCACCATCCATTTTAATAGTATATAAATCCAAATTCATTTTAAATAATTGTTGTTTTTATTGTGATTTTTTTTATTAGTTAATTGTGATTTATCAATCAAATTATAAAATGATTAACCAAATGATTAAATTTATAAATGTTTTCACCCTAACCATTGAAAGAAAATTTAAAAATAGGAAAGTCTTTTATCTTATTTTTATTAAAATTATTTTATCTATTAGGTAAAGAAATTATATTCAAAATTTAAAAATATGAAAGATTTGTATCTTATTTTTATTAAAGTAAATAGTAAAAAAATATTTAAAATTTATGAAAGTCTTTTTAATGGTTAAAATTATTAAAAACACAATTATAACAATATTTTCATTG
>LPNX010273051.1:52108-63296 GCA_001517045.1 Pseudotsuga menziesii
TCGCATGGCATCCTCTAGCTCCCACGTAGCTTCTTCAGGACCGTAGTGCTCCCATTCCACCTTTACCTGCCCTATGGCTCAGTTCCAGAGCATTGTGACCTTCCCGTCGAGGATGCACATTGGCTCGATTTGGAACTCTCCCTCAGGTTCCACCTAAATCACATCCCAATTTATCACATGGTTATGATCATGTAGATATTTCTTAAGTAAAGAAACATGAAAAAAATTATGAGCTCTAATGCTAGCAGGAAATGCAAGTCTATATGCAACTGGCCCTATTCTTCCGAGCACTTCAAACGACCCACAATATCTAGGTGACAACTTGGCACAACTTCCAAGCTTCAAGGAACTCTTATTTTCCTTCACTCTGAGGTAAACATGATCCCCAACACTAAACTCTATGTTCACCCTATGCTTATCTACATAGATTTTATGTTTGTCCTAGGCTACTTTCAAATTCTGCCTGATCTTTACAACCTCTTGCTCCATCTCCTTGAGCAATTCTGGACCAAGCACAACCCTGTTCACTGGATTATCCCAAGTCACTGGTGTCCTACACCTCCTTACATACAAATATTTATATGGACGCATCCCCAATGATGTTTGTTGTCCATTGTTATATGCAAACTCTACCAAGTGTAAGTAATCTTCCTACTTGGTTGTTTTTTTCCATCACATACATGCGAAGCATGTCTTCAAGAACTTGATTTACTCTCTCTGTTTTCCCATCAGTCCGAGGATGATACGCAATGCTGAAATTCAACTTGGTACCCAAATCTGCAAACAACCCCTTCCAAAAATTGGAAGTGAACTTGACATCTCTATCAGAGACTATTGCCTTGGGAAATCCATGTAATTTGAAAATCTCCTTCATGAAGATCTTTGCAATGTCATCAGTCTTATGAGTAGACATAACTGGTATAAAATGTGCTTCCTTTGTCGACTTGTCTACCACAACCATGATGGAGTCATGTTGTCTCCAAGTCATCAGCAAACCTGTAATGAAATCCATGGAAATAACTTCCCTTTCCATTATAGAACTAGAAAAGGACGCAACAAGCCTACGGGGTGTTGATGCTCAGCCTTTACTTGTTGACATTTCATGCACCTTGAAATATATTCAGCCATGTCCTTTTTCATTCCTGGCCAAAAATACTGCTTTCTGGCTGTAGCAATCATCTTCTGATATCTTGGGTGACCAGAATATGGAGCTTGATGGATTTCATCCATAACAACCCTCCTCAAATATGCTACATTTGGAATATAAATTCCGCCTTTATAAGTAAGCAGCCCATCATCTTCCAATTTATATCCCTCATACCTCTTCTCAATACTTTGCTTCTGCAATTTGTCTTTTACCTGCTCATACAATTCATCTCCAGCAGTATGATTAACAATCTGTTGTCCCAAATTTGACCGAAAAATACTAAGAGATGCCACATGCATTTCCTGCACCTTCCTGCTGAGTGCATCAACTACCTTATTCGCCTTCCCTTTTATGTGCTTGATTTCAAAATCAAATTCACATAAAAACTCCAGCCATCTAGCTTTCCTAGCATTTACTGTTGGCTGGTCAAACAAATACTTCAAACCACAATGGTCTATCCTTAGCTCAAATATTCTACCCATCAAGCAATGCCTCTACATCTTGAGTGAATGTACTATGGCTACAAGTTCTAGATCATGATTAGCATACTTCTTCTCATGCTCCTTCAACTTTCTTGACTCATAACATATCACGTGGTTGTCTTGCATAAGGACTCCTCCAAGCCCTTGTCCGCATGCATCAGTACACACCACAAAATCCTTTTCTGGGTCTGCAATCTTCAAGACTGGTGCACTTGTGAGAAGATTCTTCAACTGCTGGAAGCTTTCTTCACACCTTAATGTCCATTTGAAATTTATTCCCTTTGTTTGCAAAGAAGTGATTGTATGTGCAACCTTGGAGAATCCTTCAATGAATCTTCTGTAGTATCTTGCAAGTCCCATAAAAGATCTTAAATCTGTCATGTTTCTTGGAGCAGACCAATTCATAATGGCCTCAATCTTCTTAGGGTCTACAGATATACCCTCATCTGAGATAATGTGACCCAAATAATCAATTCTATATCTATAGAAGTCACACTTGCTTAACTTTGCATACAGCTGATGCTCCCTAAGAAATTGCAATGTTAATCTCAGATGCTCTTCATGCTCTTCCTCATTCTTAGAATAGATAAGAATGTCATCGAGGAAGAAAAGAACAAACTTGTCCAAATACCTCCTGAAGACACTATTCATAAGGCACATAAATATAGCTGGTGCATTTGTGAGACCAAATGGTACCACTACAAACTCATAATGTTCATACCTTGTTCTAAAGGTTGTCTTATGAATATCTTCATCCTTGATTCTTACCTGATGGTAACCAGACCTCAAGTCAATCTTCGAAAATACCTTTTCTCCTCTCATTTGGTCAAAGAGGTCATCAATCCTAGGCAATGGGTATTTTTTCTTTACGGTGACTTTTTTCAACTGTTTGTAATCAATACACAACCTGAGTGTACCATCTTTCTTCTTCATAAATAGAACTGGTGCTCCCCAAGGAGACACACTATACCTATGTACTTTTTCTCCAACAACTCTTGCAATTGCATCTTTAACTCTAGCATTTCTGGTGTACTCATACTGTAGGGTGTCTTGGACACTGGTGCTGCTCCTGGCACAAGTTTAATTGTGAAATCAATGTCCCTCTTTGGAGGAAGCCCTGGAATCTCATCAGGAAACACATCCCTGAATTCCTGCAACACATGAAATTCCTCCAACCTATGAGTTTCATCCTCTGTTGCCTCCAAAATATGAGCTGCATACAACTGGAAACCTTTCCGACATAAATTCTTCAACTTCATTGCTGAAATATTCCTAACAGAAATCACCTTTGGAATTCCTTTCACAATCCTTGAGTTGCCTTCTTCATCCAAGCACTCAAAGGTCTTATTATAACAGTCAATTATTACCCCGTGAGCTTCTAACCAATCCATTCTAATGAGAACATCATAGAAACCAAGTGGTAGAACATTCAGATCTACACAAGTGACCAATCCACTCATAACCAATGGACATTTCTCTACCACTTCACTAACCTTCCTCTTAGTTCCAATGGCTATCTGAACTAACCAATATTTCCTATGCTTTACTTTCTTAAAAGCATAGATCTCCACTACTCTAGGAGTAATGTAACTGTGAGTAGAAACAGGGTCAATCAAAATAGAAATCAATTGCTCAACAATCTTACTTGTAACTTCAACCACATTTGATTGGTGATCTTCTTGATGGTCCTCCAGTGCTGCATAAATCCTAGGGACAACCCTTGCTACTTGACCCACTACTTCTGCCTCTTGAATGTTGTAAGTTTTCCTTGCATTCCCATTCTCAAGTGGACAATTCCTGCGCATGTGGGGTCCTCCACATTTCCAACATTGGAGTAATCCTCTATTTTGTTGTGGTTCTCCGGGATTTTCTCCCACCACTCTAGCTAGCTGCTTCTCAACTTGGGACGATTGGTTCTACTGATTCCTGAAGTTAGAAGGTTTGAAACCTTTCTTACTTTGATCAGACTTCTCATTCCTTTTATCCTTCCATGTTTTCTGGTAATCGGGCTTTCCTTTGCTTTTCTCATAGCAATACTTAGCCTTCCTTATTGCTTCTTCCAGAGTTCTAGGTTCATAAAACTCAATTCTGTCCTTGTAAGACTGAGGAAATCCACTCAGGAAACACTGTATTTTCACGTTTTCATCTTTGATGTACCTAACATACCTCAATAGTTCCAAGAACTTATTTGCATATTCTTCCATGGTCTACTATCCCAATCTCAACTCATGGAACTCTTTAATATTATCATCATAGTACCTGTCAGAAAGGTACTTTTGATTGAAGTACTTCTAGAACTGCTTCCATGCAATCTTTCTTTCATTGATCTTCTTTACCTGCTTGAAGTGCTCCCACCATATGGATTCTCTTCCAGTCAAATTGAATATGGCTACTCTAGCCTTCATATTTTCAGAATAGTCTTGGACTTGGAAATATTTCCTCATCCCAAGAAGCCAAGCTTCAGCTTCTTGTCCATTCTTTATCTCACCATTAAAGGTAGGAGGCCTTGCCTTCTTAAATTCATCATGTGAATGGTTCTTGTAATGCCTATTCCTCTCATTCCTATGAGATGAAGAGCTTGAATCCCCAGTGGATCCTTTAGATTCAGATGACTCACTAGGAGATCTCTTTCTTCTTCTGGTACTACTCTTACTACCTTCCGGTCTCACTGTTTGGTCCCCAGAGTTCATCCACCTCTGGATGTTGGTCAAAATTTGCAGCATGGATGCATTCAGCTGATTCTAGTCCTCCTGAGCCTTAACCAATCTTTCATTATCTGCCTCGTAACTTTGCATCTCCACCCTTAGGATTCTCATGGTGGCTGCAAAATCTGGGGGAGTCTCTTGAAATCTCCTCCCATTAGATTCTGTCTCAGCATTTCCTACACGAATTTTTTCTCCCATAACATCTTAATCGTGTTCATAGGGATCTTGTGCATCATTCATGCTAAAGGTTCTCATGGCCGAACATAAATCCAACTTTACTGATCCGCACTATGTGGAATGCTTCCCTTTTGAAGGTGACTATATTTCTGAAAAATGTGTTCATAAACATGATTGTTAGCTGCAAAACATTCACATCAATCATACATTACTTACCTTCACTTGGAAAAATCATACATTGACAACTTTGCCCAAAACACAGAATTTTCTTTTCACAAGAACAACTGTCTGAAGGGGACGAAGAAGGTCAAGGGGGCAATGCCCTCATTTTTTTTTGTAAATACGTCGATTTCACACAATCTAGTGCATAAACAGGATGCCATTTTTCATCTTTCTAGTCCCTATAAATCCCACTGAAAAACCCTACTGAATTTCTTTGTTTCAACAAAATTTTCAAAATTTTAACCCGCTACATCGGAAAATTGTTTTGACTTTCACCCACTATAGTGGTTCGATCCTCGTTTTTAATCCGTTGAAGAGGCTTGATTCTTTCTTTTATTTCCGCCGCGTAGTAGGTCCATCTTCTTTTCATCCCCGTTGCATAGCGGTTCTTTCCCCAACTACCATCCACCATCGTTGGCTACAATTTCTTTTTCCAGCTGTCGTTGTGACT
Organism: Pseudotsuga menziesii; assembly: GCA_001517045.1. NCBI lineage: Eukaryota > Viridiplantae > Streptophyta > Pinopsida > Pinales > Pinaceae > Pseudotsuga > Pseudotsuga menziesii. The sequence goes on from LPNX010273051.1 coordinate 57,293, forward strand.
TGTTCCTCTTTTCCTAGCCGCTGCTACGTCGGCTCCATTTCCATCTTTTCTCTGTCGTGCATCGGCTCAAACTTCATTTTTCTCCAGCCGTCATTGTGGCTCAAAATCTAATTTTTGTCTCTCGTAGCGACTCGATCATCAAATTTCGTCTGCCATGTATTGGCTTGTTCTTTCTTCCTCAAACGCCGCCAACACTTAGACTATTTATTTGGCATTTTTCCTTTTGCGTTGGACATCGTCGACAAAAATTCCTACTTCCGTCACTGCTGTAGTGGCTTGAAACTTAAGTTCTATCCGCCATTGTGGAAGAACTTCAAACTTCTTCTACCCAAGCCGTCCGTCGCTGTGGAAATATCCCGGACTTTCGTTCACTGTGTAGTAGCTCAACACTTCACTTTCTTTCCTCCAACGCTACCGACTTTGTGGCTCAAAGATCAACTTATGCCCGCCACTGAATTGTCTTGTTTCGGGCGACCGAGCCACTTCAATAGCTTCCTCCTTGGTTTGTTGCCTTCGTGGCGGCTCAAACAACAAATTTTGTCTATTGCATCGACAAGAAGGAAATAACATAGCCAATGTTGTGGCTTTCCTTCAGCCACCCCAGCCACTACAACGGCTCATCTTGGGCTTTCTCAGCCGCCTAAAGGGGTTTTCATACTTAGAAAAAATTTCAAATTTTTGCATGTCTGTTGTTGTGGCTGAAAACCCACAAAGGTTGATTTCTAGCCTCTGATAACTTCTCTTCATGGCCCATAGAGGCCCAAAGCTACAACCAAGTAGCTTTGATACCAATCTGTCACGTCCCTACCCTTCTACCGACGAGAGGACGTGACTATATTGCTAACATTCCAGGAAATCTAGCCCCATGAACATAAAAAAAAATGCATTGAACTTAAACATACACAGATGCATAAATGATTATCAAACAATGGAAGCAATTTCATTCATTCACATCATTTAACATGTTCATATGGATTTATAAAACAAACATTGTTGCAAGGATTTAAACACAAGAATACTTATCTTAGAAGAAGCTTGTCCTATAACCAGCTATGTCGCTGCAACGTTCCACCCAACCGTAGGCCAGTGTGCTCATCATTCTTTCAGCATCTCTGCCACCCCTGAGCTAGGCATGATTCCACAAGGAATAAGGGGAAACTGGCAGGCTCATATGCAGCCAAGGATACGCAAAAATTAGGCAATCCAACACAGTTGGGTTTATCAGGGTAACAGGGACCTATAAAGGTTGGCTACTAAGCTAGTGAGCTCAATGCAAGAGCTATGGAAACCCTGCACTAGAACTAGCCTGAATTCTAAGACATACACACACACCCAACACAAGGAAGCATCCCCTTCTTTGTTATGCAGTCCCTTAGTCCATGCCTTCCCTTCCAATGCTATTCAGGGGGTGTAGAGAAGAAAGTCATCCCTCTAGCTCTGTCTGTGAGGCTCCTACACACACTAGATTTATCAAGCAGGCTCAGACCCCATTTCCACTCCAAAAATAGTTCAACCAAAACATCAGAGGCATACACAACAATTTCCAAATCTGGGATTGATGAAAATTGACTTGGGAGCCAAAAACAAATTTGCAGATGGGTAAAACAACCCCCTTAGCAGCAATTCAAATTCCAGATTCGTTTATGGCCCTAACATGACCAAAACGAACTCAATCAGCACCCAAAATTCATGGCCATGTTCCCCCCATTGGTTGTTCAACTCTGAAACACGGAATTCCCCAACCGTGGAGAGGTGGAAACAACACACAAACGCCCAGTAGTGATCCCAACCAATGAACATTAACAAAAACACTTCCTAGCCCTGGGAAAAATGAAGAACACAATAAAGAACGTGAATGGTGAATTCCAAAAGCTCCAAAATACTGGGGAAGACCAAAGACGTGAATGGTTTCACACATAGGAAGTTCTGAATGCCTGAGAGAGCTCACGTGAAGGAAAAATGGTGAGTAAAACATAAAAACCTGGAAGCATGGTAGAATGGCATACGTTTTTGGGTTTTTTCTTGCCCAAGGAGTTAAAACGTGTTTCCCAAAACTGACAGCTTCCAAAATTTGAATTTGGGTTGTCATACCTTTCCCATCCCATGCAATAACCAACTCAACCAACTTCTGGCAGTAATAAATGATTAGGTGAATAAGACAAGAAAGGTAGTTGACAGTTTTGATGGGCTCTCCCTTTGACATTTGGCTTTTCCCCTTGGGCCCCAAAGGTTTGAATATTCCCCCCCCTTTATTCTTAGGAAATCATGCCCCCATCTCATTATTTGTTGCATTGACATAGCTAGTTGTGGATATTTTAATTAAAATGCATATGTACATGGTGTCCATAATTATAACGTGCCTGGCTAGCACAAAATAGCATCAACATCGATTTTAATTTCCGAAACAACAACAAAAAAAAGATAAATTAATGGTTGAACTTTTTCCCTTAGCTCCACACCATGATTAATTACGATATATACATCATTTACATTTAATGCAAACAGGGTCAAAACTGGGGTGTTACAGCAACCCATCTTCATCATTCCTAATAGAAGACATAAAGGAGAAATACATGGAATGGAGAGATAACTCTTCAACAGTATTGATGGTAGCAACTCGTATGTTATCTTCATGAAAAATAGCTTCTTGGCAAAGAGAGGAAGCCACAGAGGAAGAAACTTGAGTTGGATCATTTGTTGAATCTCTATCTATGTATTCTTCTTCATTTTGAACAACTTCATGAGAAATCAAATCCATGAAGCTATTGTAGGCACCTGCAAACAAAACTTGGAAATCTATTTTGGAACCAAGACTAGAACCCCATAGTCTTTGATACCATGTAAAATTTGGATTGCACAATATCTCAACAGAAGCTCTAAGTCATGTGCATATCCAATCCTTGATATAGATTCAATAGAGCATGCTTCACTTAGATTTAACAAGGAGAAAGACAGGAAAATAAAAGAAATATGAAGCAAATATTAAGTAGAACACAAGAGTAAAACACTCAAGTGGATTGATCTTCCATTTTGTTTATTAAGCAAAAACCCAATACAATGTATAGGAATTATTACATGGAATACCTTGGGAAAATACCATGGGTCCAACAAACCATATGAGTAGCTCACATTAATGATGCCTTATCTTGACTAATTCCCCCAATCTATGACATTGTGCCAGTGTAACTCCAAGTAGTGGCCATAATGAGGTGGAATGAACTTAGATGGATCATGAAGTGGTTAGGCTAGTCAACAAGTGTGAAAGGAACCATCATGAGGGTGGTAGAGGTGGTTTAGTGGCTTGGTTTTGGACCATTAGTGTGCAAATTGACCAAATCCTCAAGAAGGCACACCCAATCTCCTTAAAACATGGAAATGCAATAAATACCCCATAAATGTAGCATAGAGGGGTGCATTGACTCCACAGAACAAGAAAAAGAGTGGGTAAGTGGACAAACAAGCTTTTATGGCATAACCACTAGTCTAAGTGGGTCAAATGTGGACAAACTAGGATCCAAGACACTAAACTAGGAACTAGAACAATTTTCACATCGAACAACTTACATTAAACACTTGGAACCTTATGCAAATATTATTAACCAAGGTATAGATAGGAAGTATGTTCCAACACCCCCTAACCTTATTTCCTTCTACCCTCTCCCCTTTTTATCACCCTCCAAAAGAGTTCCATTGACTTGACACAAAGTGTGATGACTCCTATTATCATTGCTCCCTTCTCCCCTTCACAAACTCCCCTCCTGCATCAATATCGAATTCTTATTTCTGATCGTTGCCTCCTCCACCCCCTTTTCCACTAAAAGCACCACCACCATTGTGTATCCACCAAAACCGACCATCAACACACCAAACAAACCCACTATGATATATATATATATATATGTATGTATGTATGTATGTATGTATGTATGTATGTATGTATAGTTTGTTTGTTTGTTTTTTTATTCATGGACTAGCCTGTGGTCTAAGAAACAATGACCCAAGGGTATCTAAGCCATCAAAATCACCCGAGGGTGACAATCAGCCTAAACCAAACCAACCCTTAACATGGATTGGTTTTAAGTGTTTCCTCTTGACTACCTTGCAAATGGAAACTTCGAATTAAAATTTCCATACAAAACAAAAATCATCCAAACTAACCATGCTATTAAAATTTAACCACTATAACTAAAATATTTCAAATCATTTCCTTATAATTAAAAATAGGTTTTTAAAATATTCAATTTCAAATTTAAACCAAAAAAATTATAACAAAAAGTGATCCAATTTTTATCATTATAATATTTAATTTAATATATAGTTTTACAAACATTTATAAACTATATAAAAAATCAAATTAATTTGACTTAAAACAAACTACAATTACAATATACCATGCCCGTAGCACTATAATAAAAAAATTGTTCGCCATCTTTGAATCACTCTTTGAATCCCTATCGTGATTCAAACACCAACGAGGCATCGTATATATATATAATTTCATATAAAATCAAAATGGACTTTTGGAAGTAAAAAATATAATCTTTTACACCAAAATTGGAGGCCGCCTTATTTTCAATTGGAAAGCTAGAGTTATACGGAAAGGAGAACATATTTATCCTATTAAAAGGGTATAAAGAGACTAATTTAATCCAATTAGAGGCTTGTATTTGGACGAAAGGAATGTGATGAAAACATTCTTTTTGGCCTCAAAAAAACATTTGATTCTAGAAAGAGGTTAAGTTTACTTCTACACTCTTACGTGGAAGATTGGCTAATTATTGTATTGGTATCGACTTAAATTAAAATTATTATTAGGTTTGGCAAGTTGTAATCTAATGATTTTAGTTTATTATTATTAATAATTGGAAATTTGAAGCCATATAAAAATTTTCCTAAGATTATTATTGTAAATTTTCATTAAATGTGAAGAATGCATTAGGGGTGGATAATGGTTGTGTGAAAGAAGGATGGAGGTTCATGAAGATTAAGGTTTAGATTTGGTGGACTATTCATCATATATATGTAAATTTCAGTGAATTTGTGGATGGAAAGGGGGATTGGAGTCGATCCCTATGTGTTAAAACTTTGATCTTATGAGGGGTTATTGCCAAAGGTCTAACTCTTTGTGGTTTGGTAGTTTCCACGGGCCTAGATTTCTTGGTGAGGGTTGCGTAGGGCTGTTCTCTTTATAAGTTTCTCCTTGTCAGAAGTCGGGTAGTAGGGTAGGGTTTCCTTCGAAGGATTTTTCGTCAACTTTATTACATGGGGAGGGGTTTACACCACCACATCGTGTATCTTATTGTTTGTATTTTTCATCATTCTTTTCAAGGTCTTTCCTTATGGTTCATCATCTAGTTTGGTCCTCTTTTGAGATTCTTTCTTTAGGTTTGGGATTTGGTGTAGGTTTAGTGCCTTTGGCGAGGTATGAGATGAATGGATATGGAGTCGGGTCTTTTACATAATTTAGCTCTTTGGAAGTGCTAGTGGATTGACTGGAGTAGGGATCCCTAATCTTGGAAATGTTTCTTATTCCTAGGTTGCAGGGTCGTCAAATAACCTGAGGGTTGCGGAAGGACGAGCAATTATTGTTTCCTATGGTGAAAAGGTGGTGTTAAATCCAAAGATTCCCTCATCAGGGGTGGTGCCTCCCACATTCTCTATAAATATGAAGAGTTTCGAGCTTGAAGAAGCATTACACTGAAGGTGTCAATTTGGTAAGCAAAGAGACAAAGACACAACCGAAGAAGAAGTGTATTCAGAAGAAAGAAGTTCATGTCTCTTTGGTGTTGGGAGATGATGTAAAGTTGACTATGGTTGCTTCTCTCACGACAACAACTCTGGTTGGGATATTTCTAGGGTGGTGTGTTGGTGAAAGCTTCATTAAAGGTTGAATGCAAAAGTAGTGGGAGATGGTCTTGGGTTACTTTCCTCAAGTGTACGTACTAGTTCGTGGTTGGATGGGTTTCATTTAAAAAAATAAGAATATGTCTCCTTGAGTTATACC
>LPNX010273051.1:65156-108942 GCA_001517045.1 Pseudotsuga menziesii
TCTATTTTCAATGTGGAATTATTTTCCATTAGTTGATTATTCAACTGAGTAATCATTGAGAATATCCGGATACGGATATAAGTTCGAGAATTTACAGTAAAATGGTTTTTTACTGTTACAGAAAGAATGGAACAAACACCAATGTGGGTGAAGTTGTCATTATTGCTATTGACATTCTGGTCCTTTGAGGTTTTCTAAGGAACTCAGGTATTGGTTGGGTGTATTTATGAAAATAGACACAAGCTTTAGTATTTATGTGAGAATGATAGTGGCTCATGCCTTAGTGGGTCTGGATCTCTTGGAGGGACTGACATCATATATTTTCCTTAAGAAAGGTAACCTATTCATTAATCAAGACTCTGGATTATTGTGGTAATCCTTTCAAGTGTCTACAGTGTCATGTTTATGGTCATCTAGTGATGGATAGCTTATTAGGTTTCAAGAAGGAAAAGAAAGGTAAAGTGGGGGGAGTATGGTCAAAATAATTAGAAGGGCATATTAAGGTGGTTGAGGTGGTGTAATAGGATTCCCATATTCAATTCCTAAGATCCTAGGTGGGACCTCGAAAGTGTAAGCTCTAGCTTATTCGGGTTGGTATGTCACTTCCCCACCCCTCATCCCGATGATGGAGAGGATGAGACCAACACAGTGTTGTTGTCAAATGGGAAAAATAGCCCATGTCCATAAAAACATAATAAATAAAGTGCATTGAACATAAATATATACATAGATGCATTGTGCATTCTACAGCGGAAGAAAAATTCATTCATTCAACATGTTCATATTAATTCATAAAACCAATAGTTTGCAGAGATTAAGCACAATAATACTTATCTTGAGAGAAGCTGACCCGCAACTAGCTACGTCACGGCAACGTTCCACCCAACCATAGGCCAGTGTGCTCATTAATATCTAAGCACCACTGCCACTCCCGAGCTGGGCATGATTCCTCAAGGTACTAGGGAAATAACAGGCTCGCACATAGCCAAAAACAAACTTCCACAGTCAAGCCAACACACCGATGGGTTTCAGAGACTATCCAGCCAAGCCAATAATAAATTGGGTTTTACATGCTGCTAAGGAAGCTAACCAACAACACATGGGTTCCTTGGACTTACTCAGCTAAGCCACACTTTGCATCAAACACACAGTCAACCAATTAATCAAACACAACCATACACAACTGCTGGATATGAACAAAACATTCTTGGGAACCAAAACAGAAAAAGAAATTGGGGCAAACAACTCTACCATAGCAAATACGTTTCCAAGAAACGTTCTTGGAATTCATAGAGGTAAAAATGACCTCATCAAACCCTCAGACCGTGGATCTATTCTCCCATCTGCTGGGCATTACCAAAAACAGAATTTGCAACCACAAATGACCCAATAAAATGGGAAAAACATCCCTCTGACATCAATTCGATTCCCAGGGATGTTTTGGCCCTAACGTGGCCAAAACGGACTCAACAACACCCAAGAAATTGTGGGTCTCTTCTCCCACTCACTGGGAATTACCAAAAATGATTTCCATCTTGGAAAACAATGGGGAAATGCAGCCAAATCATGGGGGAGGAAACCCACCTACTGATCATTACCAAAAACGAATTCCCAACCTGAGGAAATTGAAGAAAACGACTGCCCATGTGAGGGAAAACACATAGCAAACCAAAAATGCGAGGAAGCTCAGCCACATGAGTGCATGAAGAAAAAAAATGTCTTCCTATGCATGAGTGCATCAGGAAAATCTCTTGGGTGTGAGTGGTGTGTGGCTGCTCTCTTCCACGTGAGGGAAAAATGGGTGAAAACCTTCCCCTTTGGGAAAACGTGAGAGAGGCAAAAAAAATCCATGAGGATTTGTGAGAAATGAAAGTCATGGGTGCATAATGGCTTGGGCATGCATTTCCAAGCATTTAATTTCCCCACATGTCAAAAACACACTTTCCAAAAATGGGTGACTTCCCAAATTCGAATTTGACCTCCATACCTTTCCCATCCCAAGGCAATAACTTCCTTCACCAACTTTAGATGACTGGGCAGAAAAGACAAAAAGGGTAGTTGACCACTCTATGGGTTTTCCCTTTGACATTTGGATTTTCCCCCAATTGGCCCAAAGGTTTGGATATTTCCCCCTCCATGATTCCTTGTGAAATCATGCCTCTATCTCTTTAACGTTGCGACACATAGCTAGTTGTGGTATTTTTATTAATTTTCATTTTACATGATGCCTCAAAACACATTGTGCCTGGCTAGCACATAAACTATAGGCATCAATTTTAATTGTCGAAACATAAAACACTAAACCCATGGTGGGGCCTTTTCCTTGAGCTCCACGCCATGATTTAATACAATATTTACATCATATGCAATTTAATACCACGGGGTCAAAACCGGGGTGTTACAGGGTACTCGTCCAATGAGGAAATTATCACCCTCATTGTAATGGAAAATCTAGGAAAAGGGGCTTTGGAGATGCTTGTAGTAATTTGTTTATCAGTATCAGTTAGGGATTATGTGCTTGAGATAATAGAGTCATCAAGTCATTTGATTGGAAGTTCGAAAGAGTTGTCAATAATTTCTCTTGCACCTTTAAAGAGATTATCTTCATCCCGTATTAGTATCAAGGTTGTTCCAGGAGTGACAAGGTTGGGTAATAGAGTCTCATTGGGTTCCTTGGTTTTTCTACCAATTCCAATCTCTCAGGTAGCAGCAAGGAAAAAAGGATTGTGATTAGGTTCGATAGAGTTACATGTCTACACAAAAGACAAGACAGAGAAAGTCCTGGAAGGGACTTATAGGAAACCCTCACAATACCTTTTGTGGTCCCATAAGGGTTTGGTGTTATCCCTAGAAGGAAGAGTGGAGGGTATTTTAGGCCTGGTGCTTGGGATGGATGGGAAGGTATAGAGTTGAGGGGGAGACAGTCCAACCTATCTCAAGCTCAAGAGAAAGCATGTCTATAACATCAAGTAGGTTATCATTTTTCCATTGATGGGGTCCTTAGGGAAATAGCCCCATCCTCAATTGTTTTGTAATGTTGTTCCTTTCTTTTAACTGCTAGGGTATGGTCATCCCTAGGAAAAAATTGGCCTTAAAGCATTTTTCTATTTTTACAAGATTTTATGGGGGTTGGATGCAATCTTGTAAGTGATATGCAAAAAATCCTTCCAACCTAGGAATTTTCTTTTCGGACTCCAAAGGAGGGTCATAGGCTTGATCTCTGGTTGGTAATCAAGAGAGATGAGATGTGTGAATGCTTAGGACTTTGATTATGGCATAGGCCTCTATTTTTTTATATGGAATTGGGACTCATGTTCATGGCCTTGAATGTCTATGGGCCATATAGTGATATAATTCATTCTTGGGGTGATTTTTTTAGAAAGAGTTCCCTCTCCAATCCTTATGTGGTGTTGGGAAGAGATTTACGATTTTATTTAGAGTAGGGGGGAGTTTGATGAGAGAAGGCATAGGTGGATCCTCTCAGTGATTATTTCAAGAACAAGTTAGAGTGTTGCATCAATTTAGACATGGCCCTTGCTAAATCCAATCATACCTAGAGAAATAAAAGAGTAGGAAGGGAATCTATAGGAAAGAGGATTAGTTGATTCTTGGTTTTTGAGGATTTATTTTAAAATAATTTTATTATTCATCAATGATGAGAATGGTGTGTGATTCTAATCATAACCCGATATTTCTAGATCTTTCTAGTTTTGTTAAGAATCCAATAAATTCATTTAAATTTAATCCATATTGGCTCTTAGACAAGGCCTATATGAAGATGATAAAAGGTTTGTGTATGCCCTTTAATCCTATTACATTAGAATCTAAGCAGTTTATTTTTTAAACAATTTAAAAGTGCTTTAAAAAGGCTAAGTGAAGTGGAGAGTAGAAACACGTGAGAAGATTGAGACAACCATGGCTGAGGTATAAATTCACTAGAAGTTAAATAGTGTGAACAATTGGGTTTTCTAAAAGTAATTAATTCACCAAAATAATTTAATTACTCGAGTTATTGAATTTATGCAACTACATGGCATTGCATAACATACATGCATTACAAGTGATATAGAACACGACATTCCCAAGGATATTGTTTTATACTAGTTTCATTGCAAGGCTCATTCACCTTTGGTGGCATCCTAGAGAATCAATATATTTTAGGACATGGTAAGTCGTTGAGGGATAATGATATCAGAGTCTAGTTAGAGTATTTTTTTTTAATATTATATTACTTGAATTTTTTTTTACATCATATGCAACCAAGACCCATAAGCATTTACATAGTATATTTACTAGCCTACCCCATAGGGAAACTAGGTTATCCCAAAACATAGTTCAACATACTCAAAAAAATTAACATTAACCAATTGTATTGCTACTAGTTTTAAATGGCTACACATATGTCCAGAAATTATAGAATTCATACCCACATTACCTAGACCCACAAAACAAGACTTGAAATAGATTTTCTAAATATCATCAAAAATATTAACTATCAACACCTTAGTATCCTTGGCTTGGTTGTTGGCCTGAGATGGTTGCTCCATTTTGGTGTGCTACTGGAGTTATTTAGGACATCATCGTGTTCTCTCCAAGAAGTTAAGAGATGCTACGTAAATCTTGAGTATTCAAAAAAAGATAAAAGAGTCTAAGGTGAAACATAATGTGGTATAAAATATAAGTGATGCAATAAAAAAATTTAGAAAATCTAAGAAGAAAGATACCAAAGCTACACGTAGATCAATTCAAACAACAATGATTTCAGCTAGTACTAGATAAAAATGTTTGACAATAGAGATGGAAAATAAAATAGGAACCTCAAGAAAGACATTGTACAAACATAACAAATTCAGATTGCAAAGAGATGAAAATGATGAACTTGCTTGTTAGGAATTATTTGTAGATAACCTTACAAAGATAGAATGAGGGAAATAATTTAAATATATTGTACATAAATATTGGTTGTAACATGCTCGAGTTTCACCAAATTCAAGGGATGTGATACGACGAAGAGTGAGACGAATAAATATGAAATCCATGCAAAACATATATGGAAATGACACAAGTACAATTGTGTTGATTATGTTGTGATTGATGCCAACGGTGTCTGGTCATTGATGCCAACTGTTGATTCCTCGGTTCCCCTTGTGGAGCCCCTGAGGGCTAGTGTTTAGTTTGTGGTTTTCTGTGTTAGAGGATCCCTTTTGACTTTGTCTAAGCCCAAAATTGAAGCCTTTGGAGGCCTTGAAACAATGGTGAAAGCCCTGGTTACAAATTGACTTGGTTAAGTGACCCTAAGTTGTATCTTGGTCCCATGTAAGTACATTGCTCCTAGTTTTTCTTTTGGTTGATGATTTATGTGCTTCTTGTACTTGATGTGGTATTTTTGTTGATTTATGGTTGGATGATGTGGTAGTTTAGTCTTGGATCCCACACACTTTCCCTTACACTCTTGCACATCTTGAATCTTGGTTAATGATGATATCCTTGGGTTTTGAACCCACACTTGATGGTTCTTGGAATCCAACATCATAGCTTGATGTTAAAGTCAATGTTCTTGACAGTTACAATTGACCCATTATGTGGTCATTTGTTGAAAATATGCTTGATATGCCCTTGATGGAAGACCTTTGAGGTGCACACACATAGCCACAATAGAGTTGGTCAACGAATTATTTGAACACACTTGTTTGATGAAGATGTGCGTTGGTCATAAGCCCATAACTTTGTTGAAGTACTTGCACATGATATGAAGTCCTTCTTACTTGATGACCATAGTCAAAGAATCCCTTGCATTTTGGTCCTTAGCCTACAAGAGCGTTGAAGATGTCCTTATGTTCATAACCCTTGCACATGATTGAAGCACTCTAGTCATACCTTGAAGCCCATATACTAGTGGTCACATTGACCTTGCATTTGAAATATAAATGAAGAATCCCTTCGTCAAAATAATGATGCCCTTAAACCCTTGACCCTCATATTGGGCATAATGCCACAAAGTTGTTGAAGAATCCATTTCTTGATGGCCATAAGCCCACAAGAATGTTGGTGAAACCCTTTCTCATATTACATGAAGGAATTGTACATCATAATCTTTCTTATGGAACCCTTGCATGTTGATGAAGCCCTTGATATATTAAACAAACACTTGTTAATGATGATGAAGCACTTGCATTACATATGATGGAAGATTACCTTAATTAGTGATGTAGCTCTTGATTCCATGATGATATATGGTAATCTTACCCTCGAATAAATTCTTGAAATGTGTGGTTTGACAGTCCTTGGAGACACTACATGATTGATTATGCCCTTTGTGGAGCTTGAATCCCATTGCACTTAGTTGTAAAATTTCTTGAAGCCATGCATGTCATATGGACCACTTGATGGACATGGATTGGTTCATTATAATGATGATGTCATTGTATCCTTGATGATAATGGTCATGATGATGATCTTGATGTTGTCATGAATCCCTTGGACACGGTGGTATGTATTTGATATCCTTGATGGTGACTTATGATGATAGATCCCACAAGGTTGTTGAAGAAGCTCTCATGAATTCCATGACATGAAAATAAAACTCATGAAACCCTCATGCATGTTAATTAAACCCTTATAAGTGCTTGAATAAACATTAAAAATTTATCAAGCCAATTTTTGATGTCCTGCACAAATTGAAGAAAACAAGGGTGAAGGACCATGTTATTGCAAGCAAGCCTCTGATAGAGAGATAGTCCTCATCAATCCATTTTCATTGATAAGTGGAGTGTCTCATAACTCGTTATGGTTGATAAGTTTTAATTTTGTAAAGTTAATGTATTAATTTTCCTTTTTACAAGTAGGTCGGTCTGCTAATAGAATTCAATTAATTTTTAATTAAAACTACTACAAGTCAGACAAACATGTAAATAAGTCTTCCACACCCTATATAAATAGAAGATCAAACATTGAATTTGTTCATTAATCAAGTCTCTCTTTGGAATTTCACAACTTTTGGAGAAAAGTACGAAACTTTGTGTAGGAGAAATTTTTGGGCATCTTTGAGGATTGAAGAGATTCACTAAAATTGGCATAACTTTTTCATATGGAATCAGAATTACAAAATTCTTGGATTGTTGGAAATCCTGTTGCAAGGGATGTTTGATGAAATGATATGTAGTTTATTTATTTTTTTCTATTATTTCTTCATCTTGTCATCTTCGAAAAAGTATGGTAAGAAATGATTATTTTCCCCGTTAATCAAAATCTTGAAATATCCATTCTTGTATCCATGGGAATGGAAGAGATATGGAAGGCTCATGGATAGTTTTTTACCATGATAACCACCATCTCTTATTCCAAGTATTCTCACTCGATGTAGAGACCTCAATAAGCATGTAGAACAATAGATTTTACCCCCTTTCATGGATCTGGTGAAAGATGCGGCCATAATTCCAAGACGCCCTCCATATCGCTCTATAAAAAGGGAATATGAATTACTGTATCTAAATATTTCTCTCAAGTCAGTGAAAATAACTCTCCTTCTTTGTGAGAACGCTATGGTTGGGAAATTTACCGAGCTATGGCTTTTCCCCACATGATGAGCGATTCGGGTTCATGAGACTAGAATCTAAAGACTCAAAATCCTCCTTCTATTATTCTTGTGGGTGATGTTTCTTTATGTTTATATCTAGTTGCGAGGAGGAGAAATATGATATTTTCATATATGGACTGTACTTTATGGGTTCGAGAGGCATGTTTCTTTCCCACTGGTCTCTATATTTTAACACACAAATGGAGTTAACCATAATTATGGTATGGGTCAAACAACCTAATATATCTATGTTCTTATGGGGAAAAAACTCCCTTCCAGACATTGGGAACAAGCTGGGATGATTCATATACAATGCATATCCAAAAGGAAGAATTTACTCTTGTACCAAAATCTATGTGGAAATAAATCTAGAGAATGGGATTCTGAAGGAAATCAAACTTGGACTGGAAGGTTGGAATCATGTTTAGCCCCTCGATTATAAGCACACCCATTTCAAATGAAATATGTGCCATGAGTATGGGAACTTTGTCAATAGTTTCCTAAAAACTCGGGAAGTATATCCTCAAGAAGACCATAGTTCATTTCATTAGGTATTTGATCACCATTAGAATAAGAAAGTTAAAAGCTCGCAGGTTGTGACACGATATGATCCCCCCACCAATACCATATTTGAAGCCCTCCAAGATTTATAAGACCAGGGTAAGGAAGAAAGTGGTCCAAATATGATTGAATAAGGGGACTAAGAGGCAACAACACGAGTCTCGACAAATGATGACATTTATGCACATCCCTGGGAGGGGAGAATATTGGAAGACCATCATGAAGTGTGTCAATGATCCAGGAGGATCTCCACGATCAATAAAAAATAAAGTATTCAAATTATTAATAGAAGCTAGCAGCTACGAATATCTTAGAGAGAGATTTCTGTCAACGCTCGTTTCGTGCAAAACAGACTCCAGACATGAAAGTTATTCAGTTTTGAACTTTCGGAAAAAACATATAAAGTTGGGCAAAAAGGGGTGCCACGTGGAACCACTGTAAGAGTGACATGTGGCATGTATAGTGATAAAGTGGAACCATCACAGAGTGACATGTTGTAGTTCAAGTCCAGTGGAAGATGAGGTGGCATCTAGTGGCAGTCCAATGGAAGATGAGGTGGACCAATCAGGGTGTGCCATGTGGAAGCCTGATTGGCATGTGGGTTGTTTTATTTTCCAATTTTTTTGAGGTCAAGGTGGATCCAACCCTTGACCTCTCCTCTACCAAAGTCTCCACCATATCTGGCTAGCCATGATATACACATTTTTTTTTAACCTCTATGTTGACGTCTCATATTTAAAGCTACATGTATTCTATTTTGGAAAAACAGGGGTGGGCTAAGGGCTTAGCCCTCGGCCCCATTTGTTATGCGGCATGAACAACCACCACCACCAATCCAAGACATAACAAACCAACCATATATTATATCATACCATTTGGGGAGAGGTCCATGACTTTGAACCCATGACCTCCTCCCACATTGTCAAATGCCTTAACCAATACACCAATGGTGCCACATGTTATGTGCATTGAGATTTAATATTTTTAAATTGGTTTGGAGCGAATTTTAACCCCCAAAAGGGTGCACCTCCCTTTTGCCTAAATTTAAAACAAATTCAAACTACTAAATGGTGATTTAACCATATATATATATCGTATTTGTTTATTGTTTTTTTAAAACAAACATGTAATTTTTTTTAGATTTGCCCATATTTTCTCCATTTTTAAATGGATCTTTATCCCATTAAGTTTGGGATCAAATATTTGTAAATCCATTTGTATTTGGGGATAAGCTATGAAATTTTGGGCTACATAAACAATGTAATTTTCTATGGGAAGTCATTGGAAAATGCATTGAAGTTTGTAATGTTCGTTCTTGGAATTTTGGAGAAAAATACAATTTGAGCAAGTTCAAGTTTAATTAGTCACTCTAGAGGGTTACAACTTTGACCATATGGTCCAAATTTGAAAGGAAATGGTATGGTGAGTCTTAAAACATCCCAATGTGGTTTATGGGAACTTTTTATCTAAATTTACACCTCTACAACCTTGTTTGGGGTTAAGGAGAAACATTGCAAATTACTAGGAAAATGTGGTCAACTAGTCCTTCTTGGTTTGGTTCCAAACACCACCGAACATTTCCATAATTATTATGGAGGGGTCCTATGGGATTCAAAATATACTAATATACCTCAGACACTTAATGGCTGAGTTAGAAATTCATTTTGACATGTTGCTCAAGTTTGCACAACTTTGGCCAATTTCTAGCTTTAGATTAGTGAAACCCAAGTTGACCCAAATGCACCCAAATGACTTCAAATTATGTATGGAAGAGACTGAGGGGTATTAGGAAATTATAATG
Organism: Pseudotsuga menziesii; assembly: GCA_001517045.1. Lineage (NCBI taxonomy): Eukaryota > Viridiplantae > Streptophyta > Pinopsida > Pinales > Pinaceae > Pseudotsuga > Pseudotsuga menziesii. The sequence goes on from LPNX010273051.1 coordinate 75,095, forward strand.
CATAATATTAATGCTCATACACTTTCCAATTGCTTCTTAAACTTGATTTTGTCCATAGGGAAAGAAGGACAAAAACACTAGGAAATCAATGTTAAGACCCAAAATGGGACTCATAAGGGAAATAATAAAATAAGAATTATAATAATAAAATAAAATTTTTAAATTTTGGAGGGGAAAAAGAAAAAACTATTTTTTATTATTGTATTTTTGACATATCTCCTTATCGGTTCACCCAAATTTCGTGTCACGTCCCCATGCCTCCGACCGACGTAGAGGACGTGACTACTAGCTTTATCAGGCCCGGCTAAGCGCCCATGAACATGTACAGGATTAAAAATTACATAAATAGAATGCTTAAACGTATGCATTGAACTTAAATATGCACATATGAGACTTTGTCAGGCACAGATGCAATTATCTAGCAGACACAGCTACAATTGTATATTATGCACAACTATGATTATTTATCCTTGCACAGTGGAATCAACATGCATTTAAACAAGCATTCATTCACATGTTCATCAATTTCCTTAACAGTAAATCAAGATTGCAGAGGAAAAATAAACGAGATCACTTATCTTATGATGAACTCGATCCGCAACCAGCTATGTCGCTGCAACGTTCCACCCAACCATAGGCCAGCGTGCTCATCAGTCTCTCGGCAACGCTGCCACCCCCGAGCTGGGCATGATTCTCCAAGGAATAAGGGAACTAGCAGGATGACACATAACCAAAGATAACCAAAACACAGCCAAGCCAACTTAGTTGGGTTTATCAGACCATTAAGGAGCTGGAGAAGGCAAATTGCTAAGCTGGTGAGCTCATTACAGAGCTAAGAACACCTACACCAGAACTAGCCTAACCTCTAAAACACCCAAACACACCCAACACAAGGAATCAGTCCCTTCTTTGCTACACAGTCCCTCAGGCCCTGCATTCCCTTCCAGTGCTATTTAGGTGTGATGGAGAAGAAGGCCAACCCTCTAGCTCTGTCTGTGTGGTTTCCAGCCACCAGGTTTATCAAGCAAATCTAAGCCAACATCCATGCCCCTCCCATAGTCCAAAGACCAACAATTTCACTCAGGAAATCAATTTAGCTATCACAGCTTAAACAGGAGAAACGAATTACACAACCCCAAACGTAACAGCAAAAACGGCTCACATCATGGGGGAAAACACACAGTCCTGAAGCTTATCAGTGAGCACAACTCACAGCAGAGAAAAAACATCCCAAATAGTCTGTGTGTGAGACCAATAGCCGATGAGACAGCCAAAAACGTGAATGGCCCTTCACAACCATGGTAAAAACACATGAAGCTACAAAAACGTGAATGGAAAAATGCACCAGCAGCTCCCAAAACATGAGGAAGACAACCCAATCCCTGGCACTACAAAAACGACCTCCAATCCATGGGAAAAATGAAGCCAACAACCAAAAACATGGAAATGAAAAACACAGGAAAAACTCCAGCTACTCCCAAAACATGAGCAAAAATGGAAAACGTGGATGCATGGCAGAATGGCATATGTTTTTGGGCATTTTCCTTGCCAAGGAAGTCAGAACACGTTTTTCAAAAATGGGTCTCTGCCCAATTTGAATTTTTGCCCATACTCTTCCCATTCCATGCAATAACTAACTCAACCACATTCTGGCAGAAATAAATGATTGGGGAAAAAGACAAGAAAGGTAGTAGACAGTTTGATGGGTTTTCTCATAGACATTTGGCTTTTCCCCATTAGCCCATAGGTTAAATATTTCACCCCCCCCCCTTATCCTTAGGAAATCATGCCCCATTCGATTTAGTTGCCGCGACCGTAGCTGGTTGTGTCCATTAATTAATTATGATGCATATTTACATGATGGCCAACATAATATATGCCGCATGCCCCGATATACCATCGGTGACAAATTTAAATCCAAAACATAGCATTACCGATCAATGGTGGGGCTTTGGCCTTTAGCTCCGCACCAAGATCATTACAATATATATACATCATATACATCTAGTGCAACGGGGTCAAAATCGGGGCATTACATTTCGAGTTTGGGGACTCGTTGGATGCGAAATTTTAATTATGCATCTAACACATACCCACACTACATACTTCTGAGGTACCCAAGGCACCAAAGATGAAAATTTCAATAAAAAAATGTATTTTAATATTAAAATACTTTTTTTTATTGAAATTTTCATCTTTGGTGCCTTGGGTACCTCAGAATTATGCAGTATGGGTAAATTATGCATCCAACGAGTCTCCAAACTCGAAAGTTAGGTGAATCCATAAGGAGATATGTCAAAAATACAATAAGAAAAAAGTGGTTTTTTTAATTTTTCCCTACATATTGTTTTACAAATTTTACCCTTATGGTTGACATCATCTTCTTGAATCCTATTGGTTCTTATAAAGTAAATTTTAATGATACATTTTTTGTTTTGAGGCCCATTTTTACCTCAAAACTCCCCTAATGAGATGACACTTATGGCTCTCGAATGCAGTACGGACCTCCCAACTTTGGGAACAAAGTATGGGGATGAATATCAGACATCAAGGGCTGTAATTAATCGTGGGTATTATCTCTGTAAACTTATTATAAAGTGCAACATTCGCATGACCACTTTCAAGGAAATTGCATAACTAACTCGATTTTGACATATGAAAGGTAGAGTTAAAGGTTCAAATCAGGATGTGACATATAGAGACCATATATAGCATACCAATTTATTCCCCAACAATATTAAACATCAGATAAATCCCTTCATACAATTATGGTATACAACTCATTTAGTATGGGAGTCAAATACATGAAAACTAATGATTTAATAAGATGGAATTGCAAGCATTTCACTTATGGATTTATTGGATTTTGATCCACAAAGCATAGGGACATGAAATTACATAGTAATAAATAATATATGTCTATCACAACATAATCAAACTCATAGAATATCCCTCATAAAAATATGATATAAAACTACTTAAATATTGAAGCCAAATCCATGAAAACTAGTTATTCAAGAGCATGGGAATGCAATACTTTCATACATCTATTTCTGATATTTCGACTTACATAGAATATGTATGTACATGAGATTACCGATACATACATCATATATCAAATATTGGGCATCAATTATACTCAGCAAAGTGCAAGAACCACTCCAACAAGCGCCCCCTCAACATGAGAGTGTGGGGGAATGGAGAAGAAGGAATGAGAGAATAGGGAGATAGATGAGAATTCGAACTGTAATGACCTTCAATCTGCAACTAAAAATCCGTCATTAAGCTCCAATTATAGCTTTGAATAGTATATCCATCAACAAAATTGGAAAGGAATCCAACTCCCTCGAAATTTGTTCATAGGCAGGGAGAGTGAACAGTCATCGTGCAATGGACAAGCAAAAGCTCTCCAAAATGCCAAAGGCCAATTAAAAAATGATAAAAATCCATTATCCTTCATTATGAAATCCTTTTATTAACTTCATGAGTGTAATAATTTATTCACAGTAGGATCTAGGATCCAAGGGGATTCTCACAATTCGATATTACACATAAATTATGCACAAAACAACAGAAAGAGTGAAAATATTATACACAAATGTAGTCAATAACTGATATTATTATGATTGTCCAACATGTAAATATGTATGGATCAGGTTTATATTACATTAGGGAGAAATATTTATCCTTTGGAGTCCATTTGGATGCATACATGTGTTAGACTATGATTTGACCCTCAAACCCCCCTAGGTGGACCAATCAAATCACTAACCATCCAAAACGGTCACGAATGATAGTCTGAACATGAATGGAGAATGTTGGAACATAAATGAAGGCATTCTAGGAATGGGTGAGCACATGGGTGAGTGGGAGTGGCTCTAAGAGGCAATAAATTCCCAAGGAAGGCAAAAAACCACCACAAACATGCACTAACGCCCAAGGTCAAGCATATTCCCCGAGTCTAGGGATGGGGGAGTGCACCAAGACTGATATGTCATTAATGATGGTGCCTTTTAGTATAAACAACCAAGGTGGAGCGCCTCAATTGTTTGAATGATGAAAGTGGAGTTCCTCAATTGCAGTAAATAATCAATATAGCCTAAGTTTGGACAATAGGATATAGCATGACGACTAATGAAATGTGTCTTAGGTGTATGTTCATGGTACTAAGGTGGATTATTGCTCTAACAATGAGGCCTCTTAAGGTCTAATTTCCCTCCATGGGCTTCCTCCAACTAATCTTAGTGGTTTAGTAACTCTTATGACACTTGTCTTCCTCTTCATGCTCCAATTCTTTCACCAATTCGAATGTTTGCCTCTAACTCCCAATTTTGAATTATTGGTGGCTATTTTTAGCCTTGTCATGTCATATTGGTCATATGTCTGCTTATGAGAGTTTGTACATGGGAAAACCTTAGAAGAATAAAATTTTATTAAGAAGAATACTCAAAAAAATTTCATCAACACATCAATTAAGTCCTTCAACCTTCACTGACAGAATTAACCCAAACTGAAGCAACAACAAAATACCTCAAAATTTGTTCCAATTAAAAGTTGTACAACCTGTTGTACGGCCCTCAGACATGTGTGGTATGAATATACTTTCCCACTATACTTCCCTCCTCGAAAACACGTGCCCGAATTTAATGTTGTTGTACAGCCCGTTAGTCTGCAAAACACCATTTTCTTGGGAAATGTGCCCACATGTGTTGATGCACAGTTGTCAGTATGTTATTGTATGTTTCTTTTGACTACCTTACAAATTGTGTTGCTTCATTCCTTGGGAATCCTTCCACTGCTCTAGGGTATCTCTTCTCTCTCTTCAATATTCTTCTCCCTCTCTCTTCATTAATGTTGTGTGTTCAATTTTGTCCTCTCTCTCTTTGTTTATACTTTAAAAATTGTAACCACCTATCTTGAGCACCTAATCTAGGGTTGAGATACATTTACAAAATTAAGGGACATCATTTAATGCACTCACATTTAATAATTAATTCACTTTAATTATTAAATAAACACTTAAGTGAGACCCATTCTATCAAGTATGAAGCGTCATTTTATTTATATAACATTCACTTATTACATAATTATACAAGGACAAATTCTAAACCATCCTCATCACATCCACACCAAAAATATGAGTAAGGACCTTCAGATATATTTTTCAACATTACCTCTTAACCAGGAAGGTCCGCAACACCATATGCATCTCTGAATCCTGAAACAACTCCCTCCTACTCTGGAATCACTATCAGATATAAGAGATTAACTCCATATTGGAACTTTGAAGCCTGAGACTCTACCTTAGCCTCATCCACTTGCTCATCTACACCATCACTAGACTGGATGAGTCTCCTGCCAGTACTTTGGAGAGAATCACTCTCCTCATCAAAACCATGCACATTAGATGAAACTCTCACCTCATCTTATGACTATGACAACCACCCCCCTACTCCTAGATCTACAATGTGCCCTCTCAAAACATAGAGTATGTACCTGCAATCTCCTAACATAATGGTAGTACCGACTGGATCATCTCTCTGATATAGGAAAATATGGACAGACCTTGCCATCACCCCACAACCTTCATCCTCAAAGGATTATATTGATATTTTACTAACTCTCATCCTAACAACAAAAAATGTTCAGTGTATTTCTATGATCTCACTAAGGTCTAGTTGGAACCTGATTGTTCCAACCCATCGTATCGCCACTTGTGGACTGTAGATATATGTCTAAATATAGTGTCATGGTATCAACTTCATGATAATCTGAAAGATATCATACATTCCAGTCATGTTTCTGGTTTCTCGGCTGTCAATATCTCATACATTCTAAAAAACAGAGCTCCCTATACTGGAATCAATGGAGACAAGAGAAAAATCTTATTCAAACTTCAATACATAGTCTTCTACTACTGCATATGTTTCCATGTGTCTCTTTGTCTTCTCTTTCTTCTTCTCAGAACACTTAGAGGTATAATGTCCCATCTGAACGCACTGGTAACATCTGACCTGACTTATGACTTTCTTATTCTTGTTATATTTTGTTGCAAGTGCCACGTTTTGATCCACTTCTTGATTGGCCGAATACCAAGATACCTTCTCGAATCTCTTCCTGAGTAAAGCAATCCGATAGCCTAGACTAAATGGAAATTTTTTCTCTACATACAATGCACTTCACAAATACATCTCACTTCTTAATGAAACCCTTCAAGTCTATCCTCACCAGTTATGAATCAGGGATAATATCTCCTACAACTGCTAACTCATCCTTGACTTGTGCCACACGAGTTAAGTAGGAATCCACAGCCTCATCTTTGTTCATCTAGACATTGTGTAGCTTGTCATGTAATGCCATCTTACGTTTTTCATTCTTGACTTCAAATAAATGGTTTAAGGTATCCCACATGTCTTTAGCAGTCTTCTTCTCTGCTAAATGTGGAATGAGATTATCTTTCACTCCATCTAGGATCACTCTCTGGGATTTGGCTTTAATGGATTCAAATTCATGTAATGCATCTTGCTATGTAGGATTGTTCATCTTGGTTTTAGAAAAGCTCCATGTATTCCATTCTTTTAATACAACAGTAATCCTAGATAGTTGGATATACCATCCAATCTATCCTCATATTGTGTGCTCATATTTGGAATTTACTTACAAAAGATATTAACTAAAAGACAACACAACTTCTAACTATGAATCACAATATTGATCCCTACTTCAATTCATCTTTGATACCATGAATAAAATAAATGACAGTAACATGAAAATTTACATTCACACATTTTTTCAAACACTTGAATATATAGGGGTTTTTATTAAAAATTTACTCATAAACTTGAAATAAAAACCACCACTTCAAGATATTCTCAAACACTTAAGTATTAATCATACACATGAGACACAAATATTTTTGGTGAAAATACCGAGCAAAACCCCAACTCCGGGGAAAACCCTAGAAGACGAAAAAAATATTAAGAAGAATATTCAGAATTTTTTCAACAACACATGAATTAATTCCTTCAACCCTCACTAACATAATTAACTTAAACTGAAGCAACAACAAAATACTTCAAAATTTATGTCAATTAACAGTTGTATGACCTGTTGTACGACCCCCACATGTGTGTTCTATGACTATACTTTTATGGTGTACTTCCTACCTCAAAAAGTGTGCCACATATGCCAAAATTTAATGTTGGTGTATGACCTGTCATTCTGCAAAACAACAATGCCTTGGGAAATGTGCCCACATGTGCTAATGTACGACTGTAAGTCTGCTGCTATACGGTCATTTTGGATGCCTTGGAAAGTGTGTTGCTCCTTTCCTTCGGGATCCTACCACTATTCCAGGGTATTTATTCTCTCTCTTCAATATTCTTCTTCATCTCTTTTCATTAATGGTGCATGTTTAATTTTGTCCCCTCTCTCTTTGTTTTATACTTTAAAAATTGTAACCACCTAATATAGGGTTGAGATACATTTACAAAATCAAGGGCCATCATTTAATGCACTCACATTTAATAATTAATTCACTTTAATTATTAAATAAATACTTAAGTGAGACCCATTCTATAAAGTATGACGCGTCACTTTATGTATATAAAATTCACTTATTACATAATTATACAAGGACAGTCTAAGTTATCCTCATCACAACCTGTTGAGGCCTGGAAAATCACAGGTAACAATAGTTAGGGATTCTCCCCAATAAACGTTCCCAACTAGCCTGTTACTGTTTGGTATGGGGAATCCATCCAGTTTACGGTCTGACTACCGTAGGTCAAGTAACAAATTAAAATGTTTTACTGGTTACGGCCTGGTCCACTGTATATATTTTTAGTTTTTTGTGTTTAAGTTATGCTGTGCAAGTGCCTATCTAAAAATGCAAAAATGATAGAGATGACGAGGAGTGTCACAATGTGATGCGCAGGTTCTTACCTCTCGTCTTACCTCTCTCGCATCTAAATCACAAACAACCAGAAAATAACTACAATTAACTAAACTATCCCCAGGGAGCAAAAATTATCAGTTATTAATGAGTAATGTATTTCTGTGCATGTATTAAGAAAAATTACAGATAGTTGTTACTTATTTCAGAACACATGAACATTAATAGAAATATGAACAACAAGATAGCTTATTGTTTATGACAACCTTCATTACTCACAGTGGAAATTTCACAGAATAAACTATAAGACATTCATAACTTAAACAGAAATGCAATGAGTTAGAATGATCTCACAGTTTATGGACATAAGCTGAAAACGAAATAGTTCATATTCAACTGATCCATAGCAAAGCATTTGAAACATTCCACTAAACTTTCTCCAACAGAAACTTGTAATTATTTATTGCAAAAGGAAGTAGTTCTTCTTACAATATACTCTCAAAAATTGCCTGGGAAAGAATTCCATTCTACATCTAAACTCTCCTTTATTTATACAAAAAAGCAAAACCTTTGGCCTGCCCCCAAATGACTTTTGGGCTTCCCCAACCTTTCGATCCCAAAATTTTGTCTTGTAGTAAGTGCTCATAATTTATACAATATATTACATTGTAAATCAAAATTTAGTAGAACACTTTATGAAGAGGGGCCCGCTTGGTCATTTATGAACTTTTTCCATGCCTGGGCCTCTACTGCTATGCCTTTAAAATCGGAGGGTTCAAGAAAACGGATATTTATCTTATATTTAGCAGCTTGATTCTTAACTACTTCTATTCTCGCTAGACTCAGGCACAACTGGTCTTCTAGTAAGTGGATACTTACCGCTGCATGAGCCACTGCATTCTTCAAAATCTGTTCATCTAGATCCTTAACTTGTTGGATCTCTTGCTCGTCTTCTTGATACCTGTTTTGTAGATGTTCAATGAACAACTCATGTTTTGGCATCGCCTCCAATATTTTTTCTGCAGAAACCTGGCATCTATTGTATGTGACTAGCACTCTTATGCAGTATTACGCACATGCTCCTCTCGTTTTCTTTACAGTTTTCTTGAATTCTTCCGCAGTATTGATTGCAAACTCCAACAAGTCATAATCCCGCTTTAAATTCTGGCAATATTTAACTGGTAGCTCCATAGGGGGTTCCTCATTTGTCTCTATCCACACTATTTTTCCTGTTAGAATCTCTAGAATCTCTTGAGAATTGTCCACAAAATAAGACATGGTGTCGAAGATTTCTTCTAATCTGCTAGTTATTTGCAAAATCTTACACCTTTCTTCCTCAATGCGCATTTGTAGTTGGTGGATCCTTCTTATTTGAGCTAGAACATGTTCCTTCAAAGGCTGGACATCTGTCTTTTGTTCCCTGGAATCTTTCAGTGATGCTATTAATGAAGCATTTTGTCCCTCCAAAATGGCTACCTGCATTTGATATTGTTTCTCTTTTTCTTCAATGGCAGCCTTCTCTGATTCTAACTCAATGACCCTGTTTTGCAACTAGACCTTCTCTGCACTTAAAGTTTCGTAGGACACCTGAAGGTCATTTTTCTCAGTTTTCAGCACTTGATGCTCTAGCTACAGCCTTTGTAATTCTGCTAAGCTGTTCTGAGCATCTTTTTCCATTTTTCCTACAGAAATTTCTAAAGCCTCCTTATTTTCCTGCTAAGTCTGGAGTTTAGTATTTGAAGTCTTCACTTCATTCTGCATGTCCTCAAATTTTCTCTTCAACTTATGGCATTCATCTCTCTCTTTCTTCAATGTTTCTTTTAATTGAGCTACATTCTTTTTGGACTACTCAAGATCCATCATCAGCCTATCTACATTATCTTCAGTAGCTTGGTTTAACGCCACCCCAACTCTTGCTGTCAATCTTGGATCTGCATTTGTCCCATATACCAAAGTCTTGTCAGTGATCACCTTTCTCGATTGTCCTCTTGTTTCAACCTTTTTCTCGGTTCTTTTAACAATCCTTTTATTTTCCTTTTCATAGAAAATGGTGCTGAAATCAGGGATCTCCTCCCCTTCTATCCGCATGAAAGGTATCAAATTCATTCCAGAAAACATAGCTTGCCCTTGAGTGCTTCCATAAGTTACAGCAAGCTCCTGGGGATCAGGATTATCTTGTCCAAGCCCTTGATCTATATGATCATGACCCCCCTATGTATCCATCTGGTCAGTAGTATGCTGATATTTTTTAGATCCTGTTAATCTTATACCCTCACTTTCATCTTGTCTTTTTCTTATCTCTGCTTCTTCATTTCTCTTTCTCTCCTCCTGTTCCTTCTTTGTTGCTTCCTCTGCATTTCTCTTTCTTTCTTCTTCTTCATTCTTTATCCAGCTTTTTGCCTCTTTTGCTAGTCTTCTAGCATCTTCTTCTCTCTTTCTGGATTCTTCTTCTTTAGCTGTCTTAGTCTTCTGTACATTTTTTCCTTTCCCTCCTACAGTTGTGATTTTATTTAAAGGCAGTCATATTCTTTGCACTCTTGAAGGTTTCTTCATCCTTTTCCCAGAAGTTAGTATACTCAAAATGAATGTTTGCCTCTTTGCAGTGTTCTGCTACCTTATTCCAGGAGTCATTCCTGTGAAAGTTCATCTCACCAAAATGGAAGTGCTCCAACTCCTGCACAAATTCTACAGTCTGTTTCACCTTTGAAAACTTATAACTCCCTAGCCAGAAAGGTATGGCAGGAAATGCTGCCTTTTTATGCTCGAACAAAAAACTCCCCACACCATCAAGATATACCTGCCTGACTACCTCTTTATGCATCACATAATCAGTGGCATATTTAGGGAGTAGAGAAGGTGCTCTGGAACCCCCATACATTATGATATACATTCCTTCCTCAGTTAAATAATAATCTCCATATTCCTCAATGACCTTGAACGCCTCTTCGGACATGCAGTTGCATTCGGTCAGGAAAATTAGAGTGTACAACGACATGATGAAATGTTCACATAATTCTCTGTAGTAGCCATGGTATTTGTGTGCCCAAAATAATTTATATGCAGTGTATACAGGGGTCCTATCCCTATCCCAATTACACCTCAAGGCAGGAAAAGACTGGGTACACAGTATACAGTCCACTAAGATAGAGCTCATGTAGAACTCTCACTTCTTCTGTGACACCCCTCCCAAAGTTGAAGATATGCATGCTGAGAGGCTATTGGACACTATGTTTGACGAATTGAATATGGTTCCTTGAGTGGCCACATAGAAAATAATTGGTATCCATCCTAATTAGAAGCTTTTTCCGTGAGCTCTCCCAAAAATTCTATTCAGCATTAGTGCTATAAATCTATAAGGGGTCCGGAGAGTGGATGTATCATATTCTCCTGATGACCTGGTTCGAAATTTATTCCCTGGTATCATAATTCTTTTAATTGTTTCAACCAGGTCCAAATTTGTCTCTTTCGACCAGCTTTCAGTTAAGTAAATTTGAGCAGGAGGCAGGTGATATGTCATTGAGACATAAGCAGTATTGTATGCAGCGTATCCTTGTTTGGCAGTATTTTCCAGGATCATCGTAGTTACATCTTCCCTGGGAAGAATCTAGCCATTCACCTCTGAGCATGGGAACAACTCAAGTCTTGTGGCTACCTTCATAAGAGCCGATTTCTTGATATTTGCATAAATAGTCAGCTCTTCAAATCCTGCATCAGGCACATTTTGATTTACAATCATCCTATATATTTCACTCCATTTATAATCAGGCTCTACCCTGGTGGTAGCCTTGGTATCTTCATATATGTATTCAACTTTGGTGATGATTTCAACCTCTGGTTCTCCCTCGGTGACAGGAGCCTTCTTCTTTTGTCTTTTAGACATATCTCCTTTGAACTGAGTCACCCTGTCATAAACACAGCAAGTTCTTAGACCATTTGAGCTTTTAGTTAGTGTTTTAGTAATGAAGAAAAACTGTAGCAAACTATTTACCTCTTCCATATGCATTCTTAAAAATAAACTATACAGAGCATTAATGCATGAAAAGAAAAAATGACAAAGCAAAATAAATCCTCTAAGTCCACCGTCTACAACTAAAAACACAACCCTGATAGAAAACTCATCATTTAATCCAGACTGCATTCGAAATAATCTAACTCTACAATAATCATGAACCACACTATCAATAAGGCTAATCTTCAAATGTGAGACCCTATACTGTGATTGAATTTGTGGAAATCCCCAACTTGATCGAAAATCAAAAACCCTCTCTCGTCCACGAAAAAAGGGTAAACGTATATGAAAACTAAAACCCCCCCTAGACGGCCATAAAAAACCCCAAAATATGTGGTGCAGACAGCATAACGCTTGTCTACACCGACTACCTAATATTTCAGACAGGGATAGAGCATCCATAACGACTCAAAACACAGGCTCAAAAAACCCCCACCGCCAAAACTGTCAAACTAGCTAATCTACCTTACGATAATAAGCATGCCGCAAAGAAAAATATTCATTCTAAATGGAGGACTACACAACTACGGGAAAACCTAACCAGGGAAGACCATAGTTCCCAAAACGACCAATAAAATCAAGAAGAATAAACCATGGTTGGCCTGGCCTACTTGGCAAAGCACTGTACAATCGACGGGATGACCCAAAATATCCATGGCAGCACACCAATCAAATGAAATTCGGACAGCTAAGCAAATGGTAGTACAACCCGATTCGACAAGGACAGAGCAGACGCGGTTTCTACAAGGATAATAATAAAAAATGATCCACCACTATATATAATAACCCTTGGTAAAAGATATCGGTGGGGAAACAAAAACCTTATCGGCAAGTGGAACTACTAAGCGTTGGGCAGATAGTTCACTAAGCAGCTGCATCGACGGGCGACAGACAGACTACAGGTTCCGCGAAACTATTAAGTCAGTTGTTGTCGGAGACTCTGTTGCAGCTGCAACAAATTCCCAAAATTCCCAAAAATTTCGGGACCCTCCTTTTGCTTGGATTAGTTCTATTTTATTCTTTGATTTGATCTAATGATTTTTTCAGAATGATTTTCAAATGCTTGGTTTGATCTACCACTCGTTTTAGATTTTCCTCTAACGCTTGAAACAATCCACTATTTGTGCAAATTTGATTGTTTCCTTTGGATACGTTCTCAGCTTGCTTGAATCGGAAGTTTATTTGGTTGGTGCTCCCGCCGTTGCGGAGAAATAACGAGTCTTGACTTCGACTTTGCTTCCAATACATTTGTTTCACATTGGCTATTTTTGGGTTTTACATCAGCGCATTTTAATACTTTCTCCGCCGTTGCGGATGGGAAATTGCAATCTCTCCCGATTACATTTTGATTTTTCGACTCCCGCTTTGTTATTTTTGTCGATCCCGTAAGTCTTGGGCTTCCGCCGTTGCGGCTGCAGAAAGCTTTATCTTTTCCGGTCATTTTAAACCCACCATTGTTTTAAACCCACCGTTGTGGAAGGCCACACCCTTTTTCACTTCCTCTGTTGCGGTTGACGAAGTCACTAACCTTCCGATGTTTAGTCGTTTGTCTTCCGACTCAGAACTCACGTTGTAGATTGATTTATTCTTCACGGCTCCGCCGTTGCGGCTCCCAAAGTAGTTAAGCCGCCGAAGTGTAAAGCCTTCCGACTTTCGATTAAGAATTTTCCCGCCCTCTGGTCGCATGTCCTTAACCTCTCTTCCGCTGTTGCGGCTCCCAAAATAGTTAAGCACCCGAAGTGTAAATTGCTGCAACCGTCGATGCGAGTCTGCCTTTAGTCGTGGGTCCGTAGTATTTTATCTTCCGCTATTGCGGCTGTGCAAAGCTTTCGGCTTTCGATGTTAATATCCTCCGAACTTCTGATTGAGAGTTTTCCCGCCCGTGGGTCACGTGTCCTTAACCTTTTTCGCTTCCACGGTTACAACTGGGGCAGAGCTTTTAGCTTTCGATTCCAGCTCCCTGAGCGTCCGATGAGTTCTCGGTTCTTGTCGTTGATGGTTTCTTGCGAACCTGTGGGTAGACGAAGTAGTAGTGCCGTCGTTGGTTAAGCTTCGTGGTAGTAATATTGTGCATGGTCTCTCTTAATGCTTAGACTTTTCAATTGATATGATTTGATTGTGATTCCAATGAATGGTGCACCTCGTTTGATTGCAGGTGGTTTCCGGAGAATGGTCAAACTACTACAGCTCGAAGGGAGATGGGCAATTTGGTAAAAGTAGAGCCGAAACCATCAGGATCGCAAGCAGGACAAACGACAGAAAAGACAAAGTGAATGGTGACAAAGGCACAGACCCGAAATATCTGTCAGTTACTAATCATATCATGAAGGTGCACAGAAAATAAAATGGGAAGATGAAGCGTTTTGAGGGACCGAAAGGTCATACGTTTGGGGGGGCAGCCTAAGGGGTCTGCGGTGGTAGTTTAAATATTTGAAAGTAGAACTTAGAAAGGGATTTTTCCCAGTTAGACATGTAAAGCAATATTATAAGAAGAACTACTTTTTTTTGCAATAAAGATTTATTGTTTGCCTATTGGAGAAAGATTGGTGGGACTTTCAAATGTTATGCTGTGGATTGGGAAAAGATGAACTATTTTGTTTTTCCATCTTTTTGTCCATTAACTGTGAGATCGTTCTAACTCTTAGAGCCTATGTTCTTTTTTGAATGATTTCTGGTTTATTTTGTGGAATTACCACCATGAGTAATGTATGTTGTTCATAAGCAATTGGCTATCTGATTGTCTAAATATTTCTAATCGTTCATGTGTTGTAGGAAGGAATATCAACTATCTGTGATTTTTCTTTATAATACATGCACAATACACATTACTCATAAATAAGTTACAGTTTTTCTCCCCGGGGATAGGTAGATAGATAGATAGTTTAATTTCATTTGTTGTATATGTGATCGAGATGCTTATGAGTCTTAAGATGAGAGGTAAGAACCTGCGCATCAAGTTGTGACTGCTCCTTGCATCCTTATCACCCTGCATGGTTAATTAGGCATATGCATATCATACTTAAGTCAAAAAATGCAAAAAAAAAATACACGGTGGACCGGGCTGCAACCGGTAAAACCTTTGTTTTTGTTACTTTGACCTACGGTAGCCGGAACGCAAACCGGACGGATTCCCCATACCAAACAGTCATGGGCTAGTTGGGAACGTTGACTGGGGAGAATCCCTTTCTATTGTTGCCTGCGAATTTCCAAGCCTCAACAGTTCTGGCGCTAGAAGGAGGGCCGCCAGTGCATGGCTGGCCATGGAAAATTATTTTCCCAAGGTTACCTTACCAACAGATGTTTTGAAGCTTTCGACCTAACCCAAGCACTTACAAGTTTGGTTCTACCTTTGAAGTAAGAAATCCTGTTTTCACGTTACATTGCTCTTTGCTCAGAGTCTGTTTCGTTCACCTTGCTCATGGCTGGTGTAAATGTGAATCATCCCAATCCACTGCCGGCTTGGAGAGCTAGATCACCTTTGAACCTCACGCCTCCATTGCATAACCTACCTCAAGATTTTGATAAGTTGCTGCCTAAGTTTGATCCTGATGAAAAGACTGTTGTAGATGACCACTTGCAAAGTTTCTATTTAGCAGTAGAAGGGTTAAGGGCTGGGGGGTACGAAGATGTTGTCTGTCGATTATTCCCGCATACCCTTAAAGGGGTAGCAACATCCTGGTATTTCAGTTTTTCTGCAAACTCTATTCCTGATTGGGACACCTTTGAAAGGACTTTCAAAAGTAAGTACTCAGCCCAAAAGACACATGCCTCACTAATGAAAGGTCTTGGTTTGTTAAGAAAAGAGAAGAATGAGAAGGTACATAGTTTTACTCAAAGATTTTCAGCATATCTAAAGAACTTTTCTGAACCTGACAGACCCTCAGACAAAGTCTTAATTGAATATTACACATCAGCCCTAGGGCCTAAGTTAGCTATGTTTGCCAAAATGAAAGCACGACCCACGTTGGTAGAGACTTATGAAGAAGCAGAAAAGGTAGAGTCTGAAAAGGAAAGTATAGAAGACTATCCTGAGCAACTGAGAGAAAATATTATCGAGAGAAGAGCCTTATTGATGTTTGAACCTAAAGATGAACAATCACATGATTATCAGGGAATGCTGAAAAGGATGCATAATCTATCCAACAGAATAATAGATCTGGAGAAAGGGAGGGAAGCTCAGAAAACTTACAAACCCTACTACCAAAAAAGAGAGGATAGCAACCAATGGAAAATACCTCCACCAAATTTACCATCAATAAACATAACAGAAGTAGGGGGTGATAATTTCTGCACTTTTCACCAACAACCTCATTTTGAAAAGAAGTGTCCTCAATGGTTAAACTCGATGACATTGGTGATGAATAAGTTGTTGGAATCTAAATTGAATAAGGACAGTGGTAAAGAAGAAGAGAAAAACCAGACCATAGAGAAACAAGATAATGATACCATGTTCTTATGGAATGGTGTCTCGCTTTTCAACATAGAAGAGAATGCTCTTAAATCTGAATACACACCAACATCAACAAAAGGAACAGACCTAGCAATTAAAGACAATGAAATCATTTCAAATATTAAAAAATTGCAGGAGAATGTCAAGAGACAGGTTGATGTGAAAGTTAAAGACAAAACACTTGAAGTCACTACTGTCAACCAGGAAACTGAGCTAATCAGTGAGCCTGTCAAACTTGTAGAAGGACAGGTAGGTGTTAATGAGGGAAACACTAAAGAAACTGAAGAGTTTAAAAAGGATATACCCACTCAAAACCAACCAGGAGAAGAAGACATAGAACCAGGTTGGGAAGAAAAAGCTGAAACCCCGCCTTTTCTTTTGACCCTAGAAATGCTGAATCATAATGTACATAATTGCTTGGTAGATTCTGGATTAGCGGTGAATGTTATGCCACTGGAGGTTTGCAAAAAGATTAATGGACAACCAGAATCCACAACCTGGGAAGTAACGCAATTAGATAGCACAGGAGTCAAAGTAGTGGGAGAAATGAAAAATGTTCTCATCCGCTTTTCTGCAAACAACAAGATATGCCAATTTATTGACATTATGGTGGCTGACATACCAGGTGGATATGGGCCTATTCTCAACCAAGATTGGTTTGCTAGATTAAAAGGTTATTTTGCTTCAGACTAGTCTCATTTATGGTTGCCTCTTAAGGGTACCCCTAATCGGATTAAAATTTTGAGAGAACCCTACATGAAGCACACTGTCACTAAGCTGGGAGAAAGTAGTGAACCTGGTAACTCTATCCTGGGAAATTATCTAACTGAGCTTAAGCTAAGACATCATACCAAAAGAAAGGCCAGTTATAAGATTGACAATCAGCCTGAGCCCCTTCAACTTCCTCAGGCTGATAAAGAGGAATGTAGACTAGTAGATATGGTCTCAATTTCAAAAATGGTACACTTAGACCATGGATAGATTTTTGACCTTCACCACAACCTAGCCCTTTAACTCGTTTGATTGAAGATTTTTTAAGGGCGGGCACACATTTTCTTTTCTTTTCTTTTTTGCCTTGTACATAAATAATGTTGTTTTTCTTTAATGCTTTGATGCTGTTTTCTTTTTTATTATTTGATTTGATGCTGTTTTCTTTTGATTTAAATGCTTTGTTACTAGTTCTTTTTATTTTTGAATAAAGAGGCAAACTTTTGGTTGCAATGGAAACATTAGGGTTCTTAATTAACTGAAATATTGAGCAAAAGACTGTGCTTTGAAACATAGAATGTCTTCTAGTAGCAGTGTTCCTAATTGGCCCTGCATTCATTGAAGTTCTACTTAACCCCTGTAAATAACTCAGAAGTAACAGGTCTGGAATACTATTTCGAGGCTCCATCCATTTCACATCTAAGATGTCCAAGGGAGTGAAAGCAGAGGACCCGCGGAAAGGAAGCAAGGTAAACAGTATATCATATATAAATGATCCCATGACATGATTTCAAAAGGGCTAAAAGCTATCAAAGAGTCAAAACTCCTTAAAGAAACAATACATATCAAAGCAAAGTATCGAAAGCATGAATCTCAAATTGCCAAAAGTTCCTCTCCATCCGTGAGATGAAAAGCCAATTCTTCTCTCACACAAAAGGACACTATGGATAGAGGAACCTGAATACAATTTAGAAAGAAAGGCAAATGGAGGACTCAAAAGAACTAAAGTTAAAATGGCACAAAAGTGCAGATGGCATGGGAATGAGGAACACAGGGATATTGTTGTTTACCATCTACTACAATCCTGTGGTGTCCAGGCTTGAAACTACCCAAGGACAGGGGTAAAATAAATCTCACTTATTTGGCCTCAAAAGAGTTATTCAGACTTGCAAATATTTCTGATGTTACCTTTTCCCCAATGAACTGTTTCTCAATGAGTTAAATGTATGAGTTGGCCAACTTAGGAATACAAACATCTAGAGGATTTCAATTTTGAGATAGACAGTCTTTTACTGGGAAGAAGTTAAGTCAGAAATCTGGGGTTCACCAGGTAGTCGCCAATTGTTGCAGTTGCAACAAATTCCCAAAATTCCAAAAAATTGCGGGACCCTCCTTTTGCTTGGATTAGTTCTATTTTATTCTTTGATTTGATCTAATGATTTTTTCAGAATGATTTTCAAATGCTTGGTTTGATCTACCACTCATTTTAGATTTTCCTCTAACGCTTGAAACAATCCACTGTTTGTGCAAATTTGATTGTTGCCTTTGGATACGTTCTCAGCTTGCTTGAATCGGAAGTTTATTTGGTTGGTGCTCCCACCGTTGCGGAGAAATAACGAGTCTTGACTTTGACTTTGCTTCTGATACGTTTGTTTCACATCAGCTGTTTTTGGGTTTTACATCGGCGCAGTTTATTAATACTTTCTCCGCCGTTGCGGATGGGAAATTGCAATCTCTCCTGATTACATTTTGATTTTTCGACTCCCGCTTTGTTATTTTCGTCGATCCCGTAAGTCTTGGGCTTCCGCCGTTGCGGCTGCAGAAAGCTTTATCTTTTTCGGTCGTTTTAAACCCACCGTTGCGGAAGGCCGCACCCTTTTTCACTTCCTCCGTTGCGGCTGCTGAAGTCACTAACCTTCCGATGTTTAGTCGTTTGTCTTCCGAATCAGAACTCACGTTGCGGATTGATTTATTCTTCACGGCTCCGCCGTTGCGGCTCCCAAAGTAGTTAAGCCCCCGAAGTGTAAAGCCTTCCGAATTTCGATTAATAATTTTCCTGCCCTCCAGTCGCATGTCTGTAACCTCTCTTCCGCTGTTGCGGCTCCCAAAGCAGTTAAGCACCCGAAGTGTAAATTGCTCCAACCGCCGATGCGAGTCTGCCTTTAGTCGCGGGTCCGTAGTATTTTATCTTCCGTCGTTGCGGCTGTGCAAAGCTTTCGGATTCCGATGTTAATATCCTCCGAACTTTCGATTGAGAGTTTTCCTGCCAGCGGGTCACATGTCCTTAACCTTTTTCGCTTCCACCGTTGCAGCTGGGGCAGAGCTTTTAGCTTCTGATTCCAACGCCCCGAGCATCCGATGAGTTCTCGGTTCTTGTCGTTGATGGTTTCTTGCGAACCCATGGGTAGACGAAGTAGTAGTGCCAGTGTTGGTTAAGCTTTGTGGAAGTAATATTGTGCATGGTCTCTCTTAATGCTTAGCCTTTTCAGTTGATATGATTTGAATGTGATTTCAATGAATGATGCATGTCGTTTGATTGCAGGTGGTTTCCGGAGAATGGTCAAGCTACTGCGGCTCGAAGGGAGATGGGGAATTTGGTAAAAGTAGAGCCGAAACCATCAGGATCGCAAGCAGGACAAACGAAGGAAAAGACAAAGTGAATGACGACAAAGGCACAGACCCGAAAGATCTGTCAGTTACTAATTAGATCATGAAGGCGCATAGAAAATAAAGTGGGAAGATGAAGCGTTTTGAGGGACTGAAAGGTCATACATTTAGGGGGCATCCCAAGGGGTCTGCGGTGGTAGTTTAAATATTTGAAAGTAGAACTTAGAAAGGGATTTTTCCCAGTTAGACATGTAAAACAATATTGTAAGAAGAACTACTTTTTTTTGCAATAAAGAGTTATTGTTTGCCTGTTGGAGAAATATTGGTGGGACTTTCAAATTTTATGCTGTGGATTGCGGAAAGATGAACTATTTTGTTTTTCCAGCTTTTTGTCCATTAAGTGTGAGATCATTTTAACTCTTAGAGCCTATGTTCTTGTTTGAATGATTTCTGGTTTATTTTGTGGAATTACCACCATGAGTAATGTATGCTGTCCATAAGCAATTGGTTATCTGATTGTCTAAATATTTCTAATCGTTCATGTGTTGTAGGAAGGAATATCAGCTATCTATGATTTCTCTTTATAATACATGCACAATACACATTACTCATAAATAAGTTACAGTTTTGCTCCCCGGGGATAGGTAGATAGATAGATAGTTTAATTTCATTTGTTGTATATGTGATCGAGATGCTTGTGAGTCTTAAGACGAGAGGTAAGAACCTACGCATCACATTGTGACTGCTCCTTGCATCCTTATCACCCTGCATGGTTAATTAGGCATATGCATATCATACTTAAGTCAAAAAATACAAAAAAAAATACACGGTGGACCGGGCCGCAACCGGTAAAACCTTTTTTTTTGTTACTTTGACCTACGGTAGCCAGACCGCAAACCGGATAGATTCCCCATGCCAAACAATCATGGGTTAGTTGGGAACGTTGAATGGGGAGAATCCCTTGCTGTTGTTTCCTGCGAATTTCCAGGCCTCAACAGGATCTTAATGCTAAGTATCGGAGCTTTAAACCTTAACATCTCTGCAGTGTCAGCGATGCCAATGACTATTATCGCGGTGATTGTGTATCAGTGATCGGAACTGTTAACCACTACAACATCAGCGAGGAAAAAACTATTCTTCAGGTGGATAGTTCCATAGGCAGCCACAATGGTGGGAAATAAACCAACTGTGGGTTCCGCGGATCATAAAACCGTCGGCGATCGGACTCTCTAAGCACTATGTGTCAGCAATTCAAACCTCAACACTTTCGCAGTGTCAGCACTTCAAAGCTAAACGCTGTCGTAGTGTCAGTGAGCCTGAGCACTAAACATCGCCGATAGTTATGCGTCGGCAATCGAAAAAACTAATCACTAACACATCGAAACTTCAAGACACAATATACTCCGCAGTGTCAGCGATACAAACGACAAGCCCTCCGAAACGGTGGCATCGTAGAGGACTAAACCTCCGACCGCTTGTCAAAAAACATTTTGATAGCGAAAATAAAAACAAAGTCATCGAAAATAAAAAGGTTTGAACAATAAGACCATAAAGATATAGGCCATGGATTCGACGAGAAAAATAACTGTTTGTCGAAACATTCTCTATTTTCCCTCCAATACAGAGGTGACATAGAAGACTAATGCCCCGATTCATTCATCCACAAACTTTCGACAGCGATAAAAAATCATCGAACAATCAAAAGTTAAGTTTTCAAATAAAACGAAAAACTCCACGGTTTCCACGGTGTTGGCGAGGAAGATGCTAGTATTAGATCATTCAACTCCCGAAACAGCGGAAAAAATAGTTGACTGAGCTTCTGACTTCAAACGATCAATTTCTTAAGCAGAGAAAACTGGACTTCCAGGACAGATTTAAAGAAATTAAACAAACCTGGGCTAGATAAAATAAAAAGGAGGGTCCAAAATTTTACAAATTTGGGAAAATTGTTGCAGCTGCAACAATTGGCAACTACCGGGTGAACACAGATCTCTGGACAATTTATTCTTTAAGTAACAGACAGTTTGACAATAAATACCAACATGTTGAATTCTTCTAGATTTCTGGATTTCCCAAATTGCAGATGTATGTACTTTTAATCATTCATGATAGTCCAATTTAGGGAAAATGGAAACCGAGATTTCAAAGTTTACATAACTCTTTTGAGGCTAGGGATGTGAATTTCATTTTTTACCTCTGTCTTCAGGTATCTCCCAGCTTGGACACCACATGATTGTAACATATGGTAAACAGAAATATTCGTTTGTCCTCATTCCCATGCCATTTTGCACTTTTGTGCTTTTGGACTTTTGTCCTTTCTTTTGAGTCCTCCCTTTTGCCTTCTTTCTGAAATTTTTATTCAGGCTCCTCTATCCATAGTGTCCTTTTGTGTGAGAGATGTATTTAGTTTTCAGCTCATGGATGGAGAAGAACTTTGGCAATCTTGTACTAATATGGTTCAGTACTTTGTTTTGATACATATTTCTTCCTTAGGAGATTTTGAATCTTATATTTCTTTTGGCTTTCAATTCTTGGCATGGGATCATTTAAATATGATATATTGTTTACCATGCTTCCTCTCCATGGGTCTTTTGCTGTCATCCCCTAAGACATTTTTAGTGTGAGATGAATGGAGCCTTGAAATAGTATTCCAGACCTTTTGATCCTGAGTTATTTTACAAGGATTAAGTTGGACTTCAATGTGTTCATAGCCATTTAGGAAAACTGCTAAACTAGAAGAAGTTCTTTCAAATAAATCAATAGTACATAGTCTTATAATCAAGGATTTTAGTTAATCCAGAATTCTGATGAGCTCCATGCAACCAAAAGTTGTGCTTCTTTATTAAAATCAATAAAAATATAACTAAAAACAAACCAATTTATTTATGTACAAGATAACCAAAAAATAAAAAAATCAAGAAAAATAAGGTTTGAGAACTAAACCATTAACTAGTAAGTTCTCTTCCCACCCCTGTAAATCTTGCAACTTGTAAGTCGAGGGTCCAAGCTTGGCTTCAATCTGAAAAGGGCCTACCCATAACTGTTGGAACTTAGTGTGCTTTCCCTTTTCATCATGCGGATGATCCCACTTAAGAACCAGATCTCCCACTTCTAATTCCTTATCTCTAGCTTTATGCTTATCAATTCACCGTTTCACTTCTTCATGTTGATGCTTAAATCGTTCTTTGGATTTGGACCTAGACTCTTTAGACTTCAAAAGATTATAGATTCTAATATGTAGGATTTCATTATCGATACCTCTAGATTCCTAAGCTAATATGGAAGATGGTAACAGAATGTTGGGAGGAACAATAGCTTCTTTTCCGTAAACAAGAGTGTATGGTGACATACCTAAGGAATTCTTGGGTGTGACTCTATCAGCCCAAAGAGAATTAGGTAATGCTAAGTGCCAACTTCTCTGATTTTCTATCACAATTTTCTTTAGAATTCTAATCAAATTCTTATTTGTAGATTCTGCCAAACCATTTCCTTGTGGGTAATAGTTTGCAGAATAATGCAACTTGATTCCTCTTTCAGTAGCAAATGCAGTTAATCTAATAGAAGAAAAGTAAGTAGCATTATCAAAAACCAGGGAAATTGGAACCCCAAACCTGGTCATAATGTGATCTTGTAAGAAATCCATGACTGCATCTTCATTCACTTTGCGTAAAGGAATGGCCTCAACCCATTTGGTGAAGTAGTCAGTTGCCGTCAAAATGTATTTGTGCTGCAAGGAAGAATTTGGGTTTATCTCTCCAATGATATCAATCCCCTAAGCTCGAATGGTTCTGTTATCATCACTGGTTTTAAAGGACCTGCTGCTTTGGCTTATCTTCCAACACACCTCTGGCAGACATCACATTTTCTGACATGAGCATGAGCATATTTAAACACTGTAGGTCAGTAATACCCAGCTCTAAGAATCTTATGGGATATTGTATCTCCGGAAAAATGACCTGCAGCAGGCCCATCATGTAATTCTGTTATGACCTTCTTTGCATCTTCTTGCTCTAAGCATCTGAGAAAAACTCGGTCATAATTCTTTCTGAATAATACTCCATCAATGATCTAATATGAGGCTGATTTTAGACGTAATGCTCTTCGTTGTTTGGAATTCCAATGTTCCGGAAAATATCCTTCTTGAAGATAATGAACTAGGTCTCGGTACCAGGAATCTGGAGCTGTGAATAGAGGACATACATCCACCATATGTAGCTCAGCTTCATTGTCTTTACCTTCAACCATTATTTTACACAGTCCTTGCCCTTTTACTATGGAGGCTGGTTTGAACTCAAGATCATATTCTTGTAAAGCTGTTACCCAGTTGCCTCTTCTTTCTCCTAATTCCTTTTGTACAAAAAGAGATCTTACAGCTGGGCGTGGAACTATTACCTTAGTACAGTTCTTAAGTATGTATGGCCTGAATTGCTTTATCGCTTTGAAAATTGCATAATCTTGTTTATCAACAGCCGGATATTTAGCTCCCTGCAGACCAGTGCTCATAAATGATATGGGGTACTCATCTCCCCCATCCTCCTTTTGCGTAAGCACTGCTACCAATGAATCGTTCGGATGCAAAAGTGTACAGAATAAAATATTTTTCAAAATTTGGACTTCTGAGTGATGGTGCATGAGCAATAGATGTTTTTATCTTACTAAATGTGTTCTTTTCCACATCAGTCCATTTAAATTGTACACTTTGTTTAACCATCTGCTGCAAAGGTTTGACAATTTGAGCAAAATCTGGTACAAACCTTCGCACAAAATTAATTGTCCCCATGAATGATTGCATACCTTTTTTGTTATGGGGTAAAGGGATATATTATGTGGCTTTAATCCTTTCTGGGTCTATGGAGTTCCCTTTCTTAGAAACAACGTGACCCAACAGCTTTCCTTCTATGAATGCAAACACGCATTTCTTAGGATTCGGTGAAATACCATATTTTCGACAACGCTCGAAAATCTATTTCAGATGGAATGCATGTTCCTCTCTCTTTTTTGAAAATATTATGACATCATAGAGATATACCACAACACTACGTCCAATCGGACCGTAGAAAGCTATATCCATGGCCCTCTGGAAAGTAGCTCCAGCATTTATGAGTCCAGAGGGCATTCTCCTATAAGCAAAAGTTCCCCACTTGGTTCTGAATGTGGTTTTAAGCATGTCCTCTTTAGCTACTAATACTTGATTGTAGCCAGAGAATCCATCTAATAATGAAAATAATTCAGAACCTTAAACCATCTGCAATATTTGTTCCATGGGCGGGACTGGATAGTTATCTTTATCCGACGCACGATTGAGGTTTCTGAAATCTACACAGAGCCCGATTTCTCCTGATTTTTTCCTTACTGGCACCAAATTCGAAACCCATTCCAAATGTCTTACTTTGAATATAATTTTGGCATCCAACAATTTTTTCACTTCACTCTGAATCAAAGGTTCCAGCTTTGGATGCATCTTCCTCAAAGGATGTTGGTAAGGCTTGACTCCAGCTCTAATCGAGATGACATGTTGTATAATCTTTGTGTCATACGTTTTAAGCTCTTCATATGTCCATGAGAACACATCTTTGTACTATTTGAACAGACTAATGAACTTACTCCTTTCACCCAGAGAAAAACACTTTCTGTAATGCCCCATATTAACGTTTATTAATGTTTATTATTAAGTACTTTTATTAAATTAAACATAAACAATGCTATCATTCCGATCAATTAATCATGAGACTACAATTGTTTAATTGTTGGTTAATAATATTAATTATTATTTTACTTCTATTTATTATTATTATTTCATATGATTAAGGTTAATTATTAAGTATTTATTATTTAGTTATTAATAAATAATAATTAACAAAACTACGATTACCATTACCTTACCGCTCAGCATAAAACTTAAACAAACCACATAGGTAAAATTCTATGACATTTGGTTAGGTTTGTGTAACACGTACCATTCAAGAAAAATAACACATGTCAAACAAAAATGGAACTACACTGCCCAAGATAGAATAACATAAATTAATTTATGAAAGAGGCGGTGGAGGAAGGAGGCGGTGGAAGAAGGAAGGCGGTGGGGAAGGAGGTACAAGGAGGGGGATTTTGGGGATTTCAGGGGGATGGTCAGTAAAATTTCTAGAGAATAACAGAGAGTAAGAAGGGGGAAAAACAGTCGGGAAGAGGTTTTTTTTTGGAAGAACAAAAGTGATGCAACAGAGAGGGAATATAGCTGGAGGAGGGGGTTAACTCCAGGGGCAGATGGATTTACATTGAGAGAGAAGGAAGTTGCTATCCAGTTTATCGGTACATGGGCTCGGGGGCTAGGAAACGCGTCGCAGGGTGGATTATCTGAGTTGGCATTAAGGCTCCTACAGGCTCGGGCGAGGGAAAGGCAAGGCTACCAAAGCAGGAGCAAAGGCAAGGCTACCGAAGCAGGAGCAGGAGCAGGATTCAAGAGCAGAATTAATTCCAGGTATTTTACTGGTGAACTATCTCTTTATTGCACAAAATTTTAAATGAAAAATCAGAAATTGAAGCAAATATCATTTTAACTGTTCTAGGATAGGAATGAGTGCTCTGCCCGGAAGACAGAGCACTACAGAATGGTATCAGAGCCATGGTTCCAAATCTGGAACCAGAGGGATCACAATTGACATATTGAGAAATAAAAATATAAAAATAAAAATCCCCATAATCTTTACGTATTCCCACAAATCGACTCGGCATAATACCAGAACATTCAATAGAATCGCTAAGTTCGCCTCACCTGCATGCAATCACTGAGATTGAATGTTTGAATGCCAACTTGCTTATAGGTAAAATGCCAATTTGCAATCCCAGGTTGTAAAATTCATAAAATGTCGAGAACAAAGGCTTAATGTAGAAGCCTATGAGAGACCCTGCAATGTAGACCTCGCCTCCAAAATTTGATTTGTGCCTCGGGAACAGAGCCCTGCAACATTTTGAATCTGCGTTTGGGGCCGAAAGGTGAGGCAGGCGATAGCAACTGGGAGCGTTAAAAACAAACCTATAACAAAATACATCAAAGGAAAAAAAAGATTAACAAACAAACAACCTTGTGTTTATCCATCACATGCAATGCATCTTGCAGATTTCACATTAATAACATTTTATCATGACCCTTCAACTGGTGCCCAGGTAGTTTTCAGTTCTTAGAGTTTTGTTCTCTACGATTTTATGAAAGAATGCTAAGAATTTACCGTCTCATTGGTAATCAGCCAACGAGAATAACATACCGTTTTGTTTTCTTAACTAAAACAAATGAATTGTAAAATTATCTCAATACACCAGAATGAAAATTGTTGGACATTTAACGAACCTTTTTACAAGGGAATGGAGCAAGTTCTACAAAAAATACCAAAGAATGGGTAGATATGATAAATCCTCTCTTTATAGTTTTCGGCAGTCAAAACCCAAAAATGAAGCTTGAAACTCTCCAAAAGAAACCTGACTTTCATATTCAGGAGCATAAAACACTCAATTGAACCAGTCTTACTAGCCGTACAAGCATCACCAGTATATTAGTTGAACAGACAGTTGAAAAAAAAAAATTTAACCAGCTTAATTAGTTGAAGAAGCTGCATTCGTCCCTGCATTCCCATAAGCGCCATCTTAACCAACATATGAAGAAGTGGTTGAACCGGTCTCCTGTACCAAAAAATAAATAAATTAAACCTCTGATTCTACTAGTAAAATTTAAACACGAAATCACAGAGAACTGAAAAATGAATAAATATCGAAATCTAAGTAAATATAGAGTTAAAAGTGGACAAATCACACTGTGCTGAGAAATTAATTTATCTTAGCTTTTTCCAACAGAAACAGTTGAAAACACGTTCTAATCAGGATAAAAGAATTATGTGTAGAAGCTATCTTCCCTACACATTATATTGTGTCATAGGACAGGATTCTCTTCAATTTTAATTGCAGTTTGTTTACCAACAGGCAATTTGTGCTCGAGGGAATCTACATCAATTCATGCGCTAGCCAGGGCTTTAATAGTTTTCATACAGTGCGTTAAATACAAATAGAGTGAATTTATTTACCCACGACTAGGATCTATGCCGTACCTCTCCACGCCTTTACCTTTACCAACAAACCTGCTCCTTTACCAGCACACTGCGACCTCTCCCACCCGGCCCTCGCCTGCGAGCAGGTTTCCGACTGTTGGTTTCAGTAGGGCTAAGAAGGGCCTCGCGCGCGGGTGAGATGAGAGGGTTCTTGAAGGAGCGGGGGGGACTCCACGCCATGCACCGGCTGCATGATGGTGGACAGGTGGGGCGCATGTAGCCTCAGGTCATCTCGAACTATACACATCACGATCGGCAAAATATATATTTATGTTATCTCAAAATTGGCTTTACGGTTATATTATATTATATTATATAATTTCAGTTTAAATTTAATTTAAATTCCATAAGGTGTAACTATTTCAACGTGGCAATTCTAATACATGATAATCGTAAATTATAGTTTTATAGAGCGTGTAACTATTTGATAGAGCGTGATGTATAGTTTTTATTTTAAAAAAAAATATAAATAAATTAAAAAAAAATCAACGTGGCAATTATAATACATACGTCTCTTAGTTATGGGAAAAAGCTCATAAAAGTTTCCCTATTAAAATAATTATTTTATTTATCATTTATCCTCATAATTTACAAAAACATCAACGATACCAAATGAAAAAAATATATATATATAATATATAATACATTTAATACTTAAACCTAAGTTTACACAACTTTCAAAAGAAATAAGCATTATGTCCTTATACAAGGATTCTAATTTAATATCTCTTGGCTAATGTAGGACGTCATTAAAGAGTTCCATTAGGAATGCATACTGTCAACTTAGCCTACTAAAAACAATGGTAGGTTAAGACTTTAAATTAGATGGCAATTGAAATAGTAAGATAAGACTAAACTAGATGATAATTGGTTTCTTCTTTTCATCCTAGAGGGGGATGTGATTGCTTGGGTAGATAATAAACTGGATGAATAATGATGAGGTATTGATGAGTATTGATGAGGTATAATAAAAGGGTATTGATGAGTAAACTTGAATGGTTTTAGGTTAAATATGGATGATATTAGTAGTGATATTTTATTATAGTGTTATATGCAAAATAAAAACTTTTGAAATATGGTGAGAATAAAATAAAGCCAATATTTTTATTTTTATTTTTTATTATTAAGCTATTAATTACATGGATAAAATTCTCGATAGTTATATTATAATTAGTTTTATTTTATCAATTTAAAAGTTTGATATGTGTTTATTCGCAATTATCTTAAAATGAATATAATTATGATTTAATAAATCATTAATGTTAATATATTTAATTTAATGTTAATTGTATTTTGTAAAGTAATATAGTAATTATGTATAATAATAAATTATTTATTATTATTGTATTATCACTAATTGGAGAAATGGGACACTATCAAATTTGAATGCTTAAATTTGTTACCATTATTTATAAGGTTTTGTCCATTTAGTAATTGACCAATTAACAAACACTTAGATATTATACTTTGGAGGGTAGTTACTTCAAATTGCTTAATACAAGGACATGGTATCAGGAATTCAAGTATTAAACTTAAAGCATCACTGAAACTTTGACAGATAGTCGAAGAGGCGAGATGGATGTGAAATAAGAAAAACAAGACACTGTTGAGACAAGCATTACGAGCTGAACGTTAAGGCATAGATTAAACCTCAAGACGAAATTGTTTAATGAAAGCGACTATGCGAGTTTTACGCAAATATTGACAATTTGTCTTTATGCATAAATATAAGCATGGCATAACTAAAATTTTATCTCTGCAATTATTAGGTTGAGATAATAATGGCATAATGTTGTTGAATATGTCAGGAATTATCATGGTTCAAACACACAGAGTTCGAGGTCAAGGTCGAGGGCGGGGTCGAGGTCAACCACCCTCGCCGCCACCACCGACCCCAAGTCAACCACCCTCACCACCACCACAAATCCCACCACCAGCACCGGAAGGGACAACTTCCAGTCCTGAGATGGGGGTGATATTGAGATCCTTGGAAACCATCATGGCCACCCTAAACCGGCAGTCGAAGAGGATCGCAGAGGTAGAAACCAAGCAGGTGAGCCGAGAAAACTCTGAGAGGGCGCAGGTCCCAAGGCAAGAACCACTTTAGGATATTTCTAGAGAGCTGCAGAAGATCAAAATTCCTGAGTTCTCTGGAGGACGACCAGGTAAGCACGCTGAAGCGTGGCTCGAGGGGATGAAGAGGTGCTTCGCACTAAACGAGTATACTTCGAGTTCCAAGGCTAGAATGGCCATCTTCCAGCTAAAGGGTAATGCCCTAAATTGGTGGTCAGACCTCGAGAAACAATTGCACCTTACTCCTTTATCTGTTTCATGGGAGTTATTCGAGGAGAGGTTCAACATGAAGTATCTTCCGACCTATTATAGGGAACAACAGGTGGGTTCCTTTCATGCTTTGGTACAGGGAAACATGACAGTGGAAGAATATGAAGCTAGATTCATGGAACTGGTAAAGTATGTTCCATACTTGGACTCAGATGATCAATAGGTGGAGCGATTTGTGTATGGACTCAACTACAAGATCAGGGCTGCAGTACGGATGTGGAAGCCATATTCAGTTGCCATGGCAGTTGAGTGCGCTATGCTGAGGATATGTCAGATGCAAAGGGAGGAAGCAAGTTGATAGGATCCAATCAGTATGTTACAGGGAAGGCCCCACGACCATATTTCAGAGGGGGACAATCCAGACCTCCTCCTTATGGTAACAGGTTCACCCCGAGGGGTAACACTTCAGTTAACTCAGTATCGCAGGCTTTGTCAACAAACCATGGGAACCGAGGACGAACACAGGGCAATTCCTTTAGAGGATCGAGAGGTTTTAGAGGATCTCGGGGAAGGAACACATCCCAGAGGACTCCTCCCAGCAGCATGTAAGCACTACCTAATGTATCTTGTTGGGGATTTGGAGGTCCTCATTTTCAGCGGGAGTGTCCTAAAGGGCAGACCAGTAGCAGGCAGCAGGAACGAAAAGCATCCATGAGCAATTCTGATAACACTCATCGGATTCATGCAGCTGTTCACAACCACCAGGCAAAACATCAGTCCATCGTGGTAGAATCATCTGGTAAAGTAATCAATGTCAAACTTAAAATTTTATTTGATCCTGGTGCAACAGATAGTTTTATTTCACCATATGCATTAGATAAATGTGGGTTGGCAGCCTACGAGCACGATGATTTTGAATCGGTCGAGATGGCTTTAGGGGTTAAACAGGCAATAGGTCTTAAGGTAAGGGGGTGTCAAGTTGACTTAGGAGTATGCACCACTAAGTTGGATGCTTAAGTCACCAATTTGGGCACCTATGACCTCATTATGGGGCATGGATTGGTTAGAAGACCATAGAGATTTCATGGATTGTTATGCAAAGAAAGTCTTATGCCTTGATGACGAGGGTCGAGCAATTCAAATCCAGGGTCGAAAAAGGAAAATATCCCTCTGCTTCATCTCCGCGGTGAAAGATAAAAGGTGTTTAAGACAAGGATGTCAGTTGTTTGTAGTTGAGATGGTGAGCGATAGTAAAGGACCTTCCTTGAATTCTTACCCAGTATTATCTGAGTTCAAGGATGTCTTTCCAGAAGAACTTCCACAACTACCTCCAGAGCCAGAGCTTGATTTCACGATCGAACTGAAACCCGGTATGGAGCCGATCTCAAAGACTCCGTATAGAATGACAACCCCTGAGCTTCAAGCGTTACAGATCCAGTTAAAAGAGTTGCTAGACTTGGGACTGATTAGACCTAGTATCTCGCCATGGGGAGCACCAGTGATCTTTGTTAAGAAGAAGGATGGATCTTTGCGACTGTGCATAGATTATAGGGATTTGAAAAAAGCCACAGTGAAGAACAGGTATCCTATACCAAGAATTGATGACCTATTTGATCAGATGAAAGGTGCATCCGTCTTCTCTAAGATTGATTTGCGGTCAGGGTATCACCAACTTAGGATTAAAGAAAATGACATTCCTAAGACTGCTTTTCGAACTCGATTTGGGCATTATGAGTTCGTAGTAGTACCATTTGGTTTGACAAATGCTCCAACAGTATTCATGAGCCTCATGAATAGTGTCTTTCGGAATTACTTGGACCACTTTGTTCAGGTATTCTTAGATGACATTCTTATATATTCTAAGAACTAAAAGGAGCACGAGGAGCACTTGCGGTTAGTCTTAACTTGCTTAAGGGAACATAAACTATTTGGTAAATTGTTGAAGTGTTCTTTCTTCCAAAAGGAGATTCACTACTTAGGACATATCATCTCAGGAGAGGGGATCTCAGTGGACCCGGAGAAGGTGAAGGCCATCGAGGATTGGCCAATCCCGAAGAATTCACATGAGGTGCGTAGCTTCATGGGATTAGCAAGGTATTACCGAATATTTGTGGAAGGATTCTCCAAGATTGCAAAACCCATCACCACCTTGCAGCGAAAGGGAATCCGATATGAATGGACCAATGAATGTGATGCCGCTTTTGCTGAATTAAAGAGATTGCTGACAAGTGCACCAATCTTATGGGTACCAGACATGGATAAAGACTTCATGGTATGTACTGATGCCTCGAAGCAAGGGTTAGGAGCAGTTCTGATGCAGGAAGGTGGGGTAATAGCTTATGCATCTCGTAAGTTGAATCCTCATGAGGAGCAATATGCCACACATGATCAGGAATTGGCAGCAGTTATGCTGGCACTAAAATTTTGGAGACACTACGTAGTTGGCAGAAGTTTCACACTTAAGACAGATCATCAGAGTTTGCAGTATATTTTTACACAAAGGGATCTAAATTCTAGGCAGTGACTATGGAGTGAGTTCATGAGTGAGTATGACTTTGGTATCTCCTATATCAAAGGAAAGGAGAATGTGGTGGCAGATGCTCTAAGCCAAAGGCCGAGAATTTTCTCCTTAATCCCCTTGAGAGTGGATTTGAAGGAGAAAGTGCTTGAGAAACTCTTGGGAGATGGTTGGTATATCAAGGTAACCTCAGATATTCAGAGTGGGAAGAAGTGTGAGTCGAAATATTATGGGTACCATATTGAGGAAGATGGGTTGCTGCGGTACCAAGGGAGGATGTATATCCCTAAAGAAGGTGGTCTCAGGGAAACAATCCTTAGAGAGTCCCATAGGGCACATTATTGTGCGCACCCTGGAGTGAAGAAGATGTATGCAGACATGAAGAAGCTCTTCTTCTGGGACGGTATGAAGAGCGATGTAGTGGATTTTGTTTCGAAATGCCTAGAATGTCAGCAAGTCAAGGTAGATCATCGACACCTAGCCGGTCTCTTACAACCTCATGATATCCCTGAGACTAAATGGGAAGTCATTTCCATGGACTTCGTTGTGGTATTTCCCCTCACATCCTTGAGACATAATGCTATACTCATGGTGGTCGACAAACTAACCAAAAGTGCCCACTTCATTCCAGTAAGAGACACTTATGATGTGACAGATGTAGCAAGGGTATTCATAAATGAAATTGTACGCCTTCATGGAGTTCCAAAGAAGATAATTTCTGACCGAGACCCTAAGTTTACATCTAGATTTTGGACAAGCATGTAGTCAGCATTAGGGACCCAGCTGAACTTGAGCTCAGCTTGTCATCCCGAGACAGATGGGCAGACAAAGAGGGTGAATCAGGTAATGGAGGACATGATTAGGATGTATGTTATGGATCAGCAGACACAGTGGGAGAAATATATTCCTCTAGTAGAGTTTTCATATAACAAGAGTCATCACAGCTCCATTGGTATGCCTCCATACTAGGCATTGTATGGGAGACCTTGCAGGACTCCACTCAGTTGGGACAGGTTGGAGGATCGTGTTCTAGTTGGGCTTGAGTTGCTTCAGGAGATGGAAGAGAAAGTGTTACAGATCAGGAAGCGGCTTAAGGAAGCACAAGATAGACAAAAGAGTTATGCTGATGCACACAGAACTGATAGAAGTTATGCGGTAGGGGATCGCGTATTTATACGCATCCGACCGAATAAAAGTACCATTCGGTTCGGAAAGGGGACCAAGTTGTCACCTCGCTTTATAGGGCCATTCGAGATTCTTGAAAGAATCGAACCGGTAGCTTATCG
>LPNX010273113.1:3690-16268 GCA_001517045.1 Pseudotsuga menziesii
ACAATAATTAAACACAAGAGACAATGAACACAGTGTTTTTCCTCGGGGAAACCATAAATGGAGAAAACCCCGCAACTTCCTCAGAGATAGAATCAGCACCAAAAGTAAAACCCAACACAATAAGATGATCTCCCGACAGCAGTAGCCTCCTTCTTTCTAGCCCCAACAACTTCTTCTCCCTCAGCTATGCACTAAAACTAAGTGTGAGTGAGTGTGTGATAAATAGAGAGACCCACTCTCTATTTATACTAATTTCCAATTTGATAATAACTCACTAGGGCCGACTTCACTAGGTGAGTCTAACAACCCTAGGGCCCTGGAACTGCGAGGACTTTAACCCTTGAACAATAGGAGGGTTACCCACATTGACTTGACATGACTTGTTTATATTATAGAAACTCCCGATCTAAACATCGGGGCATGACATGACTCAATTACATTACAAACAATTCCCGAAATAAACATCGAGGTACAATACATAAGAAATACAAGTGAATACATTCTGAATTTACAATTACATCAACACTCCCTCTTAACTAGGAAGGTATTCTCTTGACACAATTTATTAGCACAAGTCTTCTTCTCTGTATCATCTGGATCATCATCAAGTCCTCGTCATCTTCAAGTCATCTTCATCTTCAAGTCATATTCATCTCCAAGTTATCCTCATCTAGATCTGGATCATCATCACTCGATCTGGATCATCTTTGGTTCTGGAACATCTATACTAGATCATCATCACAAGTGCTATCTCTTGATTCTTCTCATCACAGGAAGTTCTACAGAGCCAGCCCTTTTTCATGCTAGTTGTAGGCCTAGCCTCCATTTAAATCTTCTACTAGCACTTATATCTGACCCTAAGTCAAAATGGCTTGCTCAGGACTTATATCTGATCATGTAGGAACCAATCCTATAATCATATCAGAAAGGCATGCCCAACACTCACATCTGACCATGTGGGAACGCATCCCACAACCCTATCAGAAAGGCCCAACACTCACATTTGACAACCAATGTCAGAAAGGCTCAACACTTACATTCGACCATGCGAGGAACCAATCCTCCATGCCAAAAGGCTCTGCACTTACATCTGACAACCAATGTCAGAAAGGATCAGCACTCATATCTGACAACCAATGTCAGAAAGGCTCAACACTTATATTCAACCATGCGAGGAACCAATCCTCCATGCCGAAAGGGCTCTGCACTTACATCTGACAACCAATGTAAAAAAGGCTCTGCAATCACATCTGATCATGTAGGAACCAATCCCACAGTTACATCAGAATGGCCCTCAGTCCCAGACTGAGCTTTCCAGGTAATTGACCAGGTGCCTCCATTCCAAGAATGGCATTCAACACTTATATATGATCATGTAGGAACCAATCCTACCGTCACATCAAAATGGATCAGCACTCACATCTGACATGGAAGGAACCAATCCTCTCACCATGACAGAATGGCTCAGCCCTTACATTTGACCATGGAAGGAACCAATTCTCTCACCATGTCCGAATGGCTCACGAAATTATCAGTTCCCTTTGGAGGGAACCTCGATCTAGAGAACACCAAGCTTCTCCCTAAAGTATTCAAACTTCACCCTGGCCAATGGTTTTGTTAACACATCAACTATATATTCGTCTGTCACAACATACTGGAGCTTCACTGCTCCCCTCTACACCATATCCCTGATATAGTGATATTTGATCTCGATATGCTTTGACTTTTCATGGAACACCGGGTTCTTTGAAAACTTCACACAACTATGGTTGTCACAATGTATACAAGTAGCATCCAATTGGAGATCAAATAAATCAGACAGTAGATTCCTCAACCATACTGCCTCACAACTAGATGAACAAGATGCGACATACTCTGCTTCAGCTGTACTCAGTGCCACATAGGATTGCTTCATGCTAAACCAAGAGATCACACATGACCCCATACT
The DNA here is from genome assembly GCA_001517045.1 of Pseudotsuga menziesii. Lineage (NCBI taxonomy): Eukaryota > Viridiplantae > Streptophyta > Pinopsida > Pinales > Pinaceae > Pseudotsuga > Pseudotsuga menziesii. The sequence goes on from LPNX010273113.1 coordinate 5,639, forward strand.
GAAGCAACACCTTGAAGTGCTCTTCCTATTGATGGCACTTCCTACCCAATCGGAATCAACATAACCTTCCAGGTTAATCTTCTGATTCGCCTCATACTTGAGCCCATAATCAACTGTACCCTTCAGGTACCTTAGAATATGCTTTGCATCAATCAAGTGAACATGTCTCGGATCTGTCAGGAACTGGCTCAAGGTTTTCATAGCAAAGAAAATATCTGGTCTCGTGTTCATCAAGTACATCAAGGACCTAATCATCTGATGATACATCGTAGCATCAACCTCTTCTCATGAAGCATCACTCAATAGTTTTAGGTTTGATTCCATAGGTGTGGTCATGGCCTTGCAGTCCATCATCCCAAACCTCTTCAGGATCTCTACTGCATACTTCCTTTGTTCGAGGGAGATTCCATCCGCATTCTGCCACACCTCCATGCCTAGAAAACAGTGCATCATACCCAAGTCCTTCATTTCAAACTTGGTAGCAAGCTTCCTCCTTGTATCAGCAATCAACCCATCCATACCTATTACAAACAGATCATCTACATACAGTAGGAGCATCACTGGGTTGCCATATTCAACCTTGTAGTAAAGGTTGGAATCTGCTTTACTTTTGGTAAATCCAAAATTGGATAGAAATCCATCAATTATGTCGTACCATGTCATGGGTGCCTGTTTCAAACTGTACATGGATTTCTTCAATATACACACATGAGACTCCCTGTCATGTGTCCCAAAACCGAGTGGCTTCTCTACATACACTTCCTCTTCCACTACACCATTCAAGAAAGCAGTCTTGACATCCATTTGGTCTATCTTCCATTTCATCACTACAGCTAGAGAAAGTACTGATTTGATGGAAGTGTATTTGGCTACAGGTGCAAAGGTTTCTTCATAATCTATTCCTTCTTTCATGAGAAGCCACGAGCCACGAATCATTGCTTTATATTTTTCTATGCTGCCATCTGCAACATGCTTGATCTTGTAGATCCATTTGAAAGTTACAACTAACTTTCGTTCTGGTCTTGTAACAACATCCCAAACAACATTATTCATGATTGATTGATACTCTTCGATCATAGCATCCTTCTATTCTTTCCGTTCTGTCACTTCTTCATAGTTGGAAGGTTCTTTATTGATAAAGTCACACAATAAAGCTACATACCTGGAGCAGGAGCTCATCCTCTTCCTTTCTCTGTGATTCTCTTTTGGAGCCCCATATCTTTCCGCACCTTGGATAGCTTCTCGTACCCAAGAATGTTTCCTCTTGTGAGGATTCTTTTCCTGAGGTGGATCTCCAGGCTCTTGAGGTTCTTCAAATTCTCGATCTTCTTCTTGAGTTTCTTCGTTCATGGTTGTGTCATGAGTTCTGGGTGCTTCTGATTCTTCAGGATCTTCAGCAGGTATCTTCCTGGATTTGTTGTAAGCTGAGTCTTCGTCAAATGTTACATCCCTACTGATGTCGATCTTCTTGAATCCTGGGAAGTGTATTCTGTAAGCCTTTGAGCTTTCAGAGTATCCTGCAAATATACCCTTCTTTCTTGAAGGATCTAACTTTGTCCTCTTTTCTTTCGGAATGTGTATGTACATTGGACAGCTGAATATTATAACATGGCTAACTTTTGGTTTCTTGCTAGAAAAGACTTCTTCAAGTTTCTTGTTCTCGAGTACTCTATGTGGAGTACGGTTTTGTACATGCACCGTTGTTCTGGCAAATTCTTCCCATAGATGCATGGGAAGATCTTGATCATGAAGCATTGCTCTTGCAACTTCCATGATAGTTCTATTCTTCCTTTATTCAACCCCATTCTATTGTGGATTATATGGAGTGGATAAATCCCTCTTAATCCCTGAATCTTTGCATAACTCTTTGAATTCATTTGGTGTGTATTCTTCGCCATTATCTGATCGAAAGGTCTTGATCTTCTTTTCCATGTGGTTCTCAATCAAGGCTTTGAATTCCTTGAACTTTCTGAAAACTTCATCTTTGTTCTTCATAAAGTATATCCATGTCTTCCTAGAATAATCATCAATAAAAGAAACATAGTATACATACCCTCTTAAATAACTAGATGACATTGGACCGCATACATCGGAGTGAATGATTTCCAAGATTCCTTTTGCTTTGCTTTCGCTACTTGGAAATGTCTTCTTTGTGTTCTTTTTTTTCGCACATCCTTTGGAGACTCCTTCATGTTTTTCTTGAATTTATGGAAGATCTTCAATAACTTTGTCTTGCAAGTGGTAGTGCTCTGCAGTGCACATGTGCAAGCCTTCTATGCCAAAGTTCATTTGGCTCTACTGTGTCAAGTACCAAATCTTGTTCTAGATGGCCCTTCAATTTGTATAATCCTCCTTCTTGTTCTCTAATTACTATTGCATCATCAATAGTCTTTCCTCTTGGCCACATGAGCACTTGGCCATCTACAAATGCAACCCTCATGCCTTTTGCATCCAGTGCCGATATGGAGAGAAGATTCTTCTTTATTCCTGGTACAAACAAGACATCCTTCATTTTCATGGACTTTCTAGAGTCCATCTTGTAGGAGGATTCACCACTACCTTTTATGGGATATTGGTAGCCATCCCCAAGTTTCACCTGATGGGGTGAATTATGTTCGAATAGTTTCTCAAAATATTCCTTGAAACTTGTCATGTGTTTGGAAGCCCCACTGTCAATAAGCCAATCTTTGCTTCCATGAGTGACAGTTCCCATGAGAGAGGATATCAGAACATATTCTTCATCACTTGAAGATTCTTCAATTTCTTGATTTACTTTCTTCCTGGAAGGATCATCATCCTCAACAGTGTGAGCATCATGTCTTCTTTTGGAGTTCTTCTTCTTCTTAGATCCATTCTTATTCATGGGACAACTTCTAGAAAAGTGTCATCTTTCATCACATGTATAACATCTGAGTTTGGATGGATCCCTTCTTACAAAATTATTCTTCTGATGAGAATGCTTACCTTGGTGATGATGATTTTCCTTCTTCCTTTCTTGGAGTGTACTGTGAGAGCTTGATCTTCACTTCCCATCTTTTCTTCTCGAGCTGCTATTTGAGATTCTTTTTGTGAACATTCTTCCCATAGTCTATTGAACTTGATTAGCTTCTTCTTCGCACATATTATTTGAATGAAAGAATCCCATGACCTAGGGAGACCATTCAAGGTTGTCATCACAATTTCTGCATTCTCCACTTCTTCATCTATTGCTTCAAGTTGTTCTTTGATCTAGGAGACCCTTTTGAAGTATGAATGGATGGTCTCCTCATTCTGTATCTTTACATTATTCAACTGGTTCCTTAGAGTCATCTTTTGGTTTATGTTCTTCCCTTCAAACAGTTTGGTTAGTGCATCAAACATATCTTAGGTGTCTTGAGAGAGGACACCTGTGGTATGAGGTGATCCTTGATTGAATCGAAAATAATCCTCTTTTCCATAACCAACTTCTTCTTAAGGATTTAGTCTCATCTTCCTCTGGAAGTGGAACCTCCTCATAGATGTAGGAGTCCAACTCATTTTCTTCCAGGACCAAGGAGATCGTATACTTCCAAGCTCGGAAGTTATTAGCTCCCTCAAGATTTTCATTAAGATTGGTATGATAATACATATTAACTGAGAACCTCAAATGGAAATACAAAAAATTTAGATATTACAAGGTCAAGAGGTCAGATCTGGATTTGGAGCTGAATTTCTGCAGTGCTGGTTGAGGAGCAGATTAGGGTTTCACTTTTCCGGAGTTCTATCCAACCAAATGCTTTGATATTGATCTCTAAACTTCGATTTTGGGGAGGAGATCATTCCAGGCCTGAGCTAACTCAAAAATTCCACTTCTATAGAAATCCCTAATTTTCGGCAACAGTGTTGGGTCCAAAATTTAAAAAACTCAGAATTGGATTCTGCTTTGACAGAAAGATGCACCCTAGGGAGGAGAGTTATTCCAACCTTCTTTAGCTGAAAATATGTGGAGAGAGATCGACAAAGTAGGAATCCCTAGTTCCTGCAGCTACACAGTGTCTTCTTCATAGGTTAGGTCTGATACCATATTAGATTTTTAACATTAAGCTAGCATTATATTAGGATCTTTAACTGAGAGAATAACAAGCACAACAATCAAACACAAGAGACAATGAACACAGTGTTTTTCCTCGAGAAAACCATAAATGGAGAAAACCTTGCAACTTTCTCAGAGATAGAATCAACACCAAAAGTAAAACCCAAAATAGTAAGATGATCTCTCGACAATAGTAGCCTCTTTCTTTCTAGCCCTAGCAACTTCTTCTCCCTCAACTATGCGCTACAACTGAGTGTGAGTGAGTGTGTGATAAATAGAGAGACTCACTCTCTATTTATACTAATTTCCAACTTGACAATAAATCACTAGGGCCGACTTCACTAGGTGAGTCTAAAAACCCTAGGGCCTCGAAACTGCGGGGACTTTAACCCTTGAACAATAGGAGGGTTACCCACATTGACTTGACATGACTTGTTTATATTATAGAAACTCCCGATCGGAACATCGGGGCATGACATGACTCAATTACATTACAAACACTTCTCGGAATAAACATTAGGGTACAATATATAGGAAATACAAGTGAATACATTCCAAAGTTACAATTACATCAACAATAATGGGTGTTGGGTGAATCCATGAAGATGGGTGTCTATTTTGGGGGGTCTTATGAGAAAATAAATTTGATTTTTTCATTTTTTTCAACTTTGGGCGAATGAAAGTGATATTTTTGTTTCAAATTTCAGTTTTAAGTAAAGACAAAAATTTTAGAGAATTAGGTTAGCTTTCTATTCATAATTTTTTCAATTTTTTTTATTGAGATTTGATATGTCGTTTTGGCAAAATTTTGACAGTGTGTCCTTATGAAATGAAAGGACTAAAAAATAGTCATGTTTGGTTGCGCTCATAAAATCATTGTTAAACTTGTGTTTTGCAAAAACAAAATATGCTACGACAATCTACACACAATATACTATTGCGATGACTATAAGTTTGTAACCAATGGATCTATATACTAATTATAATATTTTTTTGAATCCGATCAATGGGAAAACCTTGTCAGTTTTAAACATGTTTTTGGTTGCACCACTTTTCTCTCAATTGACTATAAAAATTAAAAATATACAAATACCCTTTTGAAGTAGACACTCCAATTAACTGCACCATATTTATTTCAACTTTTTTGCTGGTGTATTTTTAAAGTTATATATTTTTCATTTCACCGCATTTTGAAAGAGACGAAACTAAACTCGACACATGTTAAGAAAAAATAAAATAAAAAATATCCGATCTCACCTATACACAACAAAATATATACCTACGGAAAGTAGATTTAATAACGAAACTAAAGGTATCAAGTCTGAAAGTCGATTTGTAGTGTAAGGCATCCATTTTACCTTCCAAAAATGGAGAAACCTGAAAACTATGTAGGTTTCAGGTCTCAGAGGTTATTCGGTCGAACAATTGTTCGGCTAAATAATTATTAGGTCAAACAATTGTTCGGCCGAATAATGTTTTTTCGTTACAGAGATGTTACAAGCAAGGTTGTTTGGACGAAAAACTAAGTGCAAAAAAAAAATTCGTCGGCTGAAAAAAGAATCGTATAAGTAAAACGAAAGAGCCTCATTATTTTCGCACCTCTTCATTTCGTATAAGTAAAACGAAAGAGCCTCATTATTTTCGCACCTCTTCATGTCGTATAAGTAAAACGAAAGAGCCTCATTATTTTCGCTCCTCTTCATTTCGTATAAGTAAAACGAAAGAGCCTCATTATTTTCTCTCCTCTTCATTGAGTATAAGTAAAAATATTTTTGAAGGGGTTTTCAAAGGAGATTTCTTTTGCCAAAGGATTTTTTTACAAGGTATTTTTCTTCTTATTTATTTTCAAGGGGTACATTCAAAGAGTTTTTTCCCAAAGCACTTTTGCCAAAGATTTTGTGTTTTAAAGTATTTTTGCAAAGAAGTTATTTCTTTGGAAGAAGTTTTTTCATAGAGTTTTTTTTCAAGATATTTTTGCGAAGTAGGTTATTTCTTTGCAATGGGTTTTTTTCCGAAGAGTTTTTTTTTCAAGGTATTTTTGCAATGGAGTTATTTATTTGCAAGGGGTTTTTTCAAAAAGTTTTTTTTTCCAAGGTATATTTGCAAAATAGGTTCTTTGTAATGGGTTTTTCCAAAGAGATTTTTTTCAAAGTATTTTTGCAAATGAGTTTTTTTTTCCAAAATATTTATATAAGTTGTTTTTTCAAAGAAGGTTTTTTTTTCAAAGAGTGTTTTTGCCAATTGTTTTACAAAGAAGATTTCTTTACAAGATGTTCTTATTTTTTTCCAAGGGTTTTTCAAAAGGATATTAAACAATCATAGGCAATAAAAGAAACCGTAAAAAAAAATTGATCGTAAACGTGATGATGACGCTAATAGGGAAAAATAAAAACTCATCAATAGAACCAAAAGAGCAAGGGTTGCAGAAACGGAAGAGAGAATTGAAGATACAAGAACAGATTTAGATGACATTGTTGATGAAATGGAAATTGAAAATAGGGTACAAGAAGAACAAATGGAAGTTGAAGAGACCATTGTTGAAGATGTAAATAGTGATTTACATGTTAATGTTGATGAAGTCAATATTGAAGATCAAAACCAAGATCCAGAAATTGGACCTGGTATGTATATATCATGTATTTTCGAAATTCATTTTTTATAATGAATTGTATTTTTGGACATATGTTAAATTAAATTTAACTTGATGTATAAGTACTTTCACCATTGATGATGAAATGTTAGAAGACATTGATTGTGACAAATAGGAAGAAAAATTACCCATACATGTTGCATGATATCGTGCTACAAAAACTTATGGTGATATTGTTAAGGATTGTTCAATAGCAGGACAAGCGCAAATTTTGAGATGTTTATTGGTGTCCAAGAAGTTAGAAGGTGCTATGTCATTATTGGGTATTCACAAGGAGACAAAAGAGTCGAAACTGAAACATAATGTGATAGAAAATATAGGTGATACAATAAAAAAATTTGGAAAATCTAGAAAGAAAGATACTAGTGCTGCACGTAGAGCAATTCAGCCAGCAATTGTTTCAGCTAGTACTAGAAAAAAACATTTGACAACGCAACTAGCACAAGCAATTGGAACCTCAAGAAAGACATTATACAAACATAGCAAATTTAGAATGCAAATAGATGAAAATGATGAACTTGCTTGCTGGGCAATTATTTGTAGACAACCTTACAAAGATAGAATGGGAGAAGGTGTTAAAGATATTGTACAGAAATATTGGTTGGAACATGCTCGAGTTTCACCAAATTCAAGGGATGTGATACGAAAAAAAGTATCATGAAATGTATATGAAAGTCGTCCAAAACATATAATGGAAATGACACAAGTACAATTGTTCAATAAATTCAAGGAGGATCATCGTGGAATTAATATGTTGATCACTATATTTGTGCAAAAAAAACCATGGTATGTTAGACCTATTACTATACATGACACATGTTGTTGTCGTTATCATGTACAATTTCAATTATATTACGACACGTTTCTTGAATTTGGTAAAATGTTTTGGACAAATTCACCACCTTCTCCCACAGTATGTGAATTCATATCTCAAACTTTATGTGAGAGAAATCACGATGAAGTATTTTATAATAAGAAATGTGTCAATGGAAAACATTGTCATGGTTGTGGAAATATTGTTTTATTCCACAATAAATACCCTATCGATAATGATCAGTCGCTTTCAAATGTAACCGTTGATTGGAGAAGATATGAATACAACAATGATTCTAAAACTTCTAGCGATGCACATTCCAAAAGAATTGAATTGCAAGAAGATAAAATATGTGTGACAGATTTTATCAAGAAATTTGAAAGTGAAATTTATAAATACACCAAGCATTCACATAGAGCACGATGGCAAGACCTTCAATTCAAACATTCCCGTGAAATTTTTCTAGCTGGAACAATTTTGTCTGTGGTTGATTTTGCAGAAAACTACACATTTGCTGCACAAAAAGAGATTCAAAGTGAATACTATCATTCTGACCAAGTTTCGATATTTGTCCATGTTCTATATATACATTCTCAACAATATGTTGATGGCATTGAAAGCACGTGTGACAATCGAGATGTGATTAAAGAATATCACTTTTATATCAGGGATGATCGTACACATGATACACATTTTGTTCAACATTGTATTGAAAAAAAATTCTATGATTCACTAAAAATTCGTAAAGTTAAATTCAATGAACATTGGATATGGTCGGATGGATGTGCGGGACAATTTAAATCTTCACGGTCATTTTTTTGGTTATGTCGACTTCATAAAAAAATGAACATTAAACATCGGTAGAATTTATTTGAAACTGGACATGGAAAAGGTGAACATGATGGTGCAGGAGCATGCATAAAAAGAGAACTTTGAAGATGGCAAATGAACCATTCTTCTAGATGATTCCATTCAGCTGCAGAGGTTGTCCAATGGTGTAAATCAAATCTAAGCCCTGATTGTAGTCAACAATCAAAAGATGTGTGCAGGTATGTACATTACTTTTTTAATTTATATTAATTGTCAATTTTATAAAATGTATGTACTAACATTGAATTATTTGTACACTAACATTAAAAGTTGTCATTTGTGATTTATTGTGTAGGTTTTTTTGTCTTGTTGGGGTCCAAGATATAGATAGATCAATACTATACGAGGCTAACATCATACATGGGACTAGAGAACTTCACTCTATTCAAACAAAATCCTTCCAAAACGTGTTTGCATTTGACAATAGAAAGCAATCATGTTTTTGTCATATTTGCACAGAAAATGTTGAATCTACAGAAGTTTGTGAAAACATAATGAACAACTACGTAAATATTGGAAACACATAGAGATTAATCCAAAAGGAAAAATTCCACTAGCAAGCATAGAAGAATTAGAATCAGAATAAATAAAAATATCATCTGATGGCGATACAATTTCAGATCTTGTTATAGAAGGTAATGATGTTGTTGATTGTTCAATGTTGTCCATCACCTTATGTTTATATAGTCAATTTAATTCACTTAAAAACTCCAACGTAAATTGTAATTTGTACAGGAGATGTTTTCGCTATGATTGCACCATTATACAACAACAAAAATGTAAAATATTATTTGATGCGATGCATTGAAGAAAAAATAAAGTTATTGGAGGACTGCAATGACAACGGATTTACATACGAGAGAGGATCCATCATTTTAAAAGGCTATTTTTTGCAGTAGACCCATATAACTTAAAATTATGTATACTTTTAGGATTATGAACCTGATGTTATATGTTGTCAGTATAGTCATTTAGTATGTGCATCTCGAATAAAATTGGTACAAGTTCCATCGGAAAAAACCTTAATAAATAAAAATGGAAACTTTCCAAATATGACCATGAACGGATAATTGAGGACAACATTCCATTGCGATGTTTTTAACTATATCATGTCTTGTTTTATGTTAAGATTGGCTATCATGCTCAAAGATGAATTGATGTTTTAGAATTCAAAATAATTGTGTACTTAGTCATTTAGTATGTTACCTTATTAGAAGTCATTTTAATGTTACCTTAAAAGTCATTGAACTTTAATTTATTAAAATTTATAATCAAGTTGCTAATATTACCTTAGTAATAAAAAAATATTAGTATTCAAAATCAAGTTGCTAATGTTACCTTAGAAAATTTATGGATTGAGCTATAATTTATTAGAATTCAGAATCGAGTTGCTAATTTTACTTTAGTAATAAAAAATATTCCTATCAAAACTTCTTAACATTCCTAAACTTTCCTAACATTCACTCATACATTCATATATTTACGCCTATCAAAACTTCCTAACATTAATAACATTTCCTAACATTCATTTCTAACATTCTCCACATTGATTCCTAACATTCCCCGCATTGATTCTTAACAATAGATTGCATCTATCAAAACTTCCTAACATTCCTAACATTCCTAAAATTCTCAACTTTTCAACACTAAAAATATGTTACATCTACAAACATACATAAATTTACTAATACATACATTCATATATTTGCACATATCTAAACTTCCTAACATTTCCTAACATTCATTCTTAAGATTCATTCCTAACATTCATATATTTGCACCTATCAAAATTTCCTAGTTTCTTTACGAACATTCATTCCTAACATTCATGTATGTTTGCACCTATCACAACTTTCTAGTTTCATTACTAACATTCATTCCTAACATTCATGTATATTTGCACCTATCAAAACTTCCTAGTTCCTTTCTTGACATTCATGTATATTTGCACCCATCAAAACTTCCTAACATTCCAAACATTTTTCTAACATTCATTTCTAACATTCCCTGGACATTGATTCCTAACATTCCCCACATTGATTCTTAACATTAGATTGCACCTATCAAAACTTCCTAACATTCCTAAAATTCTCAACATTCATATATTTGCACTTATCAAAACTTTCTAACCTTTCCTAACATTCGTTCCTAACATTAACATTCCCCATTCCCACATTCACTCCTAGCATTCCCCATATTCATTCTTAACGTTATCATTCCCCATATTCGTTCTTAACATTAACAT